>JAGFMF010011799.1:7483719-7621617 GCA_019455555.1 Galemys pyrenaicus | reverse complement strand
TCCCCTCCAAGCCGGCAGCAGGGATCGAACTCGTGCTGCAGTGGCTGAGGCTTGCTTCATAGTGCGTTCCTTAACCCACTGCGCCACCGGGGAGGCCCCGATAAATTAAATTTTTAAAAGCGAAATCTGAATTGAGATTAAAAGAATCTGTCTTTGTAAATGATAGAATAAATATGTTGATTTGCATTAATTATTTTATCTTCAGTTCTTATGTGAAAAAATAGTGCTTTGTCTTTTTGTCACCAGATATTTGGTTTGATGTACAGTCTTTTAGTGTGAATATTTTGAAAGTACATTAAATCTTAACCAACCATTTTCTTTTTCATTAATGATCTTATGTTAATGACCTTATATATTGATAATTGTCATCAATTTATCAGCCATTAATCAATTTTTTTGAGATGATTTTATTTCTGAAAGAAACATTCACGGCTCCAGTGTTTGCCTTATATGCAGATAAAGGTACTTAGTGTCATCTATATGCAGTATTTTAAAGGATTAGGGTTGTCATAAATCTTGTTAAGACTGTTAAAATTGCCTAAACTTGAAAAGATGCTTCAAGTTCTATTTATAATAAAACAGGTCAGAATGAATTATTATGTAAAGAAAAAAGACAACTTCCTTCCAAAGATCACTGAGAATTTTTTTTCTTTTGTCTCTTAAATTTACAGATTAGGATACAATTAATAGCACTTTACTATACAAATAGAAGTACACAGCATTAAAAAAATTAAAAGGCCACATTGCTACTTTTGATAGTCAAAAATTTACTCTTTATTCTTCAGTTGTGGATAAGTCACAGGAATAAAACTCAAGAGTTTTGATATTAAAACAGTGGTATCAAATATAGTAGAGAAGAGCATGACTTCACAGTAATATCAGGCATAATTGTAAGTTCTAGAAATTAACAGTATGATTATTTACTGTAAGCATACCCCTGTACGTTATAAAGAATTCCCTCATGCTTTAAAATTGCATGTGAGCTAAATTTAACAGAGAAGTATTTATTCTTTCAACTAATTACTAAACACTCACAGATTTAGAAATGGGCAAGACATGACTATTTTCAAAAACCACTAATGACTATCAAATGGGGAAGCAGATTTTCACTTAGCGTTAACAAGAGCAGAAGGAAGGACTTTTTAATGATTAGACTTGTTAAAAGTAGAATTGCCAAAAAAGTAGAATTGCCATCGGTCACTGGGGGTAAACAAGGCCAGATGTCGGCCCGCTGGGACTTCGTAGAGTTGGGACTTGTGCTTCTTTCTGACTCTGAAATAGCCAGTTGGATTATTTTTCCTCTAAGGTGACATATGAGGCAGTTCTTTTATACAAAATAGTTTATTTTACTAGGATATTTCCCTTTTTGACACTTCTGTGTTCTGCTGAGGTATACTAGTGAGCACACCACCAGCATGCAGAGCCTGAGTGGTTTTCACAGCCTGGACCAGCCCTGGCAGTAATGGCCTGTTGCTTGCTTGCAGTCTGGGCACTCCCACTCCAGAGTAATAATCAGTGTTTTGACTTCTGGCCTTATGGAGGCTCGGAGTTCAACTCTGTTCTTTGTGTCCATGGAACCATTCTCTTCTGGCGCTGACTTTTGTCTTTGAACATCCCAAGTTGATGTTCATTCATTCATTGCATTTGAGCGTCCATGTCTTCATTGTGCAGGGCTCCATTAGGTGGTGGAATCAAAGTGAATTCTGGGCCTCTCTGATGGCGCAAGGGATTGAGTCCTGCACTGTGGGACTTCTGCAGCCACTGCAGCACAAGTTCAATCCCCAGCCAGGGAGGGGACCCACATGGTGCAGACCTCTCCTGCCTCACCCACTGCTCCCCTCAGCAGTGTATTTCAGTCCATCTGCTTGTTCTGCTCCACACTCTGTCTCTGGTGAACCCTCTCATCCTCCCACGCCTCTGACCTATACCCCAGCTCTTGGATGCATGCATAAATCTTTTTGTTTTTTTTAAGTGAACTCTGTTCTATCCATGATGGCATCTGGGTCCTTTCCATTGTGGGTCTTTTGTCAGTAGTGTGGTGATGAATGTTCTAGTATATCTTTTTGTGGAGTACACATAGATTTCTGTTGTAGCTATGTAGCTAGGGGCAGACTTGCTTTATCTTTTAATAAATAATGACAAAAAGATTTCCAAAAGTTTGTAGTGGGATACAGTGTTGCAGGGTCTGATCTTGTTAGATATGTTCATTTTTCTGAAATCCCTTCAGTGTCTTTTGAAATACGTTATTTGTGGTACTTGATAACTTTATACCTTACACTGTATTTTTGCATACCTTATCTCCCTTTCTATATTATAAACTCCTTGGAGGGATTGTTTTATTCATCTTTTTATTTCCTAAAGTACCTTTCATAGACTAAACTAAACTTAATCATTTCTTATGTAAACAGATGAGTAAATTAGGAAAAGTTATGTGCGCATTAATTAATATCAAGAATGTTTTACAAATTACAAGAATTTAAGTAGTATTCTCATGGGTGATCTCAGAGTGAACAGAATTAATTCACTAATATTAAAATCAGATTCTCCTGAATTCTAGAAAAGAATCTCATTATGTTATGTGGAAGAGTTTAGAATGAAGTTGAATTATCAATTTTAAAAAAAAGATTTATTTATTTATGTATACAAGAGCTGGGGTGCAGGCCAGAAGTGTAGGGGCCATAGGTCTAAAGGATTAATTCCCCAGAGACAAGAGTGGGGAGCAGAACAGGCAGATGGACTGAAATACACTGCCGAGGGGAGCAGCAGTGAGACAGGAGAGGTCTGCTGCACCTTTGTGGGTTAACTCCCTGGCCAGAGATCTGCAGTGGCTGCCCATAGCTTCATTATGTGGAGACTTAACCCCTGTGCCACCAGGGAGACCTTAACTGTGAATTTTTAACTATTAGTCTTAAACCCTGGTGTTATCTTCCACATAGAAGCAAGTGAATATTATGCAACTATGAGATAAATTTATTAACTATGAGTTTGCATATTAATGAGGATGCTGGTATAGGAACTGAGAGGGGAGTCATGCATTAATTAATTAGCCTTGTAACTTCAGCTGGGATAGCTTGAGCTCTCCTCCAGACAGACCCTCTGTTACTGGCAAGAAGTAATGATTTTGCTGTATTATGGGTCAGGCTAGTTTTTTCAGCAGTGTGATTCAGTCAATCTGCCTGTTCTGTTCCCCACTCTGTCTCTCTGCTGAATCCTCTCACACCCTCCGCACCTCTGGCCTGTACCCCAGTTTTTATATGCATAAATAAATCTTTAAAAAAGTAAAACTAAAACTGCTAAGTTAGGATATTATAACTTGTGGTTGTTTTCCTCTTCATGTTTTTCTCCACATACCAAACTTTACTCAGTAAGTACATACTACTTTAAAATAAGAAATTACTTTCAAAAATAATTTATGTTGTAAAATTACTACCTTGACTATCTTACTTTTATTTCAGTCTTGGCCTACCTATGAGGATATCTATAAAAAGGTGATTGAAATTGCCAAGTTTTTAGATTTGCCTCGGTTTCCAGAGATAACTGAAGATTGTTTTCTTCATCCAAACATCTTGTGTATGAAATACTTGATGGAAGTCAATCTCCCTGGTAAGTGTATATATCGAGAAAGTTTTTTCCTACTAGAAGTATAATGATTAAAACATAGCACCAATTCACAGACTCCTAAAACTACTGGACAGGACCTGTGACATGAAACTTCATTTCAAGGTCTTTTCTTAAAATATTTCAGACTATTTGAAATGGTTAAAAGAACACAGCTCAGAAATAGAGTTGTCTTGATGTGAGGAATGTGCTTAGAGAGTATGTTTGGGTTTTATAATAAGTTTGCTAAGTGCAAGTAAAATAACAAATGTTTCAATGTGTTATTAGTGACTTACACGCCCTGACCCTAAAAGTAGCCCTGGCCAGTGCACAATGCCGGACTATTACACTATGAATTCTAATTTTAAAATCCCAGAAGCCTAACCATACTAACACTTTCATTGTTTGGTTAGCATAAAGCTATTTCCAGTCCCTTAATGCTAATAGAGATCAGAGTCTCATGGGATCACAGTGAATTCGGTAAAGCAGTGAAACACAGAGTGTGACCGAGCCTCAGAGACGGCGATCTCAGCACACAAGACATGGGTAATGCGATGGAATCTGCCACTGGAATCCTGCCCCGAACTTCTTGTTAAACTAGAAATGCAAGAAATTCAGGACTTTTATTCTAAAGAGGAAATACAAACATTGTGTGACTATACTGTTGCTTAAATAATATCAATAATATGATTGAGCATATTTTTAATAGGAAAGGAAAAGACATTAAAAAAGCAAATACAAAACTATATCTAGTGTAATTTTAACTATAAATATAATATATAACTATAGGAACATACATACACAAATAAATAGTAAGTCTATAATTTTAAAAACTTCTTTTAAAGGAACAAAAATAATTTAAACCTTTCAAGTGTATCATTTACTAAGCCACAAAAAACACGTGTCTCTGAGCTTGTAGCTATGCAAGATACTAGTATTCAGGAAATCTGAATTCCGCATTTTGACATATATAGATCAGAGTTAGAATGGCTGTTTTAGATTTGGGTTTTTTAATTGATTTCTTTGGTGGCTCTTTCAAAGTATGGAAGTTCTCATCTCACATAATCCAAAGTCTTGAATCTGTAAGGAATCATTAGGTTATGGCAGGACACCAGGGGTGACCAAAATAAAGCTGAGGCTGCCGGGGCTCGTGGCCAGCTCACACAGGTGCTCTTGGACACAGAGACTGGCGGCGTCTTCTGGCCAGTGTGTGTGGTTTCACAGTGTTTCCCAGCCAGATCTTCTGAAAGCAGCAAGCACGACCACAGCCACCAACACACAGAGAGGCGGTGCTCACCTGGTGCTTCCCTGCGTGCCTTTTGGGGACAGCATCTTGTAGAACAAGGCAGAGACACCTAACTTCTCACAAAACTAAGTGCTGAGTAGAAATAATTTGAAGCATAGGAAAAAATAAGCATAAATGTTAGTGACCTCCTTATTTATAATACTGAAAAGTTAGAAACAACTTGAATAGCCTACAGAAAGGTTACGGTTAAGTCAAGGGTGGTGTGTGTGTTCCAGGGAACATTATGGGACCTTTAAAACCATCTTGGTGAAGCGTTCTTAAAGAGAACTCTTAGAGAATGTTTGTTGTGACAAAAATTGAAATAAGCCAAATTGCAAAAGTATATGTAGTGTAACACATATAAAGTAGATGTATGCACGCTACATAAACTGGAAATATTCATTAAAATTTAGAAGTAAATGAACCAAAGTGTACTATTTCTAAGCTTTGACAATGCATTTTTTCCTTTCTCCTACCTTTATGTATTTTATAAATGAAGCTTTGATGAGTTTATTACTTAATAGTGGGGGCAAAGCAGTAAACAAAATAGATCTACAAGTTCAGATGCCAAGGCCCTGTGCTTAGTATTTAGATTTTAAAATGTGGCACGATTGAAAACTGCCCTTAGGCCACATGAGGCCTCTGGAGAGTCACTACTTTACAAAAACACAAAGCGTGCTCTCACCATGCCAACAGTCCTGTGGCTATTGATCAAAAAGAAGAGACTTTTATATTTGGCACTTTCACAAAGAGAGATTTCAGGGTTCACAGAAAGCTAAAGTTGGTTCTCACATGCAGAGACAACACACACCCTCCTGGTGCCTGTGATCCCACCACGTCTCTGGAACCAGCTGGGAAGGTTTCAGTAGTGTGTCTCACACGCCTTCACTTAGTAAGCGCTGCTCTGGGACAGCTTTGAATGAGCTCCAGACACACTTGTTGGTATCATTCCTCCCATTAGGACTGATGAGGCTTCCAGAGAGCATTCAGGCAGATATAATTTGTGAGGAACTTTAAAATTTCCAAAGGGCCTCTATTTTATGTCATCTGTGAAGGTGAGGAGGGAGGGCAGGTGAATCCTCATTTACATAGAAGGCTTGTGACTCCTGAACTGGTAGGTGGCCGGATGCGATAATAACCCAGGCTTCCGGTCCTGCGCCTTTTGTGTGCCCTGTTTCAGGCTCCTAGGGCCTTAGTTTTGTTTTACTCTCCTTGCTTCCTTTGTCATCATGTTTTCCATTGCCTTTTTATTACTTTGTGCTTTTGGTATAAGAGAAGCAGATAAGATATTAATTTAAAAGAAATGGAGGAGACTTTTTCAAGAAATGTCATTCTTTATAGCAAGAATAGAAACATAGTTTTACTTTTTAAATTATCTGAGATGCCATAACCCAAAGTAGATGATATATAAAATTGTATGAATGTATTTTAAAAGTAATCTTCCGGTGTCTGCTGTGCAACTTATTGGAAGCCTAAGTCCTGTCCATCACTTGCTTCCTGGCCCCCTCCTTGTCCATAGTGGGTGCTCAGAAAATACTTGTTGAGTTGAGCTTAACCTTGTATTTTCTAACCCTTTGCACCTGAATCAATCCATGTGTACCTAGATGGAATCAGCACTGCACTGACCCGAAGGTGGGTTCAAGGAGAAGCTGAACCCCTGAGGCCTTCGTGCCGGGGCCTGCCTCTCGTGCCACGTCCACGCCAGAGCCACTGAACTATGATTCCCCACAGCACATCTCTTTTGTCCTGGCCGGGTCACACTGCACTCTCACTATTTACCTGGTACTAAACAGGGAGCTTCTTGAGGGAAAAGACTGTCTTCACCCCTAATTCCCAGAAAGTAGCAATTGCTCAATAAATGTTTTTTGAAAGAATAAGTAAAAGCCAAATGAAAGTTGCTAGGGCCTAATAGATATGTGAAAACACTTTGATGCCCTTTTTTAATTACCATTCTACTGTGTGAACAACGTGTTTTTTAATCAGTGGAAATATTTAAGCATTTCAGTTTGTATTTTACTCGTTCTTCCTAAGTGTAGGTGGTGTCCTTTGTGAGTAGATTGCTGCAGTTAGGAAGGTAAGTGAGATGAGACCGAATCTTCCCTCCAGTTTAAGTGGGGCTATGTCAGTAACCCCTTAGCAGTGTGGGGTATGTGCCCCTGGAGTGTACAGCCTACCGGGGATGCTGCATTGCACCCATGTTCTTAGCCATGACGTGCGCGACTGAATGCTGTCAGATCAGGGTCTACGCAGCGAGCTTGAGATGAGAAATGGGGGAAAGAAATTGACTCTCGAGGTTAAAGTATCAAAATAATTACATAAAGCAGAGAGGCCAGCGAGAACTTGGATTTGTGGCGACCTGTCTTTGGACGGGGAGCTCACCATTCTAGTGGGTTAGTGAGAGCAGGGAGTTGAGATGGTTGAATCACAACTGGATCAGATAAGAGCAAGGAAGACCAGTTATGGGGGTGAGCTGAGGAGCAGCAGGGGAGAGGGAAGAAGGAGGTGGTTGGGGAGCAGTGAGCATGACAGTGGGTGTCAGTCGCCTGCTTGCTATAATATGCCAGACACTTCCCTTAATCTTCACAGTAACTCAGATAGATATGACTGTGTTCCTGTTTTCTAACAATGAAGGAAAGGGAGGCAGAGTCCTGTCACTCTCACAGGGTCACAGAGCTGCGGGCAGTTTTCTCCTTCACTGACCGGGGAGCAGAGTCACAGGACAAGTGGCTGAGTGCGTGTGGGAGACTCAGGGCAGCTCAGCACCCCTTTCTGTGCCGCTGATATCTGCTCTGCTGGAAGCTGGTGAAACTGTACTGCAGGGTGTCTTAGATGCTTAGTGAAAAATGTGTCCAGTAACTTACGGGTTTTCATAGTACAGTCACTTATACTCTTGCTTATTCTCAGTTTACCCTGAGAATGAAAACCTGAGGTCAAGTGAGTCTGACCCAGTCATAAAACTAATCATTGAAAAGCCCGGGTATTGACCCTAGGTTTTCTGGTTCCACACCCCACATGATTCAGCCTAGAATTACAAACGCAGCCTGTGCTGAGCGCCATTTCTTTGGGAGAGCAGCTCCTCTAGTCAGTTCACTCCGGCTTTAGGTGCTGTGCCGGCCAGGGTGCCAGCCAGCAACTTGGGGGCGCTCCCAGTCTTAACAGGGAAGTGACTTCGGGCAAGTGCTGAATGTGCCGTAGAGCATTCCAGAGGTGTGAATGAAACAATAGTGCGTGTGTGTGTGTGTGTGTGTGTGTGTAAAACCAAGGTGTGTCCTCTGATAGTAGAAGTCAAACTGGGAAAAGATGTGCCTCACCAGAATTTGACGACTGGTTTTTCTATATGGTTATTTTCTAGTTAATTTTATTCACAGAATGTGTCTCTCCAAGTTCTAACATCGTACCAGGTTTTAAAATAAAGCTTGTCTTACAATGAATAGATCGTTAACATGGTACATTTAGCAAAGATTTTAATTCACATTTTTATATTTTGTTTTTCAACAGATGAAATGCACAAGTTTACCTGCGAAGTGGTAAAAATGACTGGAACAGGAGAAGTGGATTTTCTGACATTTGATCCTATAGCTAAAGTGGCAAAAACTGTCAAATATGATGTTCAAGCTGTAGCTATTATTGTGGTAGTGTTGAAGCTGCTCTTTTTATTGGATGACAATTTAGAGTGGTAAGTGTATATCCATTTTATGAGGAAGTAATTGTATTGTTTTTACCTAATATTCAGAGTAAGGGAATCTGGGTTATCTCAGAAAATAGAGGCCTAGTTGTTACAGAGCATTGAATAGTAACCAGTGACTTCTTCCATAATGCTCTGACTCAGCTGCTTGTCAGAGATTTTTATCCTACCTTAGGAAGTCGTTTGCATCATATTGTATTTGTATTTTTAGGGAGAGACACGCTCCACTAATTCCCAAGTTTTAAATCATCACAAGCGAATCCCAAAGTATCATCGAGCACCATATATGCGTGCCGTTCACCTCTGGCCAAAAAAGCACCTCCCAGGGACTATTCTGGAAAGTTGTTACCCCTCCTGAGTACCATGCCTAAGGCAGTGTTAAAGCAACTCCTTCCCCTTTGTAGTGATTGCTTCGTTAAAATTTGGCATTAGGTTCAAGTACTGCTCTATACTTTCAGAAGAATTCAAAATGTAGCTGTCTTTAAATAAGTGGTCTCTAAAGGACTTGTTTATTGGTGTCTCCAGGTCTTTGTCTGATATTGCTGAGATATATAATGAAGAGAACAAAGAAGGTACTTCATTATTTTTTTAAAAAAGACTTATTTATTTATGCATACAAGCCAGAGGTGTGGGCAGTGAGAGCATCCACCAAAGACAAAATGGGGAACAGAACGGGCAGATTAACTAAAATACACTGATGAGGGGATCAGTGGGTGAGGCAGGAGAGGTCTGCTGTGCCATGTGGGTCAGCTCCCCAGTCGGCAGCAGGGATCATACTTGTGCTGCAGTGACTGTGTTGGCTTCATAGTGTATTGCTTAACCCATTGTGCCACCAGGGAGGCCCCTGTTTCATTTTTTTTAAAATCAAATTCAAAGTGATTGTAAATGATGAATTAAAAGATGTAATAACTGTAGGCAACTTTGAAAAATATACATGTATATCAATGTACATTACGCCAGAATTTCTTTTCTCAGATTGTTACCTAATGATCTCACTAACCTACTGAAAAGCTTCAGTGTCTTCTTACTCTGGGTAAGAGCCAGGCTTCTTTTTTATTCCCAGTTCATGCTCGGTAGCCCTACTAGATCGTGAAATTGATGGCAGCTGTGTGACTTGACCATCTATTCCGATGCCTTCAGCCTTATTCAAACTGATCCTATGCCTAAAATGCTTTTTCTTTCTTAACCCCCAACTCCTTCAGCAAATCTGGCTTCATTCTTAGATGCAACATAAGTACCTTCTTCTCCCTTCTCTTCTTCACACCCATCTCACCTCTCCCAAATCAGTACTAATCCCTCCTGTCACAACCAATCCTGTCTGAACTCGCCTTAGATGTTTACACATTGAGTTGTAACCAGTGGGCTGTCTGTCCCTGTCAGCTTGTCAGTGGCTGTCAAGCGTCTGGAGACCACCCGCCCCGGAGTAGGCAGCTCACACATGATGTGCAGACAGCGCACACTGACCTGCCAGTGGAGGGCCATATCCACCTTTCTTTTCTATAAATGTGCCTGTAGTGCCTGCATAGTGACTGCTAGAAGAGCAGTAAAGCTGGGTAAAAAAAATGAATTCTAAAAAATCTAGGTCCAGTTTCTGAATTTTCTCACTAGGATATTATGTTCATTTTTTAAAAAAATTCAGTTTTATTAAGGTAAGCATGAATATGAAGTATAAGATACTTAAGTATATCAAAGTGTATGTGGTGACTTGATGGACACAAACACTGTGATAGGATTCCTCCATCTAGATAATTAACACATCCATCATCTTGTTACTTATCGGGAGAACTTCTAAATTTTACTCTCTTAGAAAACTTTAATTACATTATACAGTGTTATCAAATCACCACATTTCCCCCTAGATCCTCTGACCTTATTCATCCTATAGCTAGAAGTCATTATCCTTTTACCAGCCTCCCCACTCTCACCCCTGCCTCTGACAACCACTTTTCTGCTCTGTTTCTATAAATTTCGCTTTTGTTATTGTTTTTTGTTTGTTTTTAGCATCCACAGAGATGTTTATTGGTTTTGAGCTTGGATTTAATAATAGCCATCCATATGTGTGTCCTTTCTAGAATATGTGCAAAACAAAACACTTCTGCACTTTGCTTCCTGTTGGCGTCTACATGGAGTGAAAGGCTGGGCTGTAGGAGATAGACTTCTAAGGCCCACTCTCATAGTGGATATGATAGGCCATGTGGACACTGCTCAAGTCTACAGGGTACTTTGATATATTATCTTCCCCGTGAGCCTCAGAATAACTGTGCCTTCAGTGGGGCAAGGATTTTTGCCCTCTTTCTCTGTGTACCCTGCTCTCCATTGTCTCCTGCGCCCCCCACCCCATTTTTGATGAGTAACTTGTAATTTTGAGAAGTTGTGACTTAAAGACAAAGAACCAGGAGTTCTGTTATGATGGTTAGAGTTTTCTTGTATTCTTACAGCTCTTTCAGGAGCTGTCTCTCATCTGTCACTCTGTGACCAGCAGGCTGCATTGGATTAAGGAGTAATTATACTTGTCAGTTGGAATTCTTAACTATACATTAAAGGGAACTATCTTCATTAAAGAATACGTAAAGTTTCAGCCTGCCACCCACCTTCCAGTCAACCTGCCTTTCTTCTAACTCCCTACAACCCGTAATACTCTCTACTGCTTTATCTCTTATTTCTTACTGTTTTCCTCCATGGTCTTCCCATCTCCCTATATGAACTGAATAGTAGACTCTCTATTCCCTCTATCCTCAACATTTGGAACACACATACACATCAGTTGTCACCTGCAACCCAGATTCTCTGGATTTGGATCGAGGGTAGGAGCTGAGGAGGCTGAGAGTCTGGATTCAGCCACTGCAGCATCACTTCACATGCCGGTCATTCTTACCTTAACTCACATAGTCTCAGACACATGAAGCACTGTCGTGGGTCAGGCACCCTCCTAGGTGTAGTGTTGGGAGGAAGAGGCCTGCTTATGTAGTGACAGACAAAATATGACCTCGCTCCTCAAGAAGGTATTCATATCTCAGAGACACATTCACATAAAAAGCTGTTATCAGAATATAACCTGGTCACAGTCACAGTGTGGGTTGGTGCTCCCAGGAGGGCGTGGCGGCGTGCTCGCGAGTCACAGCAACGCGTGGAGACGGTGACTCCATCCAGACTTTCCAAGGCTAGTCTATAAATGTTTAATTATGTCAGTGAATGAAGACTCAGATGAGCAATGTGTATTATTATATATATATATTATGTATTATTATGTGACTGACTTGGTTAATAATAATGGATTTCATCTTTCAGATAAGCCATGGTTTGATTTCAGAAAATGGTACCAAGTTATGAAGAAATCTGTTGATGAGAAAAAACAAAAATGGGAGGAAGCCAGGGCAAAGTATGTTACCCTTTCTAGTTTTGGTATATCTGCCTTTTTTCTGAGTGTTACTTTACATTTGAAAGCTGAAGTTTTGTCAGTATAGATTCATCAACAGCTGAGACATTTTTCCTCGAACTATTAGCCTTAAATGTTAATTAGCTCTTCTTTACATGACTATTAACTAAACTCTGAATTTTATTTGAATTTCACCAGTGTTTTCATTAATGTCCTCTTTCTACTCAGGATCAGGCCCGGCCAACCACCCTGTGCACGGCAGTTAGCGTCTACAGTTTGCGTCTCGCCTGCGGTTCTAATACCCTTTCTGAAAGCTGGTCCTTTCCTACCTGTGCTTTCTGTCCATTCCTACCTGTGCTTTCCAAAACTACACAGATTACAAATGTCAGCCTGTGACATAGTAATCGGAATGTCCTCCCAAAATAAATATCCCTACAAAAACCAAAACAAAGGCAAACAAAGTATATTTAACTCAGTCACTTCCACTTTGCACTCTCCTTGACACAGGTCCATTTGGTAGAGAGGAAAGGCTTAGCTTCAGAGACAGACGGGACTGGGTTTGAATCCTGGGTGCATGACAGACTAGCTGTGTGACCACCGCAGGTTACTTTACCTTTTAGCCTCAGCGCCCACAGATTCAGTTTAACCATAAGTTTTCAGACACCATCTTACATAGTTAGCAGAGAACATTTCCACTGAGCTCTATTTAGAAGAGTTTTATGTCTTAGAATTTTGAGTCTCTGTGAGACCCTAAAGAAAAAGTTAACATCTCTTGTTTTCGATAAATTTACAGTACTACTGATTTGATCAAGTAATGTTATATCCTTTGAAAAAAAAAACAAGGTTCCTCAAATTAATTAAAATGATAGTTTGTTCAACACCAGTTTTCTCATCAATAAAATAAAGGTAATACCCACGTATATATTCACAGATATTTTCACAGACAGAAGTAGATTATTTTTCCTGTAAATTTAAGAGAACTTTTAAATTGAAAAGCAGTTTGTGGGGATAACTGAAATACTGCGGGGAAGAGGATCCTGGCCCAGAGGGGAGAAGCACAACAACCATTGTCCACTGCTCAGGTTTGAGCCTCGACTAGGAAGAAGAGGGACCTGTTCTGACAGCCCAGGCCCAGCACCCTGGCCCTTCCCTGTCAGAGAAGGACTGTCACTTCAGTCAGGGACCTTACTGGGCACAAGAATGGTGTCAAGTAGTTTGTTCAGTTGTCGTAGGTTATCTCAGAGAATCATCAGGACTTCCTCTGCGTGGTGCCGGCCAGGGTCATCCTGACGAATAGTGAGAGACTAGCTGGTCAGGGCCATGCCACTCAGGCCTCTCAGTGGTGATTCATTAGCCTAACCCAGGTGCCAGCTTCCACCTTCAACATAGCTAGTGGAGACCACGTTCATGTTGCATTACCATCAGTGTCACAGCTGACACTTACTTTTAACTGATTTAAGGGAGAATTTAGTGACTAAAGAAAATGTCTAATTTCAAAATGGCATTTTCAGGAAAACACCAGACCCTAGGGAGAAGATTGTCTGTCCAGGGATCTATGACCAAGCTCTTGCTTCATAAAGTATGTTTTTTGATATGAATAAATCGCTGCTGGCAAGTGCTTAAGCCAAAGGTCCTGTGCCAGCTGATGGCTTGTCTGCTTCACTCTATCCCAGCCCCACTGTTGACATCAGTTTCTCATTTTTCTCTGTATTCCCCTGGGCGGCATCTTCCATGTTGTCAGATGAAGTCACTGAAGTTAACTGAGCAAGGCATCTGAGTAGAGGTTGTGAAAACACTAGTCAACAATGGCTAAAAACTAAAAACAGCCCACGAGGCCCTTCCATGACTTCCTGTCGTCATGGGTGATGTTGAGAAGAATGTGGAGGAAACTTTTACGAGTGTGTGCAGAAAATCATAGCAGCCTTTTTGCATTAGGTGAAAAATTCATTGATATAACACCAAAAGCATGACAAAAGAAAAGAATTATAAACTTGACTTCTTTAGAATTTCTGCCCTTCATAAGGTACTGTTAAGAAGAGGCCACAGACTAGAAGAAAATATATATGTGAGTCATGTATCTGAGTAAAGATTTCTACCTAGACTAACTCTAGTATAATGAGAAAAAATGTAATGGCCCCAAGATTTGAACAGCTCTCCCACCAGAGAAGACAGATGGAGCTTGAAGCAGTGCTCCACACATCAGCTAGTGGGGAGGTGCAAGTCAGAGCCACAGTGAACTGTCCTTACACCAGTGAGGGCGGCTTGAAACAGACAGGCCCAGCCAAGCTTAGAAAGGTGACATGGTGCAGCCTTTTGGAAAGCCTGGCAGTTTCTCATCAAGCCAAACGTGTGCTTATTCTACGGCCAGTATTTTTCACTGCTGTGTACTGTGAGAAAGTGGAGTAACGTGTTAAAGTCTTTGTTTTATGTAAAATCAAGGTCTTAGTGATTTAACCAAGTTTTTTTGAAATCCTTGAAAAAAGATCAACTTTTAAATGGTTAAAATTGCCATATGTTCACCTTTAATATGTATTTTCTTTCCTAGCATTAAAAAAGAATGCTGGAAAATTACCCATTATGCATTTATTTTAAAAAACAAAATATTTATATTTCTGACTTTCTATTCATCAACTACTTTTGCAGAAAGTTCCCAGCTCTGTCTTGGTGGCTCCTGGCAGGCACTTTGTCTCACAGCCATCTAGGATCTCCACTTTGCGGTAGACCTCCTGCCTCGCCTTCCCTAGGCTAGGATAAGTTGACTCAGGGCAGAGCCTGTTATAACTGTATCACGCTGGTATCTAGCTTGTTTCTTCTTCTTGGCAGACACAGGACTGATTTCCAGGGGTTAAGTGCCAGAAGGCTGGCACTTGTTCACTTTGTATGATCACATTGTAATCCTCAGTAAGAGGGCAGCTGGGCAGGGGCAAGGAGGAACAGTTGTTTCTTAGGTGACTTCACTTTATGTGAACAGACAGCAAAGGAATTTTCTGGTGAGGGAAACCATGTCTGCATTTTTGTATAATTAATAGCTTCTTTGGGAGCTGATGGCATCTGGAGACTCTGGGCCATCTGTGGGCTTGCTCTTAGCTTCAGGGCCCCTTGCTTGCTTCCAGGCCAGAGCCGTGTACAGAAGCATATATGAGGCTGGAGGCCTTCCGCTAGACATGAGGAATGTGTCTGTCAGGTCCACTCATCTCCATTCTGTCTCAGTGACTTCTCTGCCTTGTGCAGGTACCTGTGGAAAAGTGAAAAGCCACTCTACTACTCATCCATTGACAAGCCAGTAGTATATAAAAGGAGAGGTAAGCAGCATTTTCTCTTGCTAATCAATACAGTTGTGGAAAAGCTGAAGCATGAGTCATTTTGTTACCTCTTTAGCAGATGTTCCAGTGCACATCCCAAGAAACATTGCCTTTTGTCAGGAACTTTCCTTAACATGTAACTGTCTCAGGAACATATGCTGTTACTCATAAATGGCCCAAGTTCCTGATCTGTAATCCTGCCTCTCTGACTTTCACAGCTCCTTGTTTGGAAAATTGCCCCTAGGTTGCCTTGTTCCTTCTT
The DNA here is from genome assembly GCA_019455555.1 of Galemys pyrenaicus. Lineage (NCBI taxonomy): Eukaryota > Metazoa > Chordata > Mammalia > Eulipotyphla > Talpidae > Galemys > Galemys pyrenaicus. Next base: position 7,606,110 of record JAGFMF010011799.1, on the reverse strand, counting down.
TTTTAAAAAGCTGTGGTAAAAATATTCAAAACACGAAATCCACCACTTTAACCTTTTTTAAAGTAGTTCCCCTATGCTACGTATGTGGCTCCAGTGCCATCCTCCCACGTGATGCCATTGCCCTTGTCAGCACTGAAAAGCCAGTATCGGCACGTTACTACCCAGTGAGCTATAGACTTGCTTTGTGACTTAATTCCTTTCCTTTTCCCTCTATTTCTAGAAATGGTGGTGAATCTACAAAAACAATTTAGCACACTGGTCGATTCAACACCAACTGTTGAAAAAAAAAGCCCTTCAAGTTTTCAGTTCAACTGGCGAGAAGAGGAGCCTGGCAAAATTTGTTTCCACGGACACAGTCTCCAGGGAATCCTCAAGAAGAAAGGCCAATCACTGACGACCAAGAACCCTCTGTACTGGCTTAGCACTCAGAAATTCTGTAAAAGGTATGTGATGCTTCTAGAAAACATGACATTTTGGCCTGAATTTTTAAAAGTCACATATGTAATTTAAAGCATTTAATTTTAAAACTTGAACAGGTGGGCCTCCCAGGTGGTGTAAGGGTTGAGCAGTGCACTGTGGGGCTTCCGCAGCCACTGCAGTGGGAGTTCAATCCTCAGCCAGGGAGGGGACCCACATGGCGCAACAGACCTCTCCTGCCTCACCCGCTGCTCCCCTCAGCAGTGTATTTCAGTTGATCTGCCTGTTCTGCTCCCCACTCTGTCTCTGGTGACTCCTCTCACTCCCTGTACCTCTGGCCTATACCCCCTTTCTTGTATGCATAAATTAAAAAATCTTTAAAAAAAAAAAACACAAAAACTCGAACAGGTTGTTAGTTAGAATTAGAAGATGACATGTTTATAGTCAGAAAAAAATCAGAATTGGACTTTGAGTTTTGTTTAAGAGTTTTAGAGAAGGGCATGTTAAGGGACCTTAATGTGATAATCATTTCACAATATGTATGTGGTTAAATCGCCACATGGAACTCCTAAAACTTAACATGTTATGTGTCAAAAATACCTCAGTGAAGCTGGGGAAAGAGCTGTGGATTACAAAAACTTTCTCAGCGTGACATTGTGTTTTTACACTGACCTCATTCCCATATTGACATAGATATTGGCCTACAAGGCAGTAATTTCCACCGCAGTTAAGAGGACAGACCAGTGAATCTGGCTGTTCCCATCCCAGCTCTGCCACTTGCTAGTTGTGGGCACGTTTTTTTTCGCCACCTCTCGCTTTGTTGTAAAAAGTAGGGTAATACTGATCTTCTCAAACCTCCACTAGGGTGTGGGCCGCCTGTCTTGCCTGCAGGCACTCGGCCCTAAGCAAGTTAAGGAGCATGCGTGCCTTTGTGCTTTCCAGGTGGCACAGTCAGTAGGTTTGCGTGTTCTCTGTGAATTTAATACTGTAAAATGAGACCATTAGTTGTAGCTCCTGCCCTTGTCAGAGATGGAATAGCTGAGATTTTTCCCTGCATGAACTACAAGGCTAAACTGTAACACACAGATGAAGTTTGCCCACCATGCCGGCCATGTTTAAGGAGAGTGCCCACCGAGGGGGTGGAAAATGTTTCAGCCAACCGGTAACCGTTTGAAAGGCCCCTGATTGGCTCTCATGCATGTTTCTTGAGAACCCCCAGCCCCTCACTCAGTGTCTGCTTGCTCTCCCTTGGTGCATCTGTCAGGCTGAGCGAGTTGTTTCCTAATCATCAAAATCCTAATCATCAAAAAACAAAGGAAGTGTCCGAGAGGGGTTCTGCTGCTCAGCGTCTTGCCAGTGCAGTTGATGCCCTTGGGACAGGACAGAGCCCGCCTAGGACTCAGACAGGACTCGACCTGTCCCCCACCCGGAGCTCGGTCAGGACACAGAGAGCAGACTCTGTCCCCTGAGGGCTGTGTGCCTTCCCTTTGGGTTTGTTTTTCTTAACTATATTTTTCATATTTCTACAATAAAAAGTGTCAACTTGTAATAATATTGTAAAGGCTAAAAAAAAAATGCTGGATATACTGTTTCTGATAATCAGATAATGTACAACTCAGTGTTCAAAGATTTCCATCCCAAATACTAAAATGAAATATCTTGACGTGTTAACGAGACTAGATCTTCAGCGACACAGAGGACTTTGTTCTGCTGAAGGACCCACTTCTAAGGGTTCAGAAGAGACGAATGTACCTTGTCCTATAAAGCCATCATGAGAATGCTCAGGCCTTGAGAAGGAAGCGGAGAAGGGACCCAAGCACTTCAGATATGGGAGGTGGTTTATCCTCCTTATCTGAAGCCGAGCTAACTAACCATCTTAATGAGCTTAAACACCCTAATATCGCTCACATTTGTACAAGTCCCCTGTGTAAACAGGCTAGGTCTGACAGCAAGCAGGCTTCAAAGACCTGTTCTATCCCAACCTCCCTGAGGGGACAGATAGTTCATCTCCTTTCACCGGAAGAGGCTCAGCAGTGGTTCTTCTAGTTGGACTCCACAGGAAGCAGCTCGGTATCCCACAAAAGTTTGATTGTAATTTTTAAATTTTATTTATTTGAATTTTTAAATTCTTTAACTGTAGTTAAAAAAATACTCAAATACGAAAACATTCTGGTGTCACCAGTTTATTTGTGTGTGTGCAGACTTCAGAGGCTGTGCTTCTGGAGTACACTGGAACTTCTCACTGGAAGGCAGTGCCCCGCGCTACCTATCTTGTAGGTGAATGCACTCATACGCTCACGCAGGACTACTGGATAGACGCGTCCTCGCGCCCACTGGCCACACGTTCATGTGTCCTCAGAACAAAGGAATTGGCAGCAGCGAACTATTTGTATTGTATCTGGTTTTATTTCTGATAGCCCCGGATAGTTGTTAAGTTGATAATAAAGAAGGTAAAAATGTAAAACAGAATCCTTGTAAGGTGGCATTAGTGATTCAAATTAGAAATAAAAAATCCTTACTGGAGCAAACAATTCATTTACTTCTTTCATATTTCTATTAGAAACAGAGCCGCCCCAGGTAAAAGAAAGTGTTTTCACCCTTTTTATGGTAACATTTTACCCGAAAGATATTCCAAAATGTGAAAGTAAAAATTAGGAAAGAAGAAATGCAGGTGCTGCCACGGATCTGAGCGGTGCGGGACACGCTCGCACTCATCCCCATGGCCAGTCGAGGAGCAGACGGGGTCTTCAGTCCCTGCTGGTGAGCACAGCAGCGCACTGCCGCATTGACATCACTGAAGCTGCCTTAAGATGTTAAGTGAAAAGAAAAAAAGCCACAAAATAATAGTAATTCCTTGATATTCAAATATGCAATGTTTAGACTTTCTCCGTTGTCACCTAATTTGTTTAATAAAATCTTAATACTGTCATACAGTGCAAACGGTGGGGCTGTCCCTCAGAGTTTTAGTTCCTCAGTCCTCCCTTTATTTCGTTTTTACTCCTTGCCATTTGCTTGTTTACATGTGTCCTATACAATTTCCTATCGCCTGGCTTTTGCTGATTACAGCCCACAGTACCATTTTACATGTTTTCTGTCCCCTGGAATGCATCTGTCTTGCTATAGCTGGAGATTGGTAGTTAGAGATTTGATCATCATTCAGGTTCTACTACTACTCTGAGTGAAACTTCTTTGTAAACTTTTTTTTCTATAATCCCTATGGGATTGCAAGCAACGTTATCAAGTCTGGTATCTGATGTTGGGTGGAGGAGAGGATTTTTTACAACACATCCAGAATACTTCCCCATGTGCTTTTGTTTGCCTTGACCATGGTAAGAAGGCTCCCCCACTCCCCACACCCTAGTGGAAGCAGCTCTGATCAAGGAATGGTGAGACCTGGCCTTAGTACCCTGTGCCTCATGTGGTAGCCACTGGCAACGCTAAAATGTTAACTCTGTATAAGTGGGGGTCCCACCCAGGGCCCTAAGTCTCCTTCAGCCCAGATACTGTTGTAAAGCCTAAGCATATAGATTCACGCCGTTGTTTGGGAGGTGTTCAAGGGACAGAGGCCTACATTCCTAACGGTCATTTCAAGATAACATCTTCCTTTTTCTTCCCCTTCTAGCTATTGCAAACATGTGACAACCTATGAGGAATCAAATTTTTCTCTGAGTTACCAGTTCATACTAAATCTCTTCTCCTTCCTGCTAAGAATAAAAGCCTCTTCTCTCCATGAAGAAGTGAGCTTAATTGAGAAGAGACTGTTTAAAACAAAATACAGCAAAACGAAAAAAAAATCTTCAAGATCCAGAAAATGAGCAAGTGCTGAGAAAATGAGATAGAAACTTTCCTGGGAAAAGATTTTAATGCTAACAGTAATGTCACATTTTAATATGACATTCCAGAGAATTGTGGAAAGTGGATTTTTATCACATATATGCATACATGTAAACATACATATCTGTATCAGGTATGTCTGAAACGTATATGGGAAAGCCAGTGAACTTTCTTTGAATTTGTTTTTTTAAGTAAGAATGTTATTTGTGAAAATTAAAACAGTAAGTTATATAAATGGTCTCCAGAAATTTGTATTCATTTATTTTAAAGGTAGATTTGATTTTTAACTAGATCACTTCCTTATTCTTTATGCCCCAAAGTAAATTCCAGATGGGTCAAAGATCTAAACTTTATAATCTTTTATGTATACATATATTAAAGTATTAGAAGAAAACAAGTGTGAATGCTTTAATGATCTTGGAACGAAACCAAATGGCCTGACCAGAAGCCAAAAGGAAGAGATGGATAATGTGATCACACAAAGAAAAATGACAACTGGGGAAATACATTTGCAGCATGATGGACAAAGGCATAATTTATTGTGTCAGTGGCTCTTGAAAAGCAGTAGCAAGAAGATAGGCTGAGCAAAGAGTATGAAAAACAAATAGAAGCCAAAAAACATGATTACCCCACCTCACTCATATTAAAGGAACACAAATTAGAATGAAGAGAGGACATTGAAACATCAGTCTTTCTTGTCACAGTATGTTTAATCATGCAACAAATACCAAGCAGCTTCTGGGTCCTGGAGATACAGCACTGAACAGGCCCCATCCCTAAGCCCCTGTAGAGGCGGAAGCAGAGACTAAACAAATACACAGTATTTGGTGCAGTAAAGCACAATGAACATTTTATTAAGAGTGATGGAGGAACAACCCTTTTGGGGAAGTGACATTTTTTTATCTAGAGACCAACTTGAATGAAGAACAGTCAAAGGAATCAGCCACATAGCCATTCTGGGCAAGATCATTCCCGGCAGGGGGAGCTCACCAAGGCCCTGGGGCAGGAGTGTGCATGATGGATTCAAGGAGTAGCAAGTTTTCAGAGTATTGTGGTGAAGGGAACGGAGCAGATGGAAGGAAACCACCTTCAAGGCTATGGTAAGTGTTGGCTTTCACCCTAGTTGTGCCACAGGAAGGCACTGGAAATTTTGAGCCAAAGAATAATGCTGTCCAACCTTTGTTGTTGAAGGAACCCTTGGCCCTGTGGAAAACAGGCTCTAGGAGAAATAGAAATAGGGAGGACATTCAAGATGACTGCTAGTTCAGGCAAGTGATGGCAGTTTGCAGTGGTGGTGGTCGGGAGTGATTTGACCCCAGACACAGTTTAAGTATGGGTTAAGTGAGGATTTGGTGAAGGGCTCCTTGTGGGAGTGAGAAATTAATAAAATGCCCCCAAAAGTTAGGGTACCATTTGTCCAAACGGGGCTGTTTGTAATTGTCTTCTCTTCACCCTGTTTGTGAGGTCAGTTTTCCCACTCTAGCGGTATGGGAATGGCCAAACATGTGGCTCCTGGTGCAACAGATGAGACAGACAATCACACGTCCTCATCGCCCAAGTGAGCACACTTCACCCATGGTCATATGGATCATACATGGGAACAGTGAACAGCCAGGGACGGTGGGAAGCCAGCTTTTTAGTACGGGATGATGGGGTGACCCCTGTTCCCTGCAGGAGAGTGTGATCAGCTTGCTCAAATACTTCATGGTCAGGCAGTGAACTGAAACCCATTACTCGGCAGGAACCACCCTGGTCCTCTAGATGAGGGGTGTTTGATTAGGGAACCTTATCAGGGTGCAGAGTACAGAGGGGAACTGGCCGCTAGGCCACTCTGGGCCCTCCCAGATGCAGTGGATGTTAAGGGTCTTTACTTTTGACATCGTCTGGGAACTTGTTAGAAATGCAGAACCCCAGGCCTTACTGCTGACCTACCAATTCCAAAACTCCTGGCGGGGATCAGAATCTGCTCTGACAAGCCGTCCAAGTGATTCTGACACTAAAGTGTGAGAACCACTGACATTTATCAATAAAGCTGCAAAAATAAGTGACATGGTATTTGAAGTAAGGCGTGATCAGAGGAACCCCTATGAAAGTAGACATGTTTCTTTTTCTTACAAGAATTCTGGAAGTCAGTCGTTCCAGATTTGGTTCAGGGGCTCCCCTGTGTCATCCACAATCCAGGTTCTGTTCACGCTCTGCCATTGTCAGCACGTGGCTCTGCTTTGCGCTTGCTTCCCGGCGTCACAGGGTGGGAGCCTCAATGCCACCCGAGCAAATCCAGGATAGGAAGGGGCGTGTGACCAAAGACTTGAGTCTGGTGAGAAAAGCTTTTGTACGAGACACTCACGGGCCAGAGCTGTATCATTTGCGCTAGCTGGATAAAAGAGAACAGATTGTTTAGATGGTCATGATGCCCCAGGATCAAGGCTCCTTGTCTAACACTTGAGCCAAGCCAGGGTCCTGGTAACAGGTGCAGGAGGGGCTGTATGGATAGAGAATGGACAGTGGTCGGGTTTCAAGTTCAAAGTCTTATATCATCTAACAAGTGAAAATGATGCGATTAAAGATAAAACAATCCCTAAATTCTGCTGATCATGTACCACAATCTGGGAGGTTTTTTTTCCATCAGTGCTTCTGTGATGTCTGTTACGGACCAGGCATTGTATTGTGTCCATGTCACTATAAAACATTTTATATGTTATAGTTTACAATAGCTACATATAACTTAGTACCATATATTACATATTAACAACTGAGTTAAATTAATAAATGAATTATTGACTTAGCCTCACACTATCTCCACTACGTGGGCAGTGTAAGCCCCACTTTACAGCTGGACAGCCTAAGACCCAAAGGGGCCAAGTCACTGCCTAAAGTCACACAAAGTCTGCTGCATCATCCTGTTCCTCCCAACACGTAACTGCCTTTACCTTAAAGGAGCAGGTGATTTTTCAGAGCCAAAGTTCACCCCCTACGCCGGGCATACAAACCAGGCCCCTATTTCATCGCCTACACTTCTCCTCAGTACACTTCTCCTTCCCTACACTTCTCCTCAGCCCCCCTCCTGCAGGGTAGGGAAGGTAGAGGGCAGTGAGGAGGGAGAGACGCCACCTGAAAATTCAGATCCCTGTTTGGGCAGTGCTTCCTTGCATTTCTTGCCCAGATGGCCTCCAGGTTCAAGGGGAGGTGGGGAGAGCACCCCTCTGCTGTGTCCTCTGGGTCCAGCTGTGAGGTGGCCGTTGCAGGTGCTGGTGCTGCTAAAGGCACCTGGGCCACACCGCAGAGCCTGAACCTGGGCTGAGCGAGCCCCTCTGCTCCCACTGTCCTGGGGCCCCCATGAGGAAGCAGCTGAGCCCCACCCACAGCCCTCTGTAGTCTCCAGACCAAGGTGCTTTGAGATCCCTTCCCCCTGGGGGGGCCTGAGCAGGCCTGACCCCCATTTCTCCGCTGAGGTTGCCCCATTTGGGCTCTGGGTGCCTTGTAGGTGGTCTCCAGCCTGCATCTGCCTGAATCTTTCCTCGGCTATTTCTACACTGAAAGGCACACGGTTATGAAATCCAGCAGAAGCAGGTTAAGTGTCACACTGGAGACACAAAGAGCTCAAAGGGAGTGCAGAAGAGGAAGAGATTAGCACCTTGGACACACGGGCCCAGGCGCTGGGTTCCCAGGGAGCCCCACCGGGAGCAGGAATCAAATCTTAATCTCCTTTCAGGGAAAGTAATAAATTATTTTGCCACCGAAGTAATTTGGGTGGAATCTCTTTTATGAACACATTTTACTTTTTAAATGAAATCCCTTCTCACTACAATGAAATGTGTTTCCCCGTGGCGGTGACCACCGAAAGAGAAATAAAACCCAGAGATTTCACGTGGCCTCAGATCCAGTAACTATTGTCAAGCGGGAAATCAGATACCCAGGGGGGGAACAGACACAGCAGATACTTCTGGGAAAAAGAGCGCTTAGGTTGTTCTGTGTCTGAGCTCGTAGCCATGCAAACATCACATCCCTCCACTGACACTGATGAGATTTCATATTTCTGGTTCTAGTCGTATCGAATTTGGATCATCAAAATATGAAAACAAAGCTGCGAAACATTTCTGAAGCTCCTCTCTTGAACATTTTGTTTTCTCATTTACTGTAACTAGTAAATCTATTTGTCTATGACTATATTAAATTTTCAGTCGGTGTCCATTAAAGACTTTAGTTTTTTAAATAAAATTTTTTGTAATCAGCAAACGTACAGTGAGAGTTTTTCCCCATGAGCATAGAGGACATTGGCCCACTATTTCGCTAATCTACAGGAATACCTCATACATTTTGAATATTAGGTTTCAAAGGTTTTGTTTTTTTTATCCTAAAAAAAAAAAAATGCAGTTTTCTTTAGGCAGTTTGAGACCTGGGTTAGATCAGAAGCAAAGGGAGGATCTTCCACCTGCCAGTTCGGGCATTTCTTGTATGGGCTCAGCCATTCCTGTGGGAAGTGAGAGATGGCGGGAAGCATCTTCTCCAGACCCTGCAGGCCCAGCATTGCCTCTCAGAACCTTCTAGAATCCCTAGGAAGGAGACCCAAGCAGCACGGGGCTGGAGTCACTTGTATTTCTGTTATAACTTTAGTATTTTTTTTTTCTCCATGAGCACAAAGCCACCGAGGAAAAGAGTAACATTAATTCAACCCTGTATTTACACAGAGAGATAGATCGCAGAGGAGAGAAAGCAGTATTTGTGAGTCTTTAGGAAAAACTTGAATAGAATTTCCCAAGTGTGGCCACTATAAAAGTCCTGTGAATTATTATATATTGCAGATTGTTACTAGTGTGTATCTTTATCTTGAGTGTGTGGCCAGTGACTTTTTAAATTCGAAATGCCTCCGTGCTCTTGAACACTGAGTAAATTCACACAGTATTAAGTCTCTCACAAATGCTTTGAGAAGCTCTTAGGGTATGTTCTCTTGTTTTGTGCCCTTGTGAAGTATTTAAAGCATAAAGTGATTTCTGTGCCAGCTCTACCTGATCACACACTAGGACACAGAAGAGCTTACAAAGAGTTGCTTTTATTGACTTTATAAATTAAGAACCTGGTATTTCTGCTCAGTTGGCCTTTTGCCTTTCTGAAACAATTATTTTCTTCTGGAACAATTAGTACATGTTTTATGGATATTTGTATTGACCTGGGTGACTCACAGATACTCCCAAAGGAATTTTTAAGGTAGAATACCACTTAAATGTAATTACCGTCTGTCACCATTGTTGTCTACATTGATTCAAATTAAGTGATTCAGTTAAACATTAACTTGAATGAAAAAGGTGGTCTGTGAATTTAAAAGCACTAGAAGTTGAAAGTAGGAAAACGTCTTCTTGACTGTATAAGAGGGTAAGTTAACTATTTTTATAACATGTTGACTTATTTTTACCTTTTTCTCCTTAGAAATTCACACTAGGATAAAAGTCTCCCTGGAAGTCTCCTCTGCACGAGGCTCCTTGTTCCCTTAGTGTCACCTCCTTGGGTCCCCTCTCCCACTCCTGGCTGACTGCTGCACCTGCCCCAAACACAGCCTGTGACTGTGAGCCCCCTCCGCCCCTCACTCTCCAGCCACAGTCTCTCCAACCACAGCCCAGGGACCCACATCAGGACCAGAGGAGCCCCTCAGCGCCTCTCACTGCAGGTCCCATGGGTGGGGGGGCCTCAGAGTCTGCATTCTATCACGTGGCCCCCCGCATCCCTCACATGCTTCCCCACCTGCTTTCCTCCTCCAGCCTGCAGTTTCTCATCTTCCTCCATTCTCTGTCTGAAAGTCCCTCCTCTAGTCAGAGACAGCTCTGTTCCTGCAATTGCTCCATGCTGACAGCACACCCGTTCCTGAGGTGACACTGTTAAATATTGCCTTGGTTTGGGGTGTCCAGTTTCTCAGCTCAGTAACTGCCTCTGTCGCACAACCACCAACAAGAATCCCATCACTACCTATTAACCAAATATTCCCACCCCCCTTTCCCCTCAGGGAGCCATTGTTGACAGAATCTAAGGATGTGATTTTGCTTTCTTTAATATTCCACAAATGGTATTTGTCGTTCTCCTTTAGACTTATTTCACCAAGTGTGATTCCTTCAAGGTCCATCCTTGCTGTTGCAAATGGCGAAATTTCATCTTTTTTGTGACTGGTATTCCCTGTGTGGAAATCGGCTACAGTCTCTTAATCTGCTCCTCTGTCATCAGGCACCTCAGCTATTTCCATCTCTTGGCCACTATGAAGGAGCAAACACCCTGTTTGGGCATTTCTTGCAGGACCCGATATCTGGGTACTGTCTCCCTAACTAGGCAGTAGCCCTTGAGATGGGGACCATTTCTCAGGCTCCATGTAGAGAAAGGCCCATTTTCAATCAATGTTCAATAAATATCTTTGAGGAAAGAAATGATGATAAAAAGGGGGAAATTTACAAAAAGCTTTCTACTTTCTTATCAGTGACTGCAGGTGACTGCGGGGCAACACTCACTATTTAATGAATGAACTCAGCTATCTGCATTCCAAATGTGGGTTTTGATTCAAACTGATACTGTTAAGACTGAAGGGGAAACAATGGGCAGGACTTTTGCCTGTGGCATACCTGTGACCTTACTGGTATCTGTGTAGAGCTTAGGAGGTGCCAGAGACTGAGACCTTCCAGGCACTTAGCTCACACATATGGCCTCTGTTAATCCCGTGATGTGGTCCTGTAATATTTCACAAACAGGACATGGAGAAGCTCTGACCCCAGGCAGTCTGGCCCAGGACCTGCCAGCTTTACCAGCCCCCAGCATGGCCTCTCAAAGACCTCAGCCCCTGGGAAGTCAGTTCAAAGCATAAGGACCCCACGCTGCTCCGAAGGTCTAACATCAGTGCTTACGAGGGGAGCTATCCTCACATGACCTCCTTCCAAGCCTCCCACCATAGCTGCCTGCCCTCCCTGTTCCTGCCTCTGGTCACAGCACAGTGGCCTTCAGATCCAGGCCAGAAATCACCAGCCCCTCCCTCCCTGTCACTCAGCCTGGACCTAGTCCCAGCGCCTCCCTGGGCAACCTTCATCTACCTGGCCAGTTCGCCCTGTCCTGGTGGGAAATGAGGTGACAGCTGACTGTCACTCCTCTGCCAAGCATTTGTTACTCTGCCAGTTTTCTAAAAATAGGCAAATAACACTGAGAAGTTCAAAATCCTGGGACAGGCCCCTCACTGCCCGCTGCTCTAGCTGGTGGCTCCCCCAGCCCTCCTGTCCCTGCTTCCTCCATCCTCGGGGGCTCCTGGACATCGTTCCCTGGAGGCTCACACCCCAGGGCCTTTGCAAGCCAGCTCCCTAGGCCACAACTGACCACACCTCTCACAGGAGGACCTTTATTCTCCCTTTATGACCCTCCTCCAACGCCTTCTCCTCTACTTTCCCCTCCTGGCTCCCTGGGCGGGTGTCAACACCTCCCTGGGGGAACTTACGACACTTCTGCCACTGTGCGGTGGTGCGTGTGTCCTGACCAAGCAGCCCAAGAACCCAGCTCGATCCCCTGGGTCTTTATACACCCCAGGGCTGGGTAGAAGACTTGGCCGTTAGGAAACCTGAGCCCTTGCGTGAAACGCAGTGTTCACAGAGAAGAAATAACATGGGCAGCAGGCCAAAGAGGCGTATGGGAGCATTTTACGCATCTCATTTGTCACAGGTCGGTTTGCACAATGAATTTCCACTCACCCCCTAACCCCCGCCCTCCCTCAGATCAAGAGATGCTCATATTCAGGAGAAGCCCCTCTCTGTTCTTTGCTGGGGATGAAGGGAGTGTGCCAGCACCCGGGAACTCTGCCTGGGCCTCCACTTGCCTTACAAGCCTCCTGAGCTCCCTTTCAGCCTTGGTTTTTCCCATGGGCTGACCCTATGATGGGTCCAGGGCAGCTCCTTGGCACTTTGTGGTGCTTGGAGGAGCTTTTGTTAAATGGATGAAGATGCCTAAGGCACTGCGGAGCCACCTCCTGAGGGCTCTGAGTTGCTCAGAACAGGTTCCCCAGCCTCGCCCTCCCTCAGCTCCAGGACCTGCCTCTGTGCTTCTGCTTCTCGCTCTCTAGAAGCTTCTCGCTCTCTAGAAGCTTCTCTCAGAAACCTCTTGACGGTTCCCTCCCACCTTTTCTAGTTATCACCAACAGGAGTAACGCAAACCTCCAGATCTTGGAATCTATGACCCCATGCTTTTGTAGACATGCAAAAGTGAGTCCAAAGTTACTTCAGATGGAGAAAACTCGGAGTAGGGAGGAGCCGGGTCTGAGCAATAGAATCAAGGAAACCCAAGCGGATGACTTGTCACCTTTGGACGTCAGGGAAATCCTCTTTACTGCTTTCCTCTTTGGAAAGAGGCACTAATGTCTCTGTCCTATGAAAATGTGGCAAGATGGGCCTCCCTAGTGGCGCAAGGGGTTAAGCACCGCACTATGAAGCATCTGTAGCCACTGCAGGACGAGTTCGATCCCCAGCCAGGTTGAAATCCACATGACTCCACAGACCTCTCCTGCCTCACCCACCGCTTTCCTCAGCAGTGTGTTTCAGTTCATCTGTCTGTTCTGTTCCCCACTCTGTCTCTGGTGAATCCTCTCACCCCCTGCACCTCTGGCCTGTACCCCAGTTCTTGTATGCATAAATAAATCTTTTTAAAAAAATGTAGCAAAATGTTATGTTGAATGACATTATTTTACAAAGATGCTTTACCACTCGTAACCTTATCTTCCCAAGAGTGAAGTATGCAAATGTCACAGAGCCACCCCCTGGGTTTGCTGGGGTGTTTCCCTGAGGTGACAGCTCAGTGCCCACCTGTTCAGCCTTAGATTTACAGGAGCTGAAGCCCAGGGTGCCTCAGCCAAGGGCTTGCTGATAGCTGTGCCCAAACTGTCAAGCCTTAGCTGGAGCGGTCGACCTCCAGTAAGGCCACAGGGAAAGAATGTGAGCAGTCTGGGCTCCAGTCACCAGCAAGAGGTGAAACCAACCTGGCCCCTCCAGCCCCCACTGGGAGGCAGGGAAAGCAAGAATCAAGTCCCAGGGATCTGAGAAGACTCACCTCAGAGGGGTGAGGAGGTGGGTAGATGGTAAACCTGGCAGGCTCTGCAGGACAGTGCTCACATCCACACACCGGCAAGGAAATTCAGAGAGGACACCATGGGGGCCCTAAAAGAGAGGCCTGAGGCTAAGCCTGCATCTCAGCTGGAGTAATCAGATTACCACCTCCCCAGGCAGACATGTCACCATGAAGGCCCAGCCATGACCCAGTCACAGTAAAGGGTCCAGTCTGCTTGCTCAGGAGCCACAGGCTAGGCCCTGACACCCGACAGACAGGCTCACCTCCCGCGTGCCGTCCCCTGGGAGGGAGAGAGGAGCTCGGAGACAAGAAGCCGGACTTAAGTCCTGAATTTGCTGCAAGCTGGGAATATGGCCTCTGGTCTCATTGGACCTTATTCCCCATCCCTACGATGCACTTAGCCTCATCTGCTCTCTGCTTGCTTAAAGGGTCCATGGAGTTCCCCTATGTGAGCCAGTGAACCCTGAATCCTGCCAAAAGGGGCTTAATATCAGCACTGTCCTGGATATCAGCCAGTGTTGTTTCCCTGTCCTGTGCTTCTCACTGTGCTGGGTGATCAGGGTTTTTTAAAAATAAATTTATATATATGTTATATATATGTATAAATGGTGTATTTTTTATATATGATAGTTTCTGTTCCTTATGCAGTTTACACTAGTGAGAAAAAATGAGGTGTGGGGGGGAAATTTTGGTGTTACTAAGTTCCTATCGTGTGCCTGCCTGAGACAAAATCCATGTACAAAACCAACCAACCCGCCCGTTGACAACAGGAATTATCACCCTTTGGAGGAAACTGAGGCTCAGCAGTTAGGCAACTTCCCAGGTCGCAGCTGGGAGAAGGCATGGAGGCCACACCCTCCGGTCCACACCCTGTTTCTCCAGAGTGGAAGACTCGCATCTCACAGCGCGGAGGCCCGGCCATAATCTGGCGAGGCCTGGAGATGTCCCTTCCCACAGGCTGTTTCGTCAGGGCAGGGGCCGCACCCGGCCGCCAGGTGTGATGAGGTCACCTGGCGAACACCCTCGGAGGAGCTGGGCCGGCTCCTGCCTGCCTGGCCTCTCAGGAAGGGGAGCCAGCTCTGGGTGTCTCTGTGCCGGGCTAGCGTGAGGTTCCTGTTAACGCCACAAACCCGTGTTCTTTCCCTCATGTTACTGATGACAGCAGGCCGCAGTGACATGGGTGCTGAAGGCAAACACAGGAGACAGGTCTGGAACATGAACCCAGTTCTGCTTGACTGATGTCAGCCACTCAAAACCTTGCACCAGGGATGGATGGTGAGGGTGGTTTAATAAATGGAGCTGAGGTACTGGGGGTCCTTGAAGGGGGTGGGAAGGGCTCTCAGCGGAGATGACTTTGGCATTGAAAGAAGTGGGACAGGGGTGGTGAGGTAGAAGGGGACTAGCATTGCAACCGGGTCCAAAATAACAGGTCTGGGGACACTGCAGCGCGCTCAAGGACATTTGGGGGGCTTTTAGCTTGGATCTAAATTTAGAGATAAATGTTGGGTGCAGATGGAGAAGGACCTCGACCTCCTTAAGTTCAGGCGTAAGGAGCTGGGACTTCAGTTTGTTAGTATGGGTCTCTATGACCACAACTATTCTGAGACCTTTCCTAGAGCTTTGGGACACTGGGGCAGAAGGGCACCCGTTGATCTGGCCCATCTTGTTGTTTCACTGAGGCCTGGAGAGAAATGACTCCATTCAGATGACCCAGTTGCTCAGGAGAAACCCAGAGAGACCCCAGATCTTATGACTCAGTCTACCCCCCAAGCCCCTGTGTTGTTACTTCCACATGTCTATTAGAAACATCTGGTCTAGGGGCCTCCCTGGTGGCACAATGGGTTGGGCAACACACTGTGAGGCAGACCACAGCCACTGTAGTATGAGTTCGATCCCTGCTGCCGGCTGGGGAGGTGACCTATATGGCACAGCAGACCTCTCCTGCCTTGCCTGCTACTCCCCTCAGCAGTGTGTGTCAGTCAATCTGCCTGTTCTGTTTCCCACTCTGTCTCTGGTGGATCCTCTCACCCCCCACACCTCCGGCCTGTACCCCAATACTTGTATGCATGGATAAAAAAATCTTTAAAAAAGAAAAAGAAAAAGAAACTCCTGGTCTAAGGGACGGGGAACCCAAAAGTCATTTCTTTCTCTGAAGCCCAGAACTTGGGATCAAAGATCCTCTTCCCCTCAAAAACCACTACTCTATCCTTGAGCCTAAAAGGCCTATGTATTGCCAAGCAAATAAAAAGAGGCCACACCTCATTTAAACTTACGAAAAATGCCAATGGAGACAGTGAGCCACTACTCTCACTTAACCCAGCAGCAGAGCAAAGTTTGCTCACAACACGTAGTGGGCCTCGGCAGGCAGGCTGGCACCCTTTGGCTGGAGCCAGAATAGGCAGCATTCCGGAAGACAACTTGCCGCCATGTAAGTACATTCTCCAGAGCAGTTCTGCTTCTGGGGACTTGTCCTCTGGCTATGCTCAGTCAAGTGTGCAAAGTGTGTCCTTAGCAGTTTTCCAGAATGACTGTGATTTTGAACAACTGGGGAGGAAGGAGGGAAGCTCCTCATGGCTCCCAGCAGGGACCCACTAAGTCATCACCCACCAACACCAATGAGCGGTCCTTGCTTTAGCGCACAGTAGGTATATGTGCCCACGTGGAAAATGTCCACGTGGAAGAAGCGAGGGGTGAGGAGCTGGCACACAGACTCCATTTGTGAAAAAACAACACACGTGTGTGCTTGCAGACACACAGGAAATATCTGGAAAGACACACAAGAGCCATTCACAGTGGTCCTCTCTGGGGTGGGGGGCTCTGCTCTCAGCCACCTATAATTAATAATTTTTTCTTTCTCGTCTTTTTCCTTTCCTTTTCCCCCCTTCTTTTTAAAAAGTATATGAACATGTATCATTTTTATAATTAAAAGTTAAAAACCAAGAAGATACTGCCAATGGCTCCTAGACAGGTTTTAGCTCCTGCTTTAGAGAGCATTGGGACAAGCTAAGTAATCCCAAATCCAAATTTACAGAGTAGACGCAGTGTTTTTTCATTATCGCATCTCAGGTCTAATAACCTCAGACCCTTACTCTCCTTGTTGTGTTTTTTAAAAAGATTTATTTATTTATGCATACAAGAACTGGGGTACAGGCCAGAGGTGAGGTGGTGAAGGGTGAGAGCGTTCGCCAGAGACAGAGCGGGGAGCAGAACAGGCAGACTGACTGAAACACACTGCTGAGGGCAGCAGCGGGCGAGGCAGGAGAGGTCTGCTGCGCCATGTGGGTCCCCTCCCTGGCCGGCGGCAGGGATCGAACTCCTGCTGCAGTGGCTGCGGTTTGCTTCCTAGTGTGTTGCTTAACCCACTGCGCCACCAGGGAGGCCCTCCTTGTTGTGTTTTTAGTGTTGGGAATTTACTCATTTGCCCCATATTTACTTTGTGCTCACCTCTAATCAGACCCTATGTGTGAAGTGGTTCATCTTAAATTAACTCATTTAAAAATATAATTTGTGCAAATAAGGAGCTAGAGAATGAGAGCAGGCTCCAGGGTCCAGGGTGTACCCACAAGAGGGGCCTGTGGCTGCAACTTAGGTCCTCAGGGACTGGCGAACAGGGAACAGGGAAAAGAGGCACAGCTGGCACTGAATAAATGCCCAGTGACCTCCTGTTGCTAAGCCCCCATCTCACTGGACTCACACACACAGACACACACACACACACATGCCTGCATGTGCATGTGCCACTCTTGCCTCAGTGATCCCCCTTTCCTCCTCCACTGGAGCCTCATCTCAGCCTCTCTGTGGTGGAGACCCAGGGTCCAGCACTGACCTGTCCCCTCATCCATGCAGACTCATCCTATCTCTATGCTGCAGAGTGTCAGGGTCCAGTCAGCCAGGCTTCTCCCCTGGACTCGACTCACAGCCCACACTCTACCTGACACAGCTACAGGGGTCACTAGGAAGCATTGTAAACTGTGGCCCAGACAGACTCCTGACCTCCCCTGCCCAGACCTGCCATCTTCCCATCTCCACCAGGGCGAGGCATCCCTACCAGATTTCACTGGGAAGCTTGGAGTTGCCCTTGCGTCTCCCTTTTCTCACATGCCTGCTCCAATTTTCAGGAAATTCCATTGCTTCTAGCTTCAGAATAGATCCAAAATTGAATCACTTCCCACCAGTCCACCTTACCTCCCTGGGCCAAGCTACCAATGTCTTTGGCCTATCTCCCTGCGCCCACCTTTGTCTCCCAACCCCACCAGTTAGATTACTTTAAAGTGTGCCTGTGGCGATGTCACTGCCCTTCTCCGACCTCTTGGTCCTTCCCCATGCTGCTCAGGAAAACCTACAAAACGGACATAAGCCCGGTTCATTCCCTGTTTCTATCACTTTCCGCAGATACCTTCTCAACATGTTTGCTTCCCGGTTGCTGCCCACTGAACACCATCCTGACACCCAGCAGCTGCCTCCCTGAAGCCCTGTCTTTGCCTGGGCCACCCTCCCCTGCTCCTCCAGAAGCAGGTTCCAGTCTCCTCATTCCACCCCATGCTCCTACCCCCCTGCTCTCCTTGCTGCTTTCTCACAAACATTTAATTCACTTACTTATGATCTGATACCCAAGTTGGATGCTGGAGGAAGGCAGAGAACTCTGCCTCTTCTGTTCACTGTGATATCCCTAGCATCTAGAACAGGTAGGTTCTACAAGCCTTTCTTGAATGAATGTGCAGACCCTGGAGAAGGGTCAGGAAGGATGGGGGAGGAGTGGAACACGGGGTGAAAATTAATGACAGCTTGAGGAGGGGTGGGGTGGTAAGTAGACACTGCTCTAGGGCAGGGGGTTGAAGGGGCAGCAGTGGGGGAGGTGAGTGCCAGGCTGGGAGGGGGAACTTGGAGCCCAGATGTGGGTGTCTGAGAGGACACCAGGGAAACAGGTCAGAAGTGGGAGACCGGAGGGGTCCCAGAAGAAGCAGAGGGACGGGCACTTGGGATGCAGGCTGCTCAAATAGCTGGTGGCGATTGCTCTGCAGGTGCCCAGCCTGGGCGCAGAGTGGGAAACCACGGGTTAGAAGTCTCCTGCCACTGTCACATAGAGGGCAATATGCCCTGGATGAGCTGGAGGCCCGAGGGCGGGCGCCGTCGAGGAGCCACGGAAGGAGGGCGATGTTGGGTAAAAGCAGGATTTGGGGAGTGAGTCTCGTAGGGAAGCGACACACAAGTGAGAGGTGATGGAGTCACCGCCAGGGTGCGGCGCCGCACTGGCGGAGGGGCGAGGGGTAGGGGGAAGTGCCCTGGAGCCGAGCGGCGATCGCTGTGCACCCACAGGGGTGCAGAGGCCGGGCGTGGACGCGCCCTTCCCGGAGGTGGGTAGGAAGGGGCTCCCAGGCCCCGTCGGTGAGAGCAGTGGGCGGCGGCGAGGGCCGAGCGGGGGCTCAGTGCGGGCCGCCGCGAGTGGGTGCGCCCGGGCGGGGAACTTCAGGTTCGCGCCCGGAGCGGCGCTGCCACGCGGTCCCGACGCTCGACGGCCCGGGGCACCGAGCGCGCCTCCCGGACGCGACCACGCGATGCGCGGCCACGCGGACCAGCGGACCCGCCCGCGCCGCTCGGCCCCGTCGGCCCCGCCCCGGCGCCCAGCTCGCAGACCAATCCTGAGGCGCCGCTGGCCTCCCGGCCCCGAGGCCCCGCCCCGGCCCGGCCCGCCGCCAGCCAATGGGAGGCCGAGCCCGGCGCCCAGTGCGCGCAGCCCGCGCGGAGCCGGCTCAGAGCGAGAAAAGCGAACCCAACCCGTCGGGGCCGCCGCTCCGGACCCGCCGCCGCCGCCGCCTCCTCCCCCCGGATCGGGTGTACTGTCCCAACCCGAAAGTCCAGTTCGGCGGCCCGGCAGCGGCGAGCGAGCGCGATGACACAGGAGTACGACAAGTGAGTGAGCGCCGGGCGCGCGAGGCCGGCGGTGCGGCCCGGGGCCGCCGCCCGCCGCCGCCGCCCGCACCTGCCGCGAGCCGGGCCGGGCCGGGGTCGGGACCGGGTCGGGACCGGGACGCCTGGCGGGCGGGCCGAGCGCGGCTCGCGCCCGTTTTTCTCTCCGCCGACGCTCTGCCCCTTCGCGATCCCCGTGTCCCGTCGGAACCCCCTGGAGGCCGGAGACGTGACCCCCCAAGGGAGTCTCCCTCCCGCCCCTCGTCCGGCCTCAGCCGCCCGCCCAGGTGTCTGCGCCCCCGGAGCGCCCAGGGAGGTGGGGGCGCCGCTGATCGCGTCCCCACCCGGCTCGAGCCCCTGGAGCTCATGGCGCTCTTTGGGACGCGCCCGGCGGCTGCGAAGGGAGACCCCGCCAGGTAAAGACCCCAGCCAGCCGCGTCGCAGGCCGGCCTGCCCCGACGGTCGAAAGGAGAAATTGAGGGAAAGGTTGAAGCGCTCAGGTGTCCTGGCATTTTCTTTTCCCTAGCTGGCTGTGCGAGTGAGAAAATTGCTGTAGGAGTTATTTTGCTACTTGCATCATTGATGGTAATTACAGATTACTGTAATTAAAAATGTTCAGAAAATATCAGGAGGGTGAAACGTCCAAATCTGGGCGATAAAACAAGACAGCGCTATACTAAAAGATTGCCTTTTGGTGTTTGTGCTTAAGGAAATCTTTTGACATACAGTAATAACGTAAGATGAGAGTAAGCTGGGCAAAGGATCTTTTGTATTCGCTTTGTAATTTTTCTGTTACTGTAGGATGGTTCCAGAAAAGAAGTTGCCTTAGAAAAAATAAGTCGCTCCCAACCCAATCAGTGTATTTCAGATCAGCAAATCCAGGGCAGAGAGGTAACCATTGTAAATGGACGGGTCTTGTTCCATAGAGTATTTAGTAAAATTATCACTAAAATGTTTCCCTGATGTATCACTGAGACAGGTATCACTGATGAAGGATTTGGGGCTCAGGGGAGCCAGTGATGGGCCTTTTGGGGCTAACACCCACCTGACTGTCACAGGAGGAAGTAGACTGAGAGAGAGGCAACTGGCTTATTTCTGGACTTTAAATTTAGATAAGGCACATTTCCAAAGCTAAAATTTTGGCCTTAGGCACACTTGGGAAATGTAAGACACCTTCAGGGTGATCACAAACAAAGCCACTTGCAAGAAACATTTTATTCATTTTCTCTTGCTTGTACAAATTTAGGGTGGGGGTGGGAGAGGGAAGCTGAAAAACTAGCACTACGGGAATGGAAGGAGCCAAGCGGGAATGGAAGGAGCCAAGCGCTGTCATAATCTTCTGGAAGTAGCTATTACCCTATTAATAATAGCTTAGCAGGGCTCCACTGAATCACCCCAAGGTATCACTCAGTAGCTGTTACACTCAGTTCCCAATGGCCCAGAGAATACCTCTTTGTATCTGTTTGGTTGTTGTTTTTAAGTTGGGATTTGTGTAAACAGCCTGCATTTTTAAGAAAACTGTCCGCTTTGAACAACCCATTATATTTGTTTTGTGTAAAATAGCTCACCGCCTCAAGACTTCTCTTCCGACCAAATAGAAGCTCCTAGGAAGTTAAGCCAAGCATGAGTAAAGACTTTGGCTTTGAAATTAGACTTCTGACTAAGGATACCTTAAGTTGCTGAATCCCCCACCCTTACGACCCCTTTGCAAAGATGTTCACCTCTTTCTAAATCTGTATCTGTTTTTAAGGGACCGGGGTGACTGCCAAACTCTAACCTTTGGTGATTACTTGAAAAGATAATCTGTCTTTCTGCATTCACTTTTAGAGGCTGTAGGTGACCTTTAGGCCATTTACACATTTCATTGCATGTTGCAATGAGAACAGGTCCTTCAGTTTGCTTGTTAAAATAGTGATCATTCAGAGTAGTTCTGAATATTAAAAACATTTTTTTTCTTTTAAGAAATTGCTTCATTTTGCTGGAGTTAGTGTTTCACTTTTCTCTTTTATTGACTTATTAAATAGTACCAACTGAACAGTTGTTGAGACTGTTGACATTTCAAACTTTTGGAATCAGCAATGTTTGCTTTAATCTTTTAAAATAAATCTGTAAGACTTTGCTAAGATCTCCATTGAGTTTCTGGATTTTTCCCACCAAACTGCAGTGTTCAGATGAGACAGTTCTTGCCCAGTGGGGAAAACCAGTGGAGATTTTCAAAACTGATTACCCCACCTGTTTTCTTAAAAAATCATTTTGTTCTGTGGCTGCATTTATTGTTGTAGATTCTTAAGTGTTTATCTCTAAGATAAACAGTTCACTCCCTGGGCAGAAAATTGTGCCTGTCCTCCTGATTGATCGACAGTCCCCTTTGGCCGCATTCCATGCTCGATCTGCTGGTAATCAGTAGAATATTCTAACTTTCTCTCATACCCCCAGGATTAAAGGAAGTAACGTTTTACTTTCTGCCCCCTCCTCCTTTCCCCTTGTTCGGAAATTCTTTAAGTCACGACACATCCACTGGAGAAGGGAGGACTCCCACGTAACAGGATGGAAGAGACAGACTCTTTAAGAGTGTCTAGCCCTGGTTGTGTCTAAAGAGAATCGGTGTCCTGTTTCACCTGACTTTGTCCCTATGTCTGTTTATGGAAAGTGTGTGAACAGTCAGGCCTTTTCTTGGAGGTTTTTTCCTTTATTTTTCCAAGTAGTGTATCTTGTGTCCATGTGTGGATTAACTGCAAATTCCCTGGCTGCCTAAATGCCTCATGGCTCTCGCGGTTCCCCGCTGGTTGCATTTAAGTGGGTTGTCTTCTGGTCTGGTCTTAACTGACTTTACGAGGGTCTTTGATGAAATGATGGACTATTTTATGGGAACATCAAGGAACTGGCTGTTTGGATCTTGAAAAAGTATGCCTTTCGGTAGCAACACAAGTGTGGCATGCACATGTGCGCACACACACACTCTCATGTGTTTTTCTTTTAATTCCTCTGAAGCAAACGGCCGGTGTTGGTTCTTCAGAATGAAGCACTTTACCCACAGAGGCGCTCCTACACCAGCGAGGATGAAGCCTGGAAGTCCTTCCTGGAAAACCCCCTCACGGCAGCCACCAAAGCGATGATGAGCATCAACGGCGATGAGGACAGCGCTGCAGCACTGGGCTTGCTCTATGACTACTACAAGGTAGGGTGCCTGCGCGTTGGAGTCCAAGATGCACTTGATTCACCAGCATATAAAACAGTGATTTGTCGGTAGAATGTAATGCAGGTTGCTTCTATAGTGACTATAAATAGGCTAATGAGTACTTTGATTTACTGTGGGTTCAAAGCTGGAAATGTACCATCGTACAATCAAAGAGTAGCTCTCCGACGCATGAAGTGGCAGCTGCCCCTCACTGTGTGGAAGGTGCAGCTGCGAAAAGGGAGCAGCTGAGTGTATCTGTCCATGATGAAACATGTCACCAAAGGTGGTTCTGGGTGCCTCGCTATGAGCCCGCCTTTACTCCTCTGTTTTCACGGTGATTTCCTCTTCCCTGAGTGGCATTACAGAGCCTTCGATTTGATTGGATAACCAGATCTATGAAAACAGTTTTTTCTAGTCTTGGCCTTTCTAGTTCTAGGAACAGGATACACCGTGTTGCCTGCTTCTAGGCGGTGCATCAGCCTCTGTTAAATATAACCTTGGTGCCCCTACCTGGGACACCTGTTAACCCTGACGATCCCTACTGGTGACCTGCTTCATGCCAGGTGCCTTTCCTGCCCACCACCCTGTGGAATATATGGCGTTACCCCCTTTCTGCAGATGAGAGAAGTGGGATCCTCAGGTGACATGGCTGGGGTTCAGGCTGCCGGCGGTGCCCAGCCTGCCCTTGGCAGTGTGCCCTGCTGTGTCTGCACCTACCTTCCTTCCGACCTGTGGCAGGCGTCGGGATGTGTATTTTGGACATCTTTTTTTTTTTTTGGGAAACTTCCAAACCTACAAAAAACTTAAAACGACAGGATAGTCAGCTACCCGTACTCCTGGCTTCACCATCTGGGTGCCTTTTATTACTCGGTGGTACTATACTCTTTCCTGCATAAAGGGATTTGGGGGAAGGCAAACGTTGGTTTATCCTGTCAGGGTGGGCCCAAGTAAAGACCAGATTATTTTCTGGGGTTGTATGTGAGGGACTAGAGTGAGATTTTTTTTTTTCTTTGAAAGTGAATAGAAACTGGCTCAAGAGCTAGTAGTGTGGAAGCCCTGGCCTTTTCCCTGGCAGCAACTTCTTATCAATCTATTCTTAATAGTGACTCAGTGAGTATAACGGTGACTCAATGAAAAAAAAAAAAAACAAGCTCCAAGATATTATGATGTTTGAAGATGCATATTTCTAAATGAAATTTCTGAGAATGGGAGGGGAGCCAGCAAGTTTAGTGCCAGAAAGATCAATGTAATGACACCCATGGCAGGGGCTGCACATCAGTGTGTTTTACATCAAGGCTCCTCAAAGTATCATACTTCTTGGGAGGAAATCTGGCCTCGTGTCACCTACCAAGGGTGACAGTCTTGGTGGCACTTGTCAGGCTTCTTGAGGACGGAGTGGGGCTATTTTCTTTTTTAAATGATCTGACTTATTTTAGTCATCTGTATGTAAAGCCTTATAAGCATATTGTTAATACATGAAGCAGTAATTTAATTTTTATGGATGGAACAAGAATGCAGTAATAGAATTCCCCCCCAGTCACATCTGTCTTCGCAATTTTGGGGGGGGACTCTATTCTCAGCTGGGTTAGTGTCCACACTAACTCTTGTCTGCTCCTGACCTCCTTTGCAGAGAAGAGCAGAATCAAAGGAGGAATAGAACCAGCTGAGTAAGATTTGTCCTTTGTGTAGTGGACAGTGGGAATCCCTAAGCATCCAAAGAAATCAATGAAATGAAGCCAGAATTGGAGCTCAGAGGTGGACTGCTAACATAAAGGGTCCTGTTGACTTTGCATTTCATTGCAAAGGAAAGATGGTGGAGAAAAACAGTAGAGAAAATTGGAAGAACCAGTGTGTTTTCAGTGGCTTCTTCTCTATTACATGATACAGAAGTGGGCCAGAGGCATTTCTTGTAAGCAGTGAAACCCAAACTCAATGGCACAATAAACTTGTGAGTTTATTTGGTAACTAAGTAACACTTGGTTTTTACAGATCAACCTGGCAGCTAGATTGTAAGCTCCTTGAGGGCAGATACTGTTCTGTTCATCATGTGGGGTTTGGTAGGTAATCACTCAGTATATGAATGGTGGAACTTACTGAGTAGTAATTAACTCTGGTCATGTGTTAATATCTAAGGTTCCAAGAGAGAGAAGGTCATCGATAGCAAAGCCAGATGTTGAGCACCCAGAGCCAGATCACAGCAAAAGGTAACGTTCAATAGAGAGCATAGTACGCTTGAAAGATGCCACATTTTTATGAAACTAAAATCAGAATTTGTTCCAGTGAAACAAGCACTAGTGGAAGAAATAGGTAAGCGGGATTTTTAATAACTAGATTAAGATTTCATGACTGTTCTCCCTCTTGATAGTCATGATTCTGTTGTTTGAAAAGTTACTAGTTTTCTTTAGGCCTTTTCTAGAAAACAAAAACGCTAGCTTTCTCCTGCCAACCTGTGGATGTGATTTTATAACACATAAGTGCAGTGTTTGATGGCCTTTAGGAAGGAAGTGGCTTAAGGCAGTGGACTCTGGAATAACTGCCTGAGTAAAACTTCAAGTCCAGTCACTGGGCCTCCAAACTCTTGCTGGTTATTTTTGAAGTAATTTAGGTTAAAATTTTTACAAAAGTGAATCAAGTCTTGACTTTTATGGTCGTGGAAAAAGCTCTAAACACACCTTTTCCACTCCCCCACATCATATTAGTAATAAAGGAATGGGACGCTTTTAACGTCAGGACGACCACTCAGAACCCGCCTCCCGAGGACCCAGCGATGGCTCCGTGGGTGCGTGCGCGTTTCATGTGGTCACAGCTGCGCTGGACCTGGACAGACAGACCTTGTCCAGGGCTCTCTTCTGCTTAGTATGTGCATAAGTGTTTTCCATGTCGCTGTTTTAATCTTCATAATTACTCTAGAGAAGGGCTTATGCCTTTTATTTTAAACTTTTTATTGTGGGCCTTTTCAAGCATAACATTAGAGAAACAGTATAATCCCACGTGTATAATTACCAGCTTCAACAGTTATTGACATAATTCCTCCTGTTTGATCTGCTCTTCCTGTTTCTTTAACTTTTAAGTTAAAATTTTATTTTATTTATTTTTGCTGGAGTTTTTGAAGTAAACCCTGACTATCCTTCACATGAAGGCTGTGTCTTGCTTTTTTTGTAGTACAACTTCCTTGTTCTCTCTTTAGGATAAATTCCTGGGAGTGAGTTTATGACTCACAGTTTAAACATTTTATTGATCTTGACATGTATAAAAATTGCCAAATCACTTTTCTCCTTCAAGGGTGTCAGCCTGTGTGATTTGAAGTACTTTGAGGGGTTACTCATCTTGCCCTAGACTAAAAATCATCTATTGCCCAGAATTAAACCTAGAGTAATTTTATGCCTGTAGGTTGACTGGTTCAATGTAGTCAAAGGGGTTTTTTTTTGGTGAAAGAGAAAGCCAGTCAGGAAACACGATGGTTAAGTGATGACAGCTCGTCCCCCCTCATGCCCTCATTTCCAGGCTTGTCGCTGTCTCCACTGGCTAGAGGGCAGTGGCCAGGATCACCCCTGTTTTTGGCAAAGCCAAAGTAACTTAGTCACGGTCACACCAAATTTGCACCAGGGCCACCTGACTCTGGAGTCTGGACTTGAATCACTGCTCTGCGCTCTCTAACTCATCTTACCTGAAGTCACATGACCATTCCATTAGCTTCTTGAGAATCGCATGTAGGGCTCCAGGAAAGGCTGGGTTCTCAGCGCTTCCAGTGGGGTTCGGTCCAGTACCCTTGGATTTGACTTGATCTCTGTGAATAAAGCCTTTCTGTCTCTCTCTGCTGATGGGTTCTTGTGCCCTTGGCCACCTACTTGATGTCCAGCAAGTGTTTTGCTCCTGTGGCCCAGGACCTTCCAGCCTGGTGCCATTCGCCCAATAAAAATCGTCCAAGAATGGTATCAAGTTTGAGAGCGCAGTTTTGTTTTCTTTTCTTAAAGAAACAGCATACCCAGTGTGCCTGAGCAGCCCCTCATCTCCGCTGGAGAAAACCGCGTGCAAGTACTGAAAAATGTGCCTTTTAACATCGTGCTTCCCCACGGCAACCAGCTGGGCATGGATAAGAGAGGCCACCTAACAGCTCCCGACACAACAGTCACTGTCTCCATAGCGACGATGCCTACCCACTCCATCAAGACAGAAACCGAGCCACATGGCTTTGCAGTGGGCGTCCCCCCAGCCGTGTATCACCCGGAGCCCACGGAGCGGGTGGTGGTTTTCGACCGGAACCTTAACCCTGACCAGTTCAGCTCTGGCGCCCAGCCCCCAAACGCTCAGAGGCGGACTCCAGACTCTACCTTCTCAGAGACCTTCAAGGAAGGCGTGCAGGAGGTACAGGAAACGAAAGCATCTTCCTCAGCTGGCTGTGTGTTTGTCTAAGTATTGGGTTCCACCTCTTCCTTGTTATATAAGCTTGAAACTCAGCCTGAAATGAATAGATTAGGAACAAAAGATTTTTTTCTTAAGAGAAAAGGCCCATGGGTAGAATTTGTAAACTAAACCTATAAAACCAGAAATTATCATCAAGGGCACATGGCTAATCTTACCAGCAGCTGAGTTAACAATGATGATTTCAGCTAAGTGATTTGCTGGAGAAGGAGAAAGGGAATATACGTAGCCTCCCATCGACAGCAGACCTAGCCATAGAGTCTGGCTGTGGACTGAGACCAAACAAGCTCCCTGCGGCAGTCTAAATATAAAATGATGGATCGTTATTTGCCTGGTGCTCCTTGCTTGGTACTGTTATCTGAGGACTGGGAGAGCTTGTGACAAATGCCTGTGTGAGATAGACAAATCAGTTTCATAGCCGTTGGAGGGCTTTATGGTGATGAACACCTCACTTGGGTAAAAGTTAGGGACCCGTAGTGTTTGGAACTGGATGTAATGATCCTTGGGTCAAGAGCTCCATCTCTGCTCACGGATGTGGGAGTAGATGGTCCCCTCTTGAGAAAAGGCCCAGCCCGTCCAGCCAGTGGAATGTGACACCGTGTCTTAGCCCCGTGCTGGGCTGCCTGGCCGGTGAAGTCCTGTGGTTCTGGTTGCAAATTCTAGAGCTGGGACAAGTGGAATGCGTGGGAAAGGGAACAGTGAAGCGCTTTGAGGGTGTCCCTGCATAGATTGGCTCGATTCCAGGAGTGGGACAGAAAGCGGATGTTTTTCTTTCCTTTTTATTTTCTTTAAAAGTTTTTCATAGCGTTAAAGCTTAAATACGCGCGTACAGAGTAGTGGGTCGCCGGGAGCTGCAGGCTCTCGCACTGCATGGGCCTCGGTCTTCCTGGCGCTGACGACCAGTTACACAGCTGTGGCTTGTCACGTTGATGTTGCAGGTTTTCTTCCCCTCGGACCTCAGTCTGCGGATGCCTGGCGTGAATTCAGAGGACTATGTTTTTGACAGTGTCTCTGGGTAATAGTTGTCTTTTAATTTGATTTTTAACTTCCAGCTTTTATAACATTTCTTTGTTCATTTGGTATTGAAAAATCAGCGGTGGCTTCAGCGGGCTCTCCCCTGCATTTGTCACGGTGACTGTGGTGACACCTTTGCTAGAAGACGCTCGCTTCCGTGCATTTAATTTGGACCTCTTCCCTGCATTTCACGTTCCCTTCATTCCTGGTGTTGGTGCTTTCTCTTTCCTCTGGTTTATGTGATAGTTGTAGAAAGGAATCTAAAAGGCAATTAAGTCAGATCTCTGCGATCCCTTCCATTCCTAAAAGGA
Source organism: Galemys pyrenaicus (assembly GCA_019455555.1). Classification (NCBI taxonomy): domain Eukaryota; kingdom Metazoa; phylum Chordata; class Mammalia; order Eulipotyphla; family Talpidae; genus Galemys; species Galemys pyrenaicus. The sequence goes on along the minus strand of JAGFMF010011799.1, from coordinate 7,577,955 downwards.
CAATGAGAATTTAGGAATAGTATAGGGTAGATAAGGACTTTTTAATCTATTTTTAAATTTTATGTATTTATATTTGTAAGGACTTTTTTAAAATTAGTTTCACTAATAATAAAAAAAGAAAAAAAGTCAGCTTTTTTTCTGATTTGACTACCTCTCCTTTTAAACCTACACAAAATTGTCTCACTCTGGGCATGTGATTATCTTCCAAGCTAATTGTGAACATATGGAAACACCTTTGGATGTTTTAAAAGTGAATCTAAGGATTTTGTTTTATGTACTTTTTTATGTGCATTATATTTTGAAAAACAAAATTATCAGAATTGTGGGTTATTGGAAAAGTCATGATACATATTTTCTGTTTTTCCGACAACCCAGTCTTTCAAACGGTACTATATAGAAGCCTAGGGTTTTATGGGAAGGGGGAACCTCCCTGAAAGACCCTCTCAAGGTGTAGGCATCCTTACTGCCTGAAAGATCAGGTAGTAAATACGCTAGGCTTGATGGGCTATCAGCTATGCCCCAGTTGCCCAACCCTGCGAGTGGCCCAAACCAGCCAGAGGAAATCCTTAAACAAAGGGCGTGGCTGCGCTCCAAGCAAACTTTATGTACAAACATAGTGTCGTTTGCTGACCCCTGGCTTAGAAGCTGCTGTGCAGCAGCTTAGGAGGATGTGAGCCTGGCACTACGGGGTCATGTTAAGAATTGTCAGGGATCTATCTGAAGACATTTATATAAGAAGCAGAAAGAACACATACCCAACAAACCAAGTGGAATTTAAGGACCACCGGACATTGGTTTGCAGCCTTCACTCGGCAAACACCAGGTGGTCAGCATGTCCTGTGAGGTTTCCTTCCAGAGTCTTCTGAAGCTGTCAGCACCTTCTGTGCCCTCAGCTTGCTGGCTCCTCATTGCTCAGTTCACATCACAGAGTTTCCAGTGGTCATTTTGTTGCCACGTATCTGGGCAATCTGAGAATTTCTGGTGGCTTAAGATCAGATTTATCATGGGAGAGTGGCTGGTGCGCTTTCTCCTGCAATGTGGGCAGTAGGCTGTCTTGGATAGTCTGCTGTTCGCACCCGTCCATGCTGAAGCCTTGTGAGGTGGAGTTGATGTGCACAGGAAACTTCCAAGAGAGTGCACTGGACACCTGTGGCTCTTCTTGTTCTCTAGAAACAACTTTGAATATACGCTCGAAGCTTCCAAATCGCTTCGTCAGAAGCCGGGAGACAGCACTATGACGTACCTGAACAAAGGCCAGTTCTACCCTGTCACCTTAAAGGAAGTGAGCAGCAATGAGGGCATCCACCACCCCATCAGCAAAGTGCGGGTGAGTGAGCTTCCCAGGGAAGGAGGCCTGGAGCAGGGCCCCTTAAAATCTCAGCTCCCAGCTGGTCAGCCGTCACTGTCATATCTAGAGCTCGGTCAGTTTTCCAAAAGTTGCCCACCTTTTAATGTCTTTCTCTTGTTGTACCTTCACCTTCGTAGAGTGTGATCATGGTGGTTTTTGCCGAGGACAAGAGCCGAGAAGATCAGCTGAGGCACTGGAAATACTGGCACTCGAGGCAGCACACAGCCAAACAAAGATGCATTGACATAGGTAAGCTGCTCCAGAGCGGCTTTTATTCCCAGGGGTGCAAGCTTCCAGCTTTCTAAATCCAATTATTTTTGGCAGTCATCAGCTTCCTGCCGAAAGCATTTGCATTTCTGTGCCAGCTACTGAGCTGTTCCAAACGCTGCCCCTGGCCTCAGGGAATCCATGCTCCAGCTCTACTTCCGTCACAAGGTCAGGCCCACAGTGGGCTCCCTGTAGCCCCCTGAGCTGGCCCACAGAAGAGGCTTCTTTTTCCAGTTTGCCCATCTTTTCAGGCCAGTGTCTTCCTTAAGAGACCTGATAATTGGGAGATGATGATAACATGGAGAAATAAAGCAAATGACCAAGTAAAAGAAGAGATGGCTGCAGTGTGCTCCCCTACTTAGGGCGCTAAGCTGCTTTGCCAGATCCTTCTGCCTGTCCGCGACCCTGGGGGTAGTGTCAGGCCTGTGCACGTCCCTGTTTGTGGAAGTAGCTTCACAAAGACCCCTGTTCTCACCAGGGTCATTTCCTGCAAGGCTGTCTTCTCCACCACAGCTGCTCCCTCGCTGTCGGCCCTTGTCCTTGCCTTTCCTCACGTACCTGTTCCCAAGGAAGAATTCAAAGAACTGAATTTGGATCTTGATTCTCTGGACTAGTTTTGTGATTTCCTAATTTTGATATAATGGCATTCAATTAAATATCCCTAAGTTAGCCTCGATTTTTTAAATTCTGTGTTTCCTTTTTTCATTTTTTTTGGAACTCCTTCCAGCCCAAATTATATTCACTTAAATTTTCCAGAGGTGATAATATGAAAAGTAACCTTACTTCGAACCACTGTCAATTCACGTTGGTGAAGTCACACTTATCTCTCATTTCCCTCCCTCTCACAGCTGACTACAAAGAAAGCTTCAACACCATCAGTAACATTGAGGAGATTGCTTACAATGCCATTTCTTTCACTTGGGACATTAATGATGAAGCAAAGGTAGGTCAAACATCCCGCAGCCTACAGTTCAGGCCTTTGAGAAGTGGCAGGAACCTGCTGATGTGACAATTCTTTACAGTTTTCCTGCTGTGATTCCTTTGCTAAGTTCCAGGGAGAATAAGCATGGCCCAGAAGCTAGATGGTAGCCCCTAGGCCTGCCGTGCACAAACTCAGGCAGGCCTTGAGGAAAGAGCTGATGAGACACTAGCTCTTTCCTACCTGTGTATGGGAGCCAGACGAAAGCTTCACTTTCTCCTCACTGTTTTACCTTCTCTAAAACTTCTTTCCAGCTGTTATGAAGCTCTCCTGCTTCCTTTCTCTCCTGTCCTTCCTCAAAGGAGACTGCTGTTGATGCACTCCTGCAGTGTTGTGGGAGGCCAGGGAGGGGCGATGTCCCTCTTGCCCTGCGACCCCTAGGCCCTGTGTTTACTGGACTTGGAGTCTTATTTGCAGACTGGACTCCATGCCTGTTTCCAAGCCCCCCTCCAGCGATCTTGTGAGGGTTTCTTTTTGTATAACCTTGTTATTTTTAGAGCGCTATTCTTTCTTTCTTTCTTGGGATTACTTTAAAAATTGGGGCCCCCAGCAACACAATATGGACATATTAATTTTTGGAGAGCCATTCAAATAAGATCGCGTGCTGGTGTTTGTTGCCGTGGGGACTGCTTTTCATCAAGGACCAGGCTCCAAGTGCGGTTGCCTTCCCGCCCTGTCCCACCTCTCTGCTTTAACGTTTTCTTTTATATATTCAACCAGAGTTTTAGCTGGTGGAAGATACACTCTCAGGTGTAAGCATTACAGAAGTTCATTTTCTGCTACCTGGGACTGCTTTTTAAAGTCCTGTGATTGCATTCCTGAGACCTGCTGTCACTGTGGCCTGTCCTCCCTGAGGCCTTGTGTGGCCCCCAGGCAGCAGCATGTGCTCCCTGGGCCCCGGTCTGCAGGGAAGCACCAGTCACTATGACTGCCTGGGTTCCCCTGCTCACCTGCAGCCTCTCGCGTCCTCGGGCCACTTAGTGGAGAGTCCTGGGCTTGGTTACATAGTCAGGAGGAGCCACCATGAAGAAAAGGAAACTTTTCATTTTACATAATCGTTACAGTCATTTTGAAATCTAACCTCAGGCTAGGCCCCCTCGAGCTGGCTGCTCACCATAGCCTGTAGCAGAGCTGGCCCTGTGCCCTTCAGGTGCTTCTTCCCTGGAAGCAAACTTGAGAGATCCTCCCTGAGAGCTGGGGAGGAGGCGAGCAGTGCCTACCAGTCCCGAGTTCACTTTTGACTTCTCCCGGACCTGGGGTTAGGTAATATCCCTTAGACCATGAACTCAGTTTTCTCCCTTTCAGCCCCCTAGGAAGATAAAGGGCTCTAGCAACTGGCTCTCCTCTCAGGTGGGGTGTCTTCGGATGAATAAGCATTTGTCAGTGGGTGGCAACCTTGGCGCAAGAGCCCTGAGCCCTGCCTCTGGGCAGGGCAGGTGGCTGGGTCTGTGTGGCGTGTCACTCCAGGGCAGGAGTCACAAGAGCCAGGGCGAGGAGCTGGGATAATGACTGGTTGTCTTCGGAAGGCCTTCAGCATATTTGTATGAAAGAGAAATATTATTGGAGGCGTGTCCTAAGTGGCCTTAATAGTGCTGGTAATTGATGTCAGCAAAATCAGTCTCATTTCCCCTTCCAGACCCCCAGCGCTGACTTTATCTGTGAGCCTTTAAGGCCATCAGCCCATTTCTTAATGAGGCCGCTCCCTTTTGAAGGTGCTATCAGGCAGCAACTTGAAGCCTGGGTTGGAATTCAGCATCTAGGATTCTTGCTCTCCCTAGCCAAGTCCGTGTTTTCTGTTTTTGCACTTAAAGTAATTGGTGCCCCAGGGCAGCTAACATGAACAAATACACATGCAGAATCCTGTGTGGATCTTCTTTTTTTTGGCTGCTTTTTGGGGTTATCACTTCTATTCCAGTTTCAGTGTTTCCAAACCCGAGTGAGTGAAAGCAGCCACTTTCTTTTCCCACTTTCTTATTCTTGTTTAGGATACATTTGCTGGCTCTTCATTCCAGCTCACTCTTCCCTACAAACACCAGGGCATATTGGCAACGTGTGGCCTGCCCCGTGCCCTGCATGCTGAGCTGCTCTAAGTGCTCATCCACCCTTCGGCCAGGCTGGGTTGAATAGGACTGGCATGCTGGCTCTAATGGTGGCTGAGTCTGTTGTAGCTTCTGCTGTTTGTTGTGGAGGGAACTATTTTGAGGACCTACCAGGTCGAATCTTAAATACCTGGGCTGATGTTCCAGTTGGGAAATGTCCAAGTCACACTTTTTTTGTGTGATAACCCCTGTCCCCTCAGGGAGGGAAAGGACACTGCTCTGAAAAGCAGAAATGTCTTGGACACCTGCCCCAGGCAGCCCTTATCTCCCTCCGGGTAGCCCCATCTCATTCCCTTTGGGGTATCCTCACAAAGTCAGGCTTGCGTGGCTGGTAAGCATCTTATAAAAAGAGTCTGAGATCTCTGGACAGGTTAAAGTTCATCAGGTGTGCGTATTTCATTATGAAACCACTGATTCTGGTTTCAGCCCTCCTGATGGATGGTTGAAGCCATTTTGGCAGCGGGAAGAAGCAGTCACCATTGCAGCGTGAAAGACTGGTGCTCCAGGAAGTGGGAGGATGCCTTCAGCATGTTTGTGTGAAATATACCCAGTGGATGGTGGAGCGGTCTTATCCAGCTATGCGGCGCCCTCAGAGCAGGGCCCACTCACTGTAGCCAGCCTCGCATGCCCACTGTGTCCAAGGCCCTGCTTAACCCCGGTGATGCCAACGGGGCAAAAGCACCACCTCGCATGCCGATGTCCTGGGTTAGACGGGCTTTCGTGTGGTGGCCTGAGGTCCCGACTATGGCCTGTGAGTTCTTAGGGGAGTTGTGCTCTGGGTTTATGCTGCTTGACCATTGAAACCTAGAGACGTGGATGAGTTAGAAGGGGAGGGGCTCTGCCTTGCTCCAGGTTCAATGTTTTCAGAGCCAAGCGAGGAGCTGCACCAGCTGCACAAGTTGGCTTGGGGTGTGATTTCTTGCTTAGGTCATAAATCGGACCGTTGACCACAGCATTAAGATGTTGTTAAGTGACATGAAGTAGAGACCTCTCAAAGCCTGAAGGTCTAAAATAGAGGACATAACAGGTAGGGGGAGAATTGGCTTCTGGGAATTCCATTTTAGGTTCGGGCCTGTGCTTTAGTGCCTCCTGGTATACTGACTTCACCAGCCAGGGCTGCTGCTTGGTGCCCAGTCCTCTGAGGAAGGGCTGCTTAAGGGGCGAAATTAGGCCCCTGGGGAGATGAGACGCTAGATCTTGAAATGAATGCAAAGTGTACCCATCAGGGGAGTGTATTTAAAAGGGTCAGAGTTCTCAGTAACCCTGCAGTGGAAAGCACCTTTGCTACTAGGAAATGACCGATGTTGGTTGTTGGCTGAGTGATGTTTACTGCAGAGAAGGGGAGGCCTGAGCCAAGAACACCTGTGCTGGAATCCAGGGGCTATTGAGCCAGCCAGGTGAGAGGCAGCAGTGTTCCCTGGAGCACGAGGGGGAGGTGGCAATGTATTTGATGTTCGGGAGACAGTCCGTCGGTTGGAGACAGTTGTGGCTGAGAGCAAAGCTCAAGAGCTCATTGGTCATGGTCTCTGCCCACCCTGAGTACTAGATAGAACCCTATAAAGTGACTTGAGCCCTACCAGTGGACCTTTTCCGGCAGAGACACCTACATCCTGACAGTTGGTGGCTGGGCTGCAGCTGCCGGTCACATCCAAGTTTTAAATGTCACTAGAGAACTGGCTCAGCCCTTTGCCCACCCCTGCTGGCCTGGGGTCTGTCAGAGAAGAGGCTGGAAGCAGGGTCTCATTTTATCTTCCTAGGCGTGGGGTGTGGAACCCCCGAAGGCCTGGGTGTGCCTCCTGAAGTTCAGGGTGGAACCTGGGGGCGTCTTGCATCACCATCAGACCTTCAGGTTGCGGTCAGGCTCCTCACAGAGGGTGGAGCTGCATAATCCTGGGGGGCAGCAGGGCTGACCCACTGCAGGCATGCTGTCTGTCTCGTGGCTCTCGGTTCCCTGTTTCCACCGCCCTGCGGGACAGGGGCTGTGCAAAGCAGGCTGGAGTCACAGCATCCTGGTCCTCAGAGGAGAAGCCCTGAGCTGGGCGCCCCAACTTTCAGGTACACCCCTCAGCATGGGGGAGGAGTTCCAGCACATTCTCCAGACTGTCCTCCCGAGCCAAGTGTGTTGTGTGCCACAGAGAGGCCCCCTTCTCCAAAGGGGATCCGAGTGGGGGGTGAAGGTCGACTCGCCTTGAGAGGCGCCCCCACCTGTGCATGTGCCTCCATCTTCCCTTCTGTGTGGGATTCCGGGGAGGGATCATGGAGCCCACAGAGTTCATCCTGCGAGAGGGCGTGCCCGTGCTGGTAACTTGAACTTAAGACGTTTTGTGTTCGCCTGTGGGATGCAGGTTTATGAGTTTAATAACAGTTTGTTGTTTTGTCTGAGCGTAATATTTGGGATTCATTGTGAGAGTAATTTTTAATTTGTTTGGACTGAGCATATGGCTTGCGTTTATGGGGATTCCATTCTCGTGAAGCATCAGTCAAGGGCCCCATTAAAATAAGGTGTTGCCACTTTGGGTTGCATTAAGCAGGGACAGGTTTGGTCTGTTTCCCAACTTAAGATTCCCAGTGTGCTGGGTGGGAGGAGGGAGAGCAGCGACTCAGACATCTTACTTGCAATGGCAGTTAACTGTAGGCAGAAGACCTAACACTGAAGTGCAGACTCCCTGGCCTACATAGAGGAGGGAGCCCGGCCGCACTGTACTGTCAACACAGAGGGGCAGCCCTGGGCAGTGTAGGCTAACTAGACTGAAGCCGTGGCCTGGGCCCTCCCCGAGACTCCAGCGATGCTGGAGCATGCAGTGGCCTCCCGACTGACCACCATGCCCCTCCAGGGTGCCTTCTGAAAATACGTCTTACAGCAAAAAGCAGACTGTGGTGTCAGTGGTCTCCTCCTTCATGGGGAGCGAGGGCTCTAGAGGGGCAGCTTGACCAGCATCAGAGAGGACAAGGCGTTTTTCTCGAGGACTGTGTGGAGAATGCCTTCTGCTGGCTGGTCTGCAGTTCGTGCCTGAAATGGACCTAGCGCTGAGGAAGAGTCCTCCTTGGCAGTGACAGCTCTCTTCAGAGCCAGGCCCGCTGGACGTTGGCTTGGAAGCCTCTCAAAGTTGCATCTGTGGTGGGCGTGGAAGGTCCATCCAGGCGCAAAGTGGCGTGAGGCAGGCACAGGTAGTGATAGGTGCCTTTCTCTTCACCTGCGCCTGAGGGTGGAGGTGAGTGTGTGGGGCTTGTGAGGTGTCTTCTGGCGACTGAAGCAAGCCTGGGTGTGGTTGCAAGGCCTGGGTTGGGCTGGGAGACAGCGCATACGTGGCTGGGCTGCCGTTTCTGCAGTCACTGGATTTCCTTTCTATTCAGTTTTTGGGTTGGCCAGCCTTCCCCCTTCCTCCACCCAGCTACTGTCAAGAAACAAAAGGCTCCTCTGTAGATCCTCCTCCTCTGACAGCATGTCCCCTGACCCTCCTCCTCCCAGGTCCTTCCTGGAAATGCCATCTCAAGTCATTTTCTAAATCTGTCACTTCACTCTGTTTTGCTACTTGGGAGCTGAATCAAAGAACTTTGACTCGTGACAGTAGTCACTGAATTTACCTGAGAGTCGACACAGCACGTGGCTTGGGACTTCTTGTCCCCACAGGACTCGCACCCTCTGGTCAGTGGACGTGAACTCCGCCACCCTTGCTGATGCCGGTGTTCAGCTGCTTTTTAAGTGGGAAATGTCTTCTGATCGGATCCCTTCCCGGAAGTCGGCCTGCCTGCGGCCTCCCCCTCTGACCCACTTGTGGCCCGTCCTGTCTACAGCCTAGCGCTGGGCTCTCTGCCTCACGTCACACCTACGTCCAGTTCAGCATATTCCAGAACAGTCTACTTATTTGGGCCACCAGGTGCCAAACCACTGTATCTGCCAAGCATCCTGAAGTTCACCAGGGCGGCCCACGCGGTGTGACGAGGATGGGGTGTCCAAGTACCTCTGGAAGTCTGTCTTCTGCGCACCCCCCCTTCGGTCTGGGTGACTTATTCCCTGGCCCTGCAATCAGCAGAAACTGAAGCTGAGGTGTGGGCGGCGTGGGAAGGCAGTGCTGTGGCAACAGGAAAGGTGATGACTGGATCCCTGTTTTTCTTCTCAGGGAAACGCCCATGTAGAGGGAGCGGATCTCAGGCTCTTCCCACAGCGCCACCCCCCCTCCGCCCCCAGCCTCCCGGCTCCTTTTCTTTCCTGGGTGGCCATTTGATCAGCTGAGAATTAGCGCAGGACGCTGTGCGCATCTGAAGGTGCAGATGCCCGGTCCCCTGGGAGTAAGCAGTGGCGCAGCTCCCGGCTGCCCTGGGGGTCAGGGTGGAGCTGGATTCTGCCGCTGTGCTGGTGACTCACCTGGGCCCCTTCTTGGCCTTCATTAGCTCATGAGACCAGCACGTGTGGGGCAGTCGGCACTGCCCCAGACTCACGCAGACACAGATAACTGGGGTTGTTGGGTTGGGGGCGTCTTTGCGGTGGTGGGAGGGTGCTGGTGAGGATGGAACGTGTGCAGTGTGGCGGTCAGGACATGCTCCGTCTCATCAAACTGGAGCTTACAATCAGGTCTGCAGTTATCTCCCCCCCACACCCGTTCTGCTGACATTTATCATCATTTTATATGAACATGTAGGGGGAAGGGCAACTTTATTCTATCTATTAGCGCTATTAGAATCGGGATGAAAATAAACTACATTTTTTACCTCACTTTGTAATCTCATTTTCAGGAGGTTTCTAAGAGCTACTTAGAAATGTTTCAAAGTGGTCTTTCTGGCTGAGTTAAAATTTGTTTTAGGGTTTCTCCTTTAATAGGTCAGCTGCATTCTAGGGATGAAATGATGGCTCTTATGTCTACACTTGACTTTGTTAGTTTTGCCATCAGAACATTATTAAATGATACTAAGTGATGAACTGATAAACCCCCAAAAGTGCAGCAGCTGGGCTGTGCCCAGGGTGGCAGTGTTTCTCCTGGGCCACGTTGCCAGCTCCGTCTTGGCTCATCTGACATCAAATAGGAAGCTTGGTGTCAGCATGTCCTTTGATTTGAAATACAGGGGCCTTGAGTTATGTCCCTCTGGTCAGAAAATAGCCTTCTGCCCACAGCCATTCGGGGTCACTTTTCTCCCTGTTTCTCCCTTCACCAAACCACTTCCTAGTAGGTGCTGCTTCAGCACCTGCTCTTCACCAGAAGAGTGGTTTGGGGAGCAGCACAGTCAGAACAGGGGTGCAGGGCCTGCCTGGGCTGTGTCCTTACTGTCAGTGTGGCCGTAGCCTGAGCCTCAGTCCTGCCCAGATGCAGCTCTCGGGTTAAAGGTGTTGAGATGCCACTTTCTGAAGCATCTTCCAGAGTTAAGTCAGCCTTTCCTTTCTTTTCTTCTTTCGAACAGATCTCTTTTTTTGCTTACGTCTGCTGGGTGGTTAGAACTCACTTGAACTGTCCACACGTCGTAACAAATGACATCGAGCACTGGTCCTGGTCCCCAGCCATGCTTCCGCTCCGTTTTCTGGGGCTTCCTAAAGTTACTGTGTGATCAGGTCAGCAAAAGCCAGAAACCACTTTTTCTCCCTTGAAGTTGCCCTCCCACCCCATAGCTGTTTTCAGTTTAGACGGGAATGCGCATAGCCAGGTTGGTCCAGGGCTGCACAGGGACTTTAGCTCGTGGGGGATCTTGGGTCATGCAGGAGGCGACAGTTGAACTCGTCTCCTGTGGCCTCGAAGCCAAAGACTAGAACATGACCACATCTGTCAGTGCGTGCAGCGCCACAGACAAAGCGATGGCGTGTTTACTTCCCAAATGCAAAATCTTAGGTGCCTGCAGTTTCTGTGACAGAAAGGTGGTCACTATAGATAATGTTTTAAAAGTACAAGAGGGAACGGATGTGATAGTCACACCACGTGCATCTCTCTCTGCCCCAGAGCTTCGTCTCCTCCTTCTTCCCCTCCCTCTCTCTCTGGCTAGAGAGCCAGTTTGACCTGTATCTAAACACCACAGGCTTTCCCACAGGAATTGAGGGGGCATACATCACCACTTGTTCACCCCAGCCCAGAGCCTCGGCTCCTTGCCTGCGGCATCGGATCAGGGGAGCACTGGTGTCACGGGCTGTCTTGAGGCCAGAGGGGGCCTGTGGGGCTGCATAACTGAGGCTCGTTATCACAGCAGCGTATCGTTTTATTGGATGGAGTCTAGGAATTTGGCATCATTCACTCAGGGGTGATAGAACTAAACAAAAGGGCTAGTTTAAACATCAGACCTCTAGAAAAAATCACGTCAGGAGCTTTACTCCCTGAACACTTTATCCAAGCTGGTCCATACTGTCTTCAGTGAAGGCAGAGGTTCACATTTGAGAAAACCACTTACTGAGAAACCCACTAGGGATCCTCAGGGAACTGCTGTCACCATTACAGCAGCCATGTCAGAAAACGTGGAAAAGTCAACCTGAATCTCGCAGCGGGGAGCAAACTATGTGTGCTAGTTCTTTGCATACATAATGACACAGAATTAGTTTGACTGTTGTGGTGGCAACTCTTTAAAAAAAATTTTTTTTTTTAAAAAGAGCTTGTTCATGAAAAATACTTGATAGCGTGGACTTTGGCATAATTTAGCTTCTGACTCAGTTCCTTACAGTTTTGTAACTTGACTGATGAATAGGGCCTTGTTTGTGTTTCCTTCCTGTGGGGTAGGGTTGGAGATGTTTCTGTGCTTGTTCCCCACACATTAAACTTACATGTGAGGCTCCTCAGCTGAGCGCTGTATGTAGGCTGTACAGCTGGTTCTCACCAGGGTCTGTGGCCTGAATGAAAACCCAAAGCAAGGAGGTGAGCTCAGGGTGCGCGGGCTCCTCCTCGGTGGCCACCTCTCTCCTGACTCAGAAGGGAAGCACAGGCGACCAGCTGTGAGTGCCTCCCCTGAGGAGTGGGACGGGCAAGCAGCTGCCAAGTATGGCTGCTGTATTGCCTCCTGGGAAGACCGCTATAAACTAGTGCGAGGCTTGATCTCCTGCTGGCTTCTGTGCTGGTAAGCATTTTGTATAAAACAGTCTGTGTAAGTTAATCAGCCTTTGAGAATACAAATTACTTAATTCTGTCATCTGTTTTTAAACTGAGGTTTAGAAACAAAATGAAATCTCTTTAAAAGTTCTAAGAGCACGAATGCTCAGCCAGGAATGAGGAACTGTCTTAGAAAAACGGGCCAGGCTTGAAGTAGGAATCTTGCTGAGCATCTTCAACCTGTACAGTAGTTGGTTTTTGTGATTTTTTTTTTTTTCTCTTCTGGTGACTTTGGGTGGGAACATTAGTTGCTCATCATTTGAAATTTAGGTTCTGATTGCTTGATTAAAATTAATGTTTTCTCAAAATCAGTTTCAGAGAAGCATGAAAACAGAGACAAGGTCATCTTTCTAGCTCTCCAGGCTCATTTCAGACAGCTTTTCAGCATTCTAGAGAAGGCTGTCCCATGCAGCCTCCTCTCCCATACGAATAAGACTTTAAGAGTGTGGTATGTGTGTGTGAGTGTGGTGTGTGGTGTCTGTGTGGTGTGTGCGTGCATGCTAGCATGTGGGCACGTGTGTCTCATAGGAGGAGTTGAGTGTGTGATAGTCCAGCACACACTTCAGCCCCCTCCCACCCTCTGTGGAGATCCTGGGGTTTCTCTGCTCTGTGAGAATGGCCTGGACGTGGGTATCCAGACGCGGGTGACCCTGACTGCTGTGCTGCTCGTGGGCGGGGTTCAGCTGCGCTTCCGTGGTCATCAGACCGAGGACAAAGCCTCAGTCTGTTGCTCCCTCACGAGCCAGCAGGGGTCAGCCTCGCCCATGTGGGAGCTGCCGCCTTCTTAAACAAAGAAGTGCTTGCAGTGCTTATGTGGCAGGTGGAATATTGAGTGAAAAAAAGGGAAATAATACTTCCTCCCTGCTTGCCACACGGAGGTGATGTCAGGGCCAGTTCCTGTCTGAGCAACCTGGCGAATGGTTCACATCAGAGACCAGCAAGCAGGAGCACTCAGTGGGCCGGCTGCCTGTGTGTGTGAATAAAGTTTTATCGAAACTTTACTTATTGAATAAAGCCCCTCATTTGTTCTCTTCTTTGACAGGGCTGTCCCTCTGTTGACGTTGTTTTTTCTAATTAGAAAAAGCACCTGATGGGACACTCATAAATCCAAGTAAGGGCGTCCACTCCCCGAAGAAAGGGATCTCCACCCTGGGGCTGACTGCAGGGCCCTCTTCATGGTCCCCAGAGCTGGAGCACTTACTAGCGGGCCCTTGGGCACGCGAGCTGTGCTGGCGCCTGGCTTGGAAAGTGTATTTGGAGCCCTCCGTGTCCAGACCAGGCTGCCTCCCAGGCGTGCTTGTCCTCTCCTCCCCCTGCACCTCCCACCTCCAATGAGAGCACTGTGAGGCCCACGCTCGGGTGTGGTCTCCATGCCTGGGAGCCTGCACCAGGGCCCACCTACAGGGCTGCCGCTGTCCCACCAGGAAGACGAGTGAGAAACAGTCGAGAGGGGGTGTTTCCTGTCGCTTGTGCCTGATGAGTTCTGGAGCATCCAGGTTGAGGGAGGCTGATGTCTGTCTTTCCGCTGCTTAAACACACACTCTTATTTAAAAGGGTTGTAGCTCTGTGAAAATTGTTCCGTGAAGACAAATCCCAGTGGGAGATGTAGAAGTTCATATAAGAATATCCAGACTCTTTAAAGAATAAAGACTCAGAGTCCAAGGAGACCTTTTGTGGGTCACAGTGTGTCAGTGACAGAGGTGCCCCGTTTCATGGCTACTCTGTCGAATGACCGGGAAATTCCCTGCAAACAGACCTAGTGCCTGGAACCCACCCCAGGCCCGTGAGAGCGGGGCCTCCAGACGTGGCCAGGTCAGCAAGAAGAGCCGCAGGCCCCCTGCCAATTTACTGAGTTGGCATGAAGCCTCCGTTCCAGGCAGCGGGGTGTACTGGCGCTGCACTTTGAGAACTGCTGCTTTGTAATACACGTTCTTAATTTTATATGAGTAGATCTGATGATAGCTTTAAACGGTAACCTTACGTGTATTTTAACAGTAGTATGGCTTGTAAACCGTGCTGCTTCTCTTGTTCTAGACCAGCTGTAAGCGGCTTTGTGAGCACTGTTCCCAGTTTTTTGAGGGTGCCAACCCACTGTCCTCCTGCACCTCCTGTCCCTGACCAAGCGCGCTTTAGTTGGTATCTTTGTCTGTATATACTGGATTGTCTGTGTTCCTGTCTAGACGAGGTGGTGTCTTATGCGCTGAGTTAAGAATGCCATGAATTTTTCATGGCGACATTTAGAAAATTGCCCAGTTTAGAAAGAATCGATCAGTAAGGCAGGAGAAAATTGTGTTTAAGGAGGAGATCCTGAACACGGGAGTGGTCCTAACAGCGAGGGCAGCGTCTCCCCAAGGCTCCATGTTCACACTGATCCTGGATAAGCTCCTGCTTATTTCTGCTTTGAATAGAAACTTGAAACCGGGGAACAAGGGGAGTAAGGTTTTAGGTTGGATTACTGTGAAATCCTCTTGTAAAGGGAATATCACTTTGGGTCACATACTTCCTGGAATTACCGCGCGACGTACAGTGTACCTTTCCTAGGCAGCTGTTTTTGAGCTAGGAATTGAGCCATGTGTCCTGGAATGAGAGAAAAGTTCAGATTTATCTTTTGGGTTTAAAGTGAGAAATGAGCTGTGCGGCGGCCTGTGCTGCTTCCCGTGTGTTCTCTAGGCTGTGTCTCCACCTCAGATTTGTGGATCGCCTATGAAGTGCTCTTTTTCAAACACAGCCAAAGACAGAAAGTCAAAGTACTGAGTTTCTGTCATGGATTTCAAATTCACGAGTGCCAGTTTTTGCCTGTATAGCTAGAGCTAGCTAGCTCTTTATTTATGCACTTCATGAAAATGAGCTAAATGGGAAAACCGTAGCAGACAAGTGGCAGCATAGTGTCGAGTGGTGCAGAGGGGACAAGACGCCCGGGAGGTCTAGCCAGTGAAGTATAAGCACACGTGAGAACGGCAGGCGCTCTGGAGAGAAAGGAAGAGCCGGTGCTCGTGGGGTCGTGAGTCCCAGGCCCTTGCTTTCTGTTCCAGGGACCCTTCAGACCCCGCAGGTCCAGCTTCACCTGCAGAAGAAGATCAGTGCTCTCTCTGGGGATCTGTGTGCCCCTAGAAGGAGGTGCCCTTAGGGTCCTGTTACATTGGGTGCTGGGTGCCTGGTGTTTCTGTTCTTGGCTACACCCCATTCCGGAGTGCACAGGCCGTCCTGGGGAGGTGGGGCTCGAGTTGCTGTATAAAGGCAGAGAGGCACTCTACAGAGGACTGGACGGGAGGAAAGCAGGAGGAGGCAGGGACAGGGACAGGGCCGGCAGGAGCAGACTCCCCAGCCTGACCCGGGCCACTGTGGAGAACAAAGTGCATGACGGCTAAATCTGGACAAGTGCTCCATCTTTCCAAGGTGGTTTGGTCTCTTCCTACTTAGAACAGCATGGAGAGTAAAGAAGAGTAAAATCGCATGTGGCGTTCTTTCAAAGGTCTTTTGTCTTGCAGTTGTAGTTTCTCTCCTGATCCCCTTCTTCCACACCCCTTTCTTATCTTTATTGTATTCCTATAGGTCTTTCCCCTTCCAGACGGACACTCATCCTTCTCTGGGACCTGATTCAGCCTGCACTCCCCATGCTCTTTGTGGCTCATCTGTTTTGGGGTTTGGGGCCAAGGAGCTGGGGAAGCGGGCTTCAGGTGCCCTTTGCAATGTGCCAACCTCATTTTTTAAAAAGATTTTACTTATTTATGCATACAAGAGCTGGGGTGCAGGTCAGAGGCACAGAGGGTGAGAGGACCAGAGACAGTGGGGAGCAGGACAGGCAAATCAACTGAAATACACTGCTGAGGGGAGCAGCGGATGAGGCAGGAGAGGTCTGCTGTGCCATGTGGGTCCCCTCTCTGGTCAGGGATGGAACTCTGTGCTGCAGTGGCTGCAGAAGCCCCACAGTGCGGATGCCCCCAACTTTATTTTTGAAGCTGCAGTTTTAATAGTATCCACTGTGTGGTGCTCATGCACCAGAAATAAAGTCTAAAGCTTTGTGACCATGTGGGGAGGGGCTCAAAACCCCAAAATCACAGAAATAGGGAGAAATGGGACTTGTACGTTTGCTGGGCAAAGCTTCCCCTGCATTTCTCTAAGTAACAGTATCCACTTTGGTGATGTGACCTCGTGATTCCATAAATTTCAGAGTATTGAGATGTGAGGAGCAACAGTTACCCTAATAGATGGAGACACAGGCAGAGACCATGAGAGTTTTCTTTAAGCAAACAGCTGTGCGAAAACCACAGCTCTGTACCATTGAGAAATGCATCAGCCAAGACCCCGGGCCCTGCCGCATGCGGTAGGAAGTCCCTGGAAGGGACAGTGACAGGGTCAAAACTGCCGTCTGTGTTCCCCCTTTGAAGCCTGACCTATGACCAGAGGTACTTTTAAAATAAAGCCTTTGCTACCTCTTTAAAAATACTCTTTTGAACGAGAAGCCGAGCTCTGCTGTTAAACTCATCGGAGCCTTGCGGGGGCTTCTGCGCTGAGGCAGCCGCGCTCCCAGTGACCGGCCGCTGTGGCTCACAGCCTTTCCTGCCCGCAGGTCTTCATCTCCGTGAACTGCCTGAGCACAGACTTCTCCTCCCAGAAGGGTGTCAAGGGCCTGCCGCTCAACATCCAGATCGACACCTACAGCTACAACAACCGCAGCAACAAGCCCGTGCACCGTGCCTTCTGCCAGATCAAAGTCTTCTGTGACAAGGTGACAGTGGCAGCGGGTCGGGCAGGAGCCTAGAGGTGCCCTCCCGTGGAGAGAAAGGCCAGGGGCTCCCTGACGCTGAGTCTCGTTCAGCAAGAGTGTAGTGCCCACGGTGTTATTTGAAATTAGCAATTCCTGTTTCTCCCCACAAGGGTCACATGACAGGGGGAAGGAAACTATCTTGTTTTATCAGAAAAATGGAAAGGGTAGGTGAGTGCGTTCTGTGGGGCACGTCTGACGGAGGCGGGGCCGGGGGGGCGGCACGATTCGGACTGCACCCTGGGCCATGCTCCCTCCTCGGCAGCCTATTAGCTTGTAGCAGGTGTGGGCAGCGGTGGTGTTGGGGCACGTCTTGAACCTGGGCACGTGCACGTGAACCACACAGCACTGCCCAGTCACTAGTCTTTTTTTCCAGATGTTTTTTCACTCTATCCAACCATTTCCTCACTGTGTGTACCTCTTGGCATGAGTACTGGGGAGGCCCCAGGTCTCTGGGTTGTCTGGTAGCTCTTTGTTGCTCAGCCCTCTGGCCTTGCAGCTCTGGACGCTGGGTGGAGGAGGCCCCTGGATGCCCCTCCCGCCCAGGGCTGCAGTCTGGACACTGGGGGAGGCAGCAGGCACTCCTGGGTCTCTCGCCTTGCTTGTTTGCCTCTCAGAGATCACTGTCCTTTGTTGTCTGTTGGCCACAGAAACCTCTGTTCCAGGTAGCATGCCTGATTTCTGCTGCTCCAGCACACAGGGTAAATCTGGTCTGTGTCACTCCCATCTTGAGTGGAAGCAAAGTCCATTACCACATTTTTTTTTTTATTTTAACAAGATTTTTTAAAAAATTATTTATTTATGCACACAAGATCTGGGGTATAGGCCAGAGTCCAGGGAGGTGAGAGGATTCACCAGAGAGAGTTGAGAGCAGAACAGGCAGACAGACTGGAATACACTGCCGAGAGGAGCAGCAGGTGAGGCAGGAGAGGTCTGCTGTGCCATGTGGGTCCCCTCCCTGGCCAGGGACTGAACTTGCGCTTTGTGCCGCAGATGCTTCACAGTGCAGCCCTCAACCTGCTGCGCCACCAGGGAGGCCCCGTTACCACTTTTTTAAAGACATAGATGACATATGACTTTAAGGTGTACAGTGTGATTTAGTATTATACATAATGTAAAATGTACTAGGTATAGTGTAGTTAGCATCCATCACCATTGGCTATACATTTTTTCTTCTTTGATGAAAACTTCTAGGATCTACTCTCTGAGCAACTCTCAAATATACAGAACAACACTGTTAACTGTGGTCCCTTGCTGTACAGCATGTCCCCAGGACCGCATGTAGCTGGGAGTTGGTGGTTTTTGAACCCTTTTTCCAATTTTCAGCACTCTCTCCCTACTCTTGCATCTCCATTCTCACCTGTGGTGACCACCGATGAGTTTCTGTATCAGTGAGCTTGGTTTTTTATTTTGGGGTTTGTGTGGGGCTTTTTAATTCTACATGTAAGTGATATCATGCTGTGGTTTTCTGTCTGACTTATTTCACTTAGCATAATGTCCTCAATGTCCATTTATGTTCCTGAAATGGTACGATTTATTCATTTTTGATGACTGAATAATATTCCCTGTGTACACATGCACAACCTCTTCGTCCTTGGATCCACGGTCTCTTAGGTTACTTTCATATCTTGATTCTTGTGAAGTCACACTGCTGTGAACATAGGGGTGTAGATAAGTTTTTGAGTTAGTGTTTTATTTACTTTGGATAAAGGCCCAAAAGTGAAATTGCTGGTATTTCTATTTTTAATTACTTGAGGAACCTCCATCCTTTTCCTCTTAGTGGCTGCACCACCTTCCACCCCCATCGACAGTGCCTTAGGCTTCCTTTTAGCCACATGCTTACTGACCCCCATTTCTTTGATTTTTTTTGAGAACAGTCATTCTGATCGAGGCTTTGACCTGATGACTGGTGGGTGGCCTTTCCGTGGCCACCTATATGTCCTCTGAGACATGCAGAGCCCCTGCCCATTTCTTAACCATAGTGTTTGTCGCTTTGTTTTGCTGTTTTGCTGCATGAGCTTGTCACATCATGTCACATATTTTGGATCTTGGCCCCTTACCAGATAGGTGATTCACAAATGTCTCCCCCCTTGGTGAGTTGCCTTTTCATTTTCTTGATGGTTTCCTTGTTATTCTTATGGATGTAAACCAAGGCAGCAAATGTCCCCTTTTGTCCAGCTACCTTATGAGCGTATAATGCCAGTGAGATGATGTTATTGTTAGACTTGAAGAGGGACCAAGAGGTACCAGCTGCACACGGTGATTACGGGGAAATTGGAGATTCACCTGTTTTTCTGGGCTAGGGAGGTGATACAGCAGTTTTTATCATCAGGTTGTGTGTTTACTGATGTGTTCATAGATTAATACCTTCTAAAAGGGGCAGAAGCCAACTTCATATTCTGCTTTTCACAGTGGCTTGGTTGTATAGTGATGTCAAACGCCAGTAGCTTGGTTTTATTGCCTCCTTTTATATCAGGGAATTGGTTTTTAGAAAAATAAGCCACTACTTCTGCTTAATTTTGTAAAGAAGTCCGAGCTGCCCAGCTGTGAGCACAAATGTGTCAAATCTCGAGTTCAGTTAACACTCTGAGTCGGACTCACCTGCCTGTCCACCAGCCCCGGCACCCTCGTGTTGGAGGGCCGGGCTCTGGCTCCACCCTGAGTGAGGACATGGCCTCCACGCCCTCTGAGGGCTGGTGGGGGGTGGTGTGCAGGGTCCTTTAGGTGAAGTCAGCATTGACTGCAGCTGTTCCATAGTTGATGCCACATCCCTGGACGGAACCCCAACTTTCTCAGATCAGAGTCTGCGTAGACCCTTTCCTTCCCCTCTGGCCCCCAGACCCCAGCAGAACCCTCCTGGTCTTGGAGGCCTCAAGGGGCACAAGCACATTTTCTCAGCTTTTCATTTAGCATCCGCTGTTAGGGGGAGTTTTGCTTAATTTGTTTCTTGAGTATGTTTTTCTCCCCTGTGATTTCATGTAGTTACAAAAAGTTGTAGAAATTGAGGGGTGACTACAAGAAGCTCCGTGGGTATAGTGAATAAAGGAGCCCCCTCCCCAGAGGATGCCCCCACTACTGGCCAGGGCCAGTCCATAAGCAGAATCTTGTCTTGTCTCCCCTTGACCTGCAGGGAGCTGAGCGGAAAATCAGGGATGAAGAAAGAAAACAGAGCAAGAGAAAAGGCAAGTGTACTGACCCCAGCTCCCAGGTGAACGCCTGTAAGTAGAGACGTTTCCGCCAGGCCTCTCGACCTTCCTTTATGTGGTGATTTGAATTTTCAGCCAGGGGATTGACTCGTGGGTGTGTTTTTACTGCTGTGAAGTGGTAGCCTCACTTCCAACACCAGCTGCAAACACCAGGAATGACTAGTGATTTCCTTGGGGAACCACACGAAGCATTCTTGAGCTTTCGCAGCGTCCAGGCCAGTTGGACTGTTGGTTCTTGCTCAGGTCGCTGGTCCATTCTGAAAAACCACACCCTCCGCCTGAACAGCTGACGATAAAACTATTTTCAACATGTAATAAAAACAAACATTTTTAGTGTTTTTTTTAAGCTATGTTTAGGGTTAATGGTAATAACACCCTTGAGAATTCAGGATGCGTGCGGTTTTCTCACAAGTTATAGCCAAGCACATGCAGACTCTTCTAAGTCCTCTATTTGGATATTTCAATCAGGAACATTTTTTATTTCTTCTTATTTTAATGTGACCAGTAGTCATAGTCACAAAGTCCTGTACCTTTTAGTCATTTTCAGGGGAAAAAAATGCTCTCCCGTGCCACCTGAGCTCACCTGCTGTGCATGGGCCGTGGGCGGCTAGTCCACACCGATGTGGCCCCTCTCGTCAGGGCTGTCCCCTGCTGGCAGCAGAGTCCAGGCCTCCACGCCCCCTGTGGCAGCTTAGTCCCCAGGCAGCTCCTCAATCAGGACATCAGGACCTGCGAGGGGGATGACGGAGCCTGTGTCCTGACCAAGTAAAGGCAGCAGCCCCCAGGCTGAGGAGCCAGGTCATGCAGCCAAGCTGGGAGTCGCCTCATGAGCCCACAGTGGGGGTGCACAGCTGCTGGGGTGTGAGTGCCTTGGTAAAGGTGGCCCTGGGAGATCACGTCTAAATACCACGTTACACAGCTGTAAGTCTCAGCCCTTCAGACAAGCTCAGTGCGCTTGGCCCGTGCCGGTCTCTGGCGTGTCTGTCTGCCTGTAAAGGTCCCATTTCCTTTCCAATTTCGACAAGACACTCGATTAATTTTAGTGTAAGCACAACAGCCCTGTCCCTCTTCTGTCGCAAGAGCTGTGTCTCTCCGTGCAGCACCATGACCGCAGTTCTGCGACTCAAGTTCCCCCAGCACCATGGGAAAGGCTGTGGCACGTCCAGTGTGGCGCAGAGGGCACTGATGGTGGCGTCCTCATTCTTTTTCAGTTTCCGACGTGAAAGTGCCACTGCTGCCCTCTCATAAGCGCATGGACATCACGGTTTTCAAGCCCTTTATTGACCTGGACACGCAGCCTGTCCTCTTCATCCCCGACGTGCACTTTGCCAGCCTGCAGCGCGGCACCCACGTAGGTTCAGGGCCTGAGGCTGGGGCAGACCGGGGCCACGGGAAGTGGTGGTGGGCAGGGACGGAACTGTAGGGTTAGACTCCACAACGGGTCCTTGGCCTTGTTCCTAGTAAACAAACGCAAAACTGAGTGACCCGTATTGAGGTCAGCTCCCCAGAATCTCCGGCTGGGGTGACGGGAGGTCTGAGCAGCCAGGTGTGGTCCCCCACTGCCGACGGGGAAGCATAAGCACGTCCAAACCGGTCAGCTCGATTGTAGAACAGTGCAAAACTTGGAGCTTGAGTCTGTGATCTCAAGAATTTAACTTCTGAGGGCCAGACCAGGAGGGAAGAGGCAAAGGAACACCTAGGGCAGGTGGCTGCTGTGGCCTCAGGAACCAGACTCACACCCGCTCTCAGTCATTGCCTCCCTGGCACGTGTGTCAGCGACTAAGCGGATACTGAGCAGAAGGTCCCACCTGGCCGGGAGCAGAGCTAAGCAAGCTGGACATGAGCAGAGCTAAGTAAGATGGACATGAGTAGGACGGGCAGGCTTTTTGTGCAGAGTGCAAGAAAACACCAAAAACAGAAAGGTCTTTCTGTGTAGATAGGTGTGCCCACACAGGAGCTTTGTCAGACGTGAGAGGGGAGCCATGCCGGAATGTTCAGTCTGTAAGAGAAGCTTCAGGGTGCGGGGTCCCAGCCAAACCCCTGACGGGTATTCTAGGCTCAGGGTCAGCTGGGCTCTTCGGTGCTGGTGGGTGTGGGCCCTGCCAGTGAGCTCCCTGGGCCCACAAGAATGGGCCTGGCTCTAGATGCAGCCCCGAGTAAGGGTTCTCAATATGGCTGAGAATCTGGTTATTGAAAATAAGGCAGAAGGTTTGCTTCAGGTTGGTCAAATTCAGATTTTTCTGTTTCGGGAGTGCATCTTTTATGGCCTGAGACAGCTTGAGCATTACCCTTGAAAAGCTGTTTTGTTTTGCTTTTTTCTTGTCTCAGGTCCTCCCCATTGCCCCAGAAGAGCTGGAGGGTGAAGGGTAAGGTTTGCGTTTTGTTTTGTCTTAATAAGCCCTTTCCATTTGGAGATAGTTTTAAATGTACAGAAGTGCAAGTGCGTACAGAGAGCACGCTTTTTCCTGAGCCCTTTGAGAGGGGGTGTCCAGCCCAGGGACCCTTGGTGTACATTTCCTGCACACAGGGGCGTTCTCCTGCACAGTTCGTGTCACAGTCAGGATGTGGGCCCTGACCCGCAGCACCAGGCCTGCTCCCCACTTGGTCAGCTGTCCCCTTGACAGGCTTTACGGCAGGAAGGGCCCCTGGGAGCAGGCGGTGCCGTCACCCCGTCTCCTCAGTCTGGGCCGTCAGTCCCTCCTGCTTCCCGGCCTAGCGTGTTTGAGGGTGCAGGCAGCTGCCGTGTGGTGACCTGCAGCAGGGCCCGTCTTTTTCTTGGGAATAGATGGAGACGCTCTGTCTCGGTGGGAACGTCGGGCGACAGCTGTCGGCCTTCTGTACGTGTCACGCGCCATTGCCAGTGCTCTTCACCCCATATCTTGATCAGGGTTCCCCAGCTTCCCGTGGTGCTTTGTCCCCTCCAGTGATTACCGTGTAGGGAGGTGCTTCGGAGCCGTCTCAGTGCCTTATCCTTCGTCACACTTTGAGTTTGTGGTTATGCCAGTACAGACCCACAGTTTCCAGTTCTGCTCTATACGCTGTATCCATCACTGTCCTCAGCGCGGCTCAGATCATCTTAGATGGTCAGTAGAGTCCTCCAGGCTTGCTCTTGGGCCCCTTGACCGCCACCACCCCCAGGTTTGGTGATGCCCCTCACTTCTGGACACTTGTGTTTTTATTTCTCCAGCCCTAGAATCAACGTCCCCAAGAATTCGGTGCCTTTTGGTGGAGAATGGGTTTTAGAACCCAGATCCAGCCCTTGGTGTGCTCACTCAGGTCCTGTGTGGCTTCTGCTGTGGGCCCCCCGCCCAGTGCCCGGCCACACCAGGCCTGTTCCCTCCCTCTGGGTGGCCCCCACTGGCCCTTCACCATGTCATGTTTTCAGACGTAAGCTCACAGCTGCTTTCCTGGGGTCCAAAGTTCAGACTATTCTTTTTTTTTTTTAATTTTTATTTATTTATGCACACAAGAGCTGGGTACAGGCCATAGTCGCGGGAGATGAGAGGATTCACCAGAGTGGGAAACAGAACAGGCTGACTGACTGAAACACACTGCTGAGGGCAGCAGCCAGTGAGGCAGGAGAGGTCTGCTGCGCCATGTGGGCCCCCTCCCTGGCCAGTGGCAGGGATCGAACTCATGCTGCAGTGGCTGCGGTTTGCTTCATAGTGGTTACTTAACCCACTGCGCCACCAGGGAGGCCCCTCAGACTATTCTTGATGTGAGCATTCTCCTCAGAACCACTCACCTCTTCATTTTCAGCTGTTTACTGTTTGCTTCCCCAGCCCCACTGCACCTCATGGAGCTGAGTACCCCAGGTTGCTCCTGTGGTGGCCAATCCCCAATGTCTTGTCATGTCTTTCTGCAAAGGTCTTTCCCCTGTTTATTTCTATGTCCTGTCCTTTTAGGCTCAGGTGCTGCAGTTGTCCTCAAAGAGCCCCACCAGATAGGTTCTTCTGGTTTGGAGCCCCCTGAGTCTCCCACATAATTGGAGGACGTATCCTCAGCCCAGATTCCAACGCTCACAGCAGAGTCTCCAAGGCCTTCAGGCTGATGGGCAGGGGGCCCCCGTTGGGCCCAGCCTGCCCTATGGGTTCATCTTCCTCTGGAAGCTGGTGTGGCCTTTTCCCACATCCTCCTTTTGACACGCTCTCCTTTGACGTCCCTGCACGTCACATACCTTGCCTGCTCTGTTAGGCCTTCCCTGGGACAGAGCGCCATCCAGTGTCAGAAGGGGGCCTGGCTGGGACTGAGTTGTCCCAGCTCCACTTGAGCCTGGGATCGTCAGCCGGTGTCTTCCTTAGGCCCCAGAGTCTCGTGCACAAACCTGGGAAACCGGGCCAGAAAAAGGATGATAGTCATTTCAGATCCAAAGCCCAGTGACTTACTGTCATGCTCTTTGCTTCTCAAGTGACTTAAGCTGAAGTCACTAATCGCAAACTTACTGGGTCGGCAGGTCCAACTTGAAGAGGGGGCCGTTTGGATCCGAAGATGACTTTGCCATTCCACCTCCCGTCAAGCTGCCCCGGATGGAGGAGCCCAAGAGAGGTGTGCTGGCTTACCCTTCCCAGGAGACAGTGGGTGGTGGTGGTGGTAAAATAGAAGTGAGTTGTGAATTCTCACAGACGTGATTTGCTCAAACCTCGAGCCGTTTGGCTTCTGGGGGTGACCGCCATCGGCCAGCTCCTGGCTTTGAGGGGAGGGCGGTGGGGCACGAGGCTGAGGGCGCCCCCCTCCCACTGGTAGAGTGCTGCCTGTGCCTTCTGGGGGCAGGTGTGCCTCCTTTTAATCGTGATCCTTCTTCTTACTGCTTGTATGAGTGAACGGCTCCTCTTCTCCTTTTCTCCTCTCTCTGACTGGGCTCAGTGCTGCTCTATGTGCGGAAGGAGTCAGAGGAGGTCTTCGACGCCCTCATGCTAAAGACGCCGTCCCTGAAGGGCCTGATGGAGGCTGTAAGTAGAGTCGGCGCCTTGATGCTCCTGAACCAGCGGACGGCACGGGGGCTTCTGCGGAGCTGGTTCTGTCTTGCCGCCCACAGGCCTTCTTTTTCTGACTCCTCTGACACCTCCCGCCTGCCCTGCCTTGCCCAGCATGTGCCCAGCCACGCCTGCCCCTGCTGTGGTCCTCACTCAGCCCCGCCCTGTACACTCTGCACAGTAGCCAGGCCCCTAAAGTGAGTGAGTTTGTGACAACCAATGAAATAGTGCAGCTTTTATATACTTGGCTCAAGGGAGATTGTCATTTCACAGGCCAGTTAGAGCCAAACAAAAATCATTTTTAATCAAATAAAATCCTAAAAATGTCATCACATATCGGCGGTTCCTTGGTCTGCCTTTGAGAATCCGGGCACATGTGTGACTGAGGGACCAGAAGTCCTTTCTGTAGGGTCTCTACAAAGGGCTGACGAGCCGGCTGACCCAGAGAGACTTAGGGACATCCGTGTGACCTAAAGAGACTAGGCCGGTCACCTCCCTTGAGCTTTGCCCCAAGGTGAACTATAAGGAACAGCACCTTACCCTGACCCCTGCATCCTCTCTCATGTGAGCTCCCACCCCCACCTTGTAAAACACAGGAATCTGTGCTTAGCTGGGCAGGAACAGGCTTCCCCACCACTGCGGTGGTTGAGAGCCGTAGGGACTTGCTTGGCGCTGGTCCTGCTCCAGGCGCTGGGTTTGCAGGAGTAGGTGACTGATACGGTGCCAAGCGGGGCCCAGGTTCTAGTAAAAGAGACAGAGACATCAAACAAGCGGAGAAGCTCGTATGTCGTTTTCCAGGTACTGATAAATGCCACCAAGGGAAATAAGGTGAGTGAGGTCACAGTGGCCTGGGGAGCTGTGGCCTGCTCTCCCCAAGGAGGCACCGAGCTCGCCACCCTGCCACCTGCACTCTGCCTTCCCTGCCTCCACGGGTTCTCCTGGGCTCCTCTTCCTACCGGGTCTTCTCCAGCCCTTCCTCGTTTCCTCAGAATCACGCAGACTCTTGATTCTGCAAAGACAGGCGAGTGTGGGGAGGCCGAGACTGGGGCAAACACAGCTTGTTTGCAGCCATCCATCCCCTGGGGCCGGGAGTCCATGAACGTAGGTCCCGTCACCCCGATGCTGGCAGATGTGCCATTGCTGTGATGGGAGCGTGGATGTGGGGGAGGTGTGTTTGTGAGCTCGCACGCAGTGTCAGGGCCAGTCTCGTGGTCGTGGCCAAGCCCTGCTCTGCACGTGGAGGGTGGGCGCCTGCCATCTTCGGGGTCACCTCGACAGCGCTTTATCTGAGCCAGCTCAGCTGCTTGTCCTTGAAGCCGCGCACCCTCTCTGCCCTGAAGGTACCACCCCCAAGCTCATAGCACATGATGTCACTTGCTCATGTGGCTCAGAAAGCTTGGGGAGGGCTACAGCCCCCAGCCTGACCTGGGTTTGGGGACACCCCCTCTCTGCTCGCTGGGAGGCCCAGTTTTGGCCTGTGCTCATGGACTTTGATGTTGCTCTGGACTATGGGATAGCAACGTAGTTCTCCAGCTGAAATATTAGCCTGTCTGAAAGACGCGCCGGGCCCCGTGCTGGGCTCACCTTACGCCTCCCACAACCCCAGGGTGCAGGAGGCGGCTCCTCTCTCCACACCGTGAGGCTGAGGCTTGAACGGCCACCTGCAAACTGCGCGTCAGAGCGATTCGGGGTCACTGTTGGTGACGCCAGAGCCAGGCCCTCGTGCCTGTGGTGGGAGGACACGTGTCCGTGCTGCGCATTTGTCAGCGGGTGGCTGTGCGGCTCACCAAGGCCCCTGCTGTCCGCCGTGGATGTCAGTCCGTATGTGGAGCACGCTGGCGTGTTCCCACACACGATCGACCTGCAAAGGGGGAGACTGTGTGTGTGGTGGGCAAGCAAGTCTGCACCCCTTGCTCAGCCTTCCCACGGGCTTAAAACTTCTCTATGAAATAGTAACTTAGAGAAGCCCCATGACTAACCAGCTGTGAACTGGGGGAGATTCGAGGCCCAGGCTCCAGCTCCCTCCAAGGCAGGCACCCCTCCCGGGACGGGGCAGGCCTGATGAGTAGTTCACCTGTCACCTTTGAAAAACACACTCTGAGTGACTCTCCCTTTTGATATGTGGGTTGATATGGGTTGTTTGTTAAAGCCACAAAGTAGCATTTTGTGATTCTTTCTCTTCACTCTTTAGATCTCAGACAAATATGATGTTCCGCATGACAAGATTGGGAAGATATTCAAGAAATGTAAAAAAGGGTGAGCATTGCTGTTCCTCGTAGCTCTCAGTATGTCACACCCCAGAACTCGGGTGTGATTCACACGCATTTGCCCAGTCTAGACGTACGTAGCTACAGAAACATGACGTAGGACGTGTTTTCTTGTTACCCACGTCAGATTTCTCTACCTTTTTAAGACAGCTTTGTGGAGTTAGTCTAAGTAAAATTCTCACTTGCTCTTCCCAGTAAAGGGGTTGCCAGCTCCTCTTGCCCCTGAGGAGGCTTTGGGAGAGTTCGGAGGACGCTGGCCTGGCTGCCTTGCCCCGTTGTCGGCCCGGCCAGGCGCTGACCCAGCACTGCAGGTGTTAAGTTTCACATTACTCTTGAGATGGGGTTGCTGGTCATGTTTTGGTGCTGTGAATGGAGAGCCTGGGGCCTACCCGAGGCAGGCAAGTTCACGGCTCCGGTTCAGCCCCAGCCCACTGGCGAGCCTCACGCCCTGCGCCTGCCCTGTGCCTGGCACGTGTCGTCAAACACTGACCCTTGCTTCCTGCTGCAGACAGTGGTTTTGGTTCTTTTGTGCTGAAGTTGAATGTGTGCCGTTTGGCCTGGGCAAGCAAGGTACAGCGAAAGAGTTGTCTAAAGCAAACACAATTGAAATTTTCTAGATAGGTCTAGCGGGAAGGCCCGGACTTAAGGGCTCAACAAGACTTTGAGGTCACTGCAGGGAAGGTGACTCGCCAGGGAGCTGTGGCTTCGGGGTGCACGGATTGGGCTTAAGGACCCTCCTCTGAGGCGGCCTCTGTAGCCTGCCCATGTGAGTTGTAGCAGCCACCACCCGATGGTCCCACACACTGACATGGCAGGGAGGAGCGTGGCTTGTTCGAGGTGCCCTGCGCTGAGGGGGGCTGCACTCAGTCCCTCGTCGGTCCTCCCAGTGGTCATGGAGGCACTGCTGTTATTCCCGTTGCTCAGACAAGGAAGCCGAGGCTTAGGGAAGGCAAAGTCGTTTGCCTCATGCTGCGCCAGAGCCAGCGAAGGCCCGAAGGCCCAGGGCTGGCTCCGGGCGGTGGAATGAGCGGTCTGTCTGCCTCCCCCAGGATTCTGGTGAACATGGATGACAACATCGTGAAGCACTACTCCAACGAGGACACCTTCCAGCTGCAGATCGAAGAAGCGGGGGGCTCCTACAAGCTCACCCTCACTGAGATCTAGGCCCCGCTGCCGCCCGCCCAGGGCCAGGGAGGTTGCGTAGGTCTCGCCGTTGGGCGGGCTGCGCCTCCACCCCAGCGCCTTCCACGCAGGGTGCCGGCGGGAGGGACTCCCCTCGCAGTGGAGAAGGCTCCTGAGGGGCTGCGCTGGCGTTTTCCAGATGACAGAGACATCCGCACGCCGTGATGTTTGAATCTCTGATCGAAATACTTAGGATTGAAAGTGAAAACTGTTCTGTGAGTTTTAGCAGACTCTGGGAACCTTTAGGATATCTGCTCCATTATTTATGAAACCTCAGGATCTCTACCTTGTCTGTCTGGTGCGGGCGGGACTGCTCATCACAGCACGTCGGGAAAGCCACAGGCTGGGCTTTGCGGGCCAGTGGGGGAATCGCAGCCTGAATTGGCAGCACTGACCCCTGTGGTCAGCAGGAGGGGCGGCAGCAGGACTGGGTGGGCCCTTTTCCCTCAGCCCCTCAGCTCCAGGAAATGTTCACTCAGCCGGGGCACGTCACTGAAACCTTCCTGCGCGACTTTCTCGAACACATTGACTGCCTTTCTTATGAAGAACTTCCGGGGTGATGGTTGGAGTCAGCTGAGCAAAGCTGCGTTGTATATACGTGCAATACACTGTTGAAGGCTTGTCTGTAAATGTGTACATACATGTCGGATATGAATATATAATATATACTGCGGAGTCTGTACAGATCGCGAAGAGCTGCAATGTCTGCTTTAAAGACTTTCCCTAGACAAAGGTTAAGTTATTTTTGATAATGAGTAGCTAGCGAGTAGAATACTGCTTTGTCCGTCTTCCCGAGCCCGGCGGCTACTCCCTAGCATAGCAAAACCTCCTCAGATGTTGAGACCTGCTGGCTCTTGGGAAGGTTACTTGGATTTCTGCACTGTTTAGAGAATGCCGTGAAGGGAACACACTGCTGCAACGGGGTCTGGTGTGCACGGGGCAGACGTACCACGAGAGGGGCGGCTCCACGGGGACGACGCTCCAGGACGGCAAGCCTGGGTCCTCCTCTCCCTGCTCTCGGAAGTGATCCTGTTCCGTGCTGCAGAGCCTGCGTGCCGGGGCCACCTGCGTGCTGGCAACACCTGCGTGCCGGCAACACCTGCGTGCCGGCAACACTTGCGTGCTGGCACTGCCTAGAAAGCACAAACTCATGAGATTTTACTACTGGGGCAGGGGGACATTTTGTACACGTTTAAATATATAAAAATACTAAAAGGTGTAATTCTATGGCGAGAATAAAATCACGGGTATGTTGAGGGTCAGGGAGCTAAAATAGATCTTCTTTGTCAACAGAATAGGTAGTTACAGTCTGGCGTACAATCTTCTAATGAAGTCTGTGAACTAAATTTCTGGTTTCTGAGATAAGATGGGGGACATGGTCACATAATGTTTTATATTGTTTTTTTGAAGTTGATTTTGTCTTGTTTTTAATTGTTTCGCTGAAGATGTATTTTAAACCAAAGGGATTAAATTTTATATGTCTATTTCGTAATATGTCATTTCCTGTTATTCAGCGTCGCGTGATCCTCTCATCCCTCCGTCCGTCCGTCTGTCTCGAAGTAGGTTGAGGCCTGGCCCTAGCACAGCTGGGAAGCGCCACCTCGTTCTCGCACCTTCCACCCCTGTGTGTCCTCAGGTTTCTCCCCCCAGCGTCACTCCCCCCTGCAGGTGTGTGAAACTCTTCAAGCAACTGATAGCCAAGGAGCTCTGAATAATTTTTAATTACCAGGTAAACAGTCTCAGACCTAAAATCTGAGAATTGTTAGTTTTTCAGAGCTTAACAGAAAGTATCCGGTTCAGAAAACTAATGTTTTAGTTCATCAGGATTTCTAAGTGAAACGGCCTGAGCATGTCCAGCTGGCTGCTACACCCAGATTTGATAGGCCCTGAAGTCCATCTCTTGAATCGGGACTGATGAATGAACCCAGCTTCCCTCAGATTTCCTGCGACATTAATGCAGCGTTCACTCCAGTCCCAGGGCCATGAGCCGGGAGCCCTCGGGCAGGCTGAGCTCTGGGCACTCGCTGGGTTCCTTCCTGAGGGACGCCAGGTCCTGCCGCACCCTCCTCCCTGCTACTGGGCACTTCTGCTGCAAAGCTGACTTTGCCCTGGGGGCATCCCCCACCACACCTCCCCAGGGACTACCCCAGGCTCCTGCTCCACGCCCTGCCCCTCCTCGCAGCCTGTCCCTTCAGAGCTCTGGCAGCTGGCCCAGTGCTGCCTCCACAGCAGCTGCCCAGGGCCCATGTTGCCGTCATTCGCACGGCATTGGCGAGGGGATGGTCCAGAAGATAGAAGCATCGTGTTTTCCTCCATTTACCGTTTTCTCACCAGTACTAATTTTACTAGTTTATTATGTTTATTTTTGTTGGCCTCCCTTGCCAGAATGTTCCACAAAATAAGATCTTTGCTCTGACACATGCACCAGTGAGCCCCACGTGGCTGGCACCTGTGGACACTTGGTGTAGGTGTCTTGTGTGGCCCCAGACCCGTGCTCCCGCTGCACTTCCCAGGGACACCTCTGTGGCCTCGTCACCCTGTGCGTCCTGGGGACAAGGGAAGGCCCCCCTGGCTCCCACGTGTCTCATCAAACAGGCAGCTCCTCTCGCTGGGGACCAGGGCCACAGGCCGTTCCTCGGGGAGCTGCAGCTCTGGCCCCTCAGCTCCCCGGTGCCCAGCCCTGACAAACCACCCCTTTATAAGAATCCTCTGAATTTTCCTGTTTTGATGGTGCCACCTGTTTCCTGTTGCAATCCAAAGTTAGCACTTGGTAGGTAAGGGACAGTGGCAGCGCCAGGAAGACCTCTGGGCTGTCCACGTCCTGACAGGGACCTTTCTTGACCGTGCTCTTGTAATCTGCTGTTGAAGAGGAACTCCACAGAGGTCCCTTCCTAATTGTCAAGTGTGAGGACTATTAAGCTGTCATGTGGGAGGGTCATGGTGGGTGGCTCTTCTTTCAGTCACTAGGAAAAAGAGTTGCTTTTCCTGACATAGTTCCAGCAACACACACTTATGCCCAGGTTTAGCTGACGGAGGAAAACTGGAAGGGAGCGTGCAGTGCCCTGAGTGGGCTTTCTCTTCTGGCCTCTGCTCCTCTCGTGACACTTTATAGAAGGGGAGGGGGAGCCCCGCAGCCCCTCACCCAGGGTGCACATTGGCCTGCGTTCAGGAACCTTCCAGACTGACAGCAAGTTACGAAATCCATCATACCACTCTCCATTTGTCACATGACCTGGCTGCTTTGCCCCACTGGAAACAATTTTCAGAAAAACCTAAATAATTTAAATAGTACAAAGTAGCTGGGGAATTTGTTCCCTGTTTCCTTTGAGGGTGTAGGGTACATGAGCTTATCAGGTTTTTCCGCCCTCCCACCGTTACACACCTGCGGTCCTGCACACATGCCTGATGAAGTAAGATGTAGACACGCACAAGTGGGCGCACCTGGGCTGGGACACTGGGCATATAAGGGCGGCATCACAGGGACACCACCAACAGTAGCAGGGAGCGGCAGAAGGAGAGCAGGAGCTAGAGAGCCCAGAGAGAGAAGAGCCTCCCGGCCCCCTACCTGCCATGTACCTGATCACCTCTGATGCAGAAGGATTAATAAAAGCCTGAAAAAGCCACCGAGAGTTCCAGAACTCTTTCCTCTTCCCTTACCTGTCTGCCCAGATCATAGAGAACCTGCCTTGTGTCCTTCCTGCGACCACAGAGGGCTAGATTTCTCTTTTCTTTCTTTTTCAAGACCCTCAACTGCTGGCCAGGGAAATTTAGGACATGAAAATACGTAAGGATTTTAGTGGGCTCCCTGTCTAGGCAGTGAGGAGAGGCCTCTGCAGGGGTGAGGTGTGACCCTTCAGGTCCTGAAAGTTTAAAACTCACCAGCAAGTCTGTCATGAGACCCTCCTTGCTGGGCCACCTTCAGAGAGGAGAGGCGAGGAATACACAGGTGTGCGCTGCTGGGGCTATTTCAGGAAAAGCAACTCCATGTACATTTTACTTAAGGGATACAGAGCTTCCCCCAGAATGAATCAAGACGCAGATCTTTAACCCTTCACCCAAAAAAAGGTGCTCAAAACGAATCACAGGCCTAAAAGTAAAAGACAAAACTATAGAGGTCCTAGAAAAGGACTTAGGAGAAAACTTAGATGCCCTTGGCTATGGTGATGGCTTTTTAGCTACAACGCCAAAGGCAGGGTCTGTGAAAGAAACACCTGATCAGCGTCATTAAAATCCTAGTTTGTTGGACCTCCCCAGTAGCTCAGCGGGTTGAGCGCCGCTCTGTGAAGCATCCGCAGCACAGCAGCACGAGTCCGATCCCCGGCCAGGGAGCTGGCCCATGTGATGCAGCAGACCTCTCCTGCCTCGCCCGCCACTCTCCTCAGCAGTGTATGTCAGTCGATCTGCCTGTTCTGTTCCTCACTCTGTCTCTGGTGTATCCTCTCACCTCCCGTCTCTCTGTTTTGTAGATGTTGAGAGATGAGAGATGAGAAGACAAACCACAGACTGGAAGAAAATATTGGCAAAAAACACACCTGATAACTGTTATCTAAACTATACAAAGAACTCCTAAAATGCAGTGATAAGAAAACCAGCCATCCAATTTCAAAATGGGTTGCAGATGTGGACAGACGTGTAAAGGTGCTCCAGGTCATCAGGGAAATGCAAATTAAAATAACAATGAAATACCACCCCTATTAGAATAGCCAAATCCCAAATATGGACAGTACCAAATGCAGGAGAGGGTGGAAGCATTTTTATTGCTGATGGGGTGAAAAGCAATACAGCATGTGGGAAGATGATGTGGCAGGTCCTTACAAAATGAGACAAGGTCTAGCCATCAGACTCCCTGTTGTTTATCTGAAGGAGTTAAAAATGTGTCCACGAAAACCTTCCCTACATGGTTACAGCAGCTTCAGTGATAATTATGAAAACTTGAAAACAACCAAAACGTCCCCCAGTACAGTACCCAGACTGGAATATTACTCAGCACTGAAAAGAAACGAGCTACTGTAGGTAAATGAATCAATCAAGCTTTTTGGTGCCTTCCTGCCACTGGCCTCTGACAGGCACCTGTCCTCCCTGATTATGAACACCTGGACCCAGGGCGTCTGGGCAGATGCATGTGTAACTGTACATACCTAAGCCCGGGAGGAGGGGGTAAAAGGGTGGTGTCACTCTGTGGGGAGGGGGTTCCAGCAGCAGTTTCCCTGCCAGCTGGTTTCCTTTGTTCGGTATTAAGGCCTGTAAAATCCACCGAGGACTCCAAAATGCCTTTACCCATTTGCCCAAGAACTGACAGCGAAACTTCCTGCCTAGGATGGCTGCTCACCAGCCACTAAGACAGGAGACACGGAGGAAAGAAACTTCAGTGCACATTACTAAGGGAAAGAGGTCACTCTGAAGAGGCTGCATCCTTCTGAAACGGGCAAAGCTGTGGAGACAATAGATAAGTGGGGGCCAAGGTTTAGGGGGGAGGAACAAACAGGTGGAATACATAAAGTTTTTAGGGCAGTGAAAACACTGTCATGTGATGGTGGATACACACATCACACCGTTGTGTAAACCCAGAGAACATACACCACCCCAACATCAAGTATGAGCTTTGGGTGGTGATGTCTCACTGTAGGTCCATTGTCTGTTAGATTTCTCCAGAGGAGGGTGTTGATAACGTGGGAGGCTGTGCATGTGTAGGGTGGGGGAAGGAACTTTCCTCTCAACTTTGCGTTGAGTCTACAACCAGTCAAAAAAGTGAAGTCCTGATAAAAAAGTCAAGCCCCACACAGATTCTCTAACAGGTCCGAGACCCTGAGAACCTCCTCCTGGCACAGATCTAAACCACGGTCCAGAGTCTCCTCTGGGGGTGAGCAAGTGGCTCTGTGGGCTGCTGTTCCCAGCTCCCAGCAAGCTGGACTTTCCTGGGGCCACACCTGCCCACGCTCACGTCCCGCTGGGCCCGTCCGGGGCAGTGGCTGGCCTGGCAGCTGACACAGTGGCTGGGTCTCCAGGGGCCCGCACGGAGCACGCCATCTGTTTGACAACCGGCTGCGATAAGTGTGCAAACAAACATCCTGCAGGCCAGGTGGGCTGGGGCCCACGGTCAGAGAGCGGGTGCCTGGGGACAGTTCCCTGGGAAGAGGGGGCCAGGGGAAGCCGTCCTGCAGCGCTTTCATCCGGCTCTGCCTTCGAGTCTGTGAGGTGGCGAGCAGGGCCATGCTCACTTTACGGAGGAAGCAGACGTGGCTCAGCACTGCCCCGCATTGCACAGGCGGGCAGCCGGCGACAGGCATTGCTGTCTGAAAATAGCCCTGGCCCCTCCAGCACCCACCTCCCTCCCAATTGCTGACCCCCTGCATCCATTTTTCTCCTGTGGAGTCTGTCCTCCACCCAGGCTATGCCCCCTGCAATAGAAAGGGTCCCCCAAAGTCTGAGGCAGCTGGTCCCTCAGGCCCCGCCAAGCTGCATCTTTCCCTCTTGCTCCCTCAGGGTTGGGTGGGTGGGCGAGGAGACTCCTAGTGCTTCCCAGTCCTGGTTTCCATGAGCAGCCGTGTGCTGGAAGTGGAGGAGGAGGGTGGGGGCTGCTGGGGACCAGCCCTCCGCACCCTGCGGGTCCATCACGTGAGTCATCTTCACACTTGCTTTCAGTGCCTCGACCCGGCTTCCTTTAGGGCTAAACATACTGAGAACAGCTGGATGCTATGGGTGTCTTGGATGGCGAGACTCTGTGGAGGTATCGGGTTCAGCACCCCGCCCTAACCCTCCCTCTGCTGCTGGGGCTCCAGGACCCTGGGGAGCTCAGGCCTCCTGGGTGTGCAGCCCTGAGACAGTGCGGGCCTCCAGGCCCCCAGTACACAGCCTACACTCTGCCTTCGCCCAGGGTTCCTCCATGCCCTTGGGTCGCCTTTCTCTCCCAACTTCTGGAGTAGCCAGGACATTGGACAGAAGCGTCTAGATATTCCTGACAAGCACCCTTGGGGGAAAGTCTCTGCACCGGGCAGGCCCTAAGTCCGTCCAGCAAAGACAGCCTTGTAAGCAGGCGCTTCCAGGGGGCCAGGAGGAGGCCTCACCATGCCCACCGCCCGGCTGGGCTGTGAAGGGGCTTGGGTCGCTCTGAACCCTCAGTGATGCCGGCGTCATCATGGGTTATCACCCCAACTTTTGAGGCACTCTGGTAGCTAAAGAATACAGGGTGGGGGACCTCCCTGGTGGCACAGTGGGTTGAGCAACGTACTATGAAGCAGACCGCAGCCACTGCAGCACGAGTTCAATCCCTGCTGCCGGCCAGGGAGGGGACCCACATGGCGCGGCAGACCTCTCCTGCCTCACCCACTGCTCCCCTCAGCTGCGTGTTTCAGTTGATCTGCCTGTTCTGCTCCCCACTCTGCCTCTGGTGAATCCTTTCACTCCCCATACCTCTGGTCTGTACCCTTGTTCTTATATTCATAAATAAATAAATCTTAAAAAAAACACAGGGGGCACTACTCAGATGCAAAAAGCAAAAACTCCTGAGATGCCAGATGTGGATAAATCTCAAAACAACCGTGCCCAGTTAAAGAAGTCTGAGAAAGAAGACCCACCTGAGTCCTTTCTCGAGAAACCAGGGACGCAAACTGGAGCTCAGTGACAAAGACCAGCGCTGACGTGGGGTCTGGGCCAAGAGGGGAGCCCGCGGGGTGAGGGGTGTTCTCTTCCTGGACTGTGAAGATTGTCTTGACGTACCCATATGGCAACACTTTAGGTAGGCACAGTCTATGGTATGTGATTACACCTCAATTCCGCTGGCTCTTTTTTTAAGTTAGAAGGATTACCTGGATCTGCTTGAAAAGAATCATGTCTCTTCTGGTTTCCCCAGTGCAGAGGGGTTCATGATGTGTCTCACTCAGTCATCGCTCCATCTGTGGCACACCTGGCAGGAAAGCCCCCCACAACTAACCGTCCCTTTATCTGCCCACACCTACTCACCCTCAGCTTGGCCAGCGCCCCCCTCCTGGGCCAGGCCTGCCTGTGCTCCCCCAACCCCCTTGCACTGTACTGAAACCCTCTGTTGGTACAGTTGCCTCTTTGGGGAGCTGGTGGCTCTAGAAAGTGATGGAACAGGGTTTAGTCTCCTCTGCATGCTAGGAAGCCAAGGGTAGTGCCAGGAAGGCACAGAGCAGGTTCTCAATGACTCCGGTAGATGGGGAAAGGAGGAGAACTGAAGATTCTTCAGGCCTTTATTGTTCTTTACATCAGAGGTGACCAGGTACACAGCAGGCGGGGCGGGGGGCCAGGAGGCAGGGCGGGGGCTCTGCCCCCGGCGCATCTTCACTCTCTCTGGGCTCTCTGTCTCTCTCTCCCTGCCCCCCCTTCTCTCTCTGCTGGCACCCTGTGATGCCCCCCTTATACGCCCATGTCTCAGCCCAGATGTGCCCACTTGCACATGCCCACACCCTACTTGAGGTGCCGCCATCAGGCACGCGTGCAGAACCACAGGTGTCCATCGACACCAATGATGGGAGGGCGGAAAAGCCCGATCTCTTTTCAATGACCCTAATACCAACTCAGCAAAAATCTGGAAACAGCCTTGCAGGTTCAGCCCCGGCCCTTGAGCCCTGGCCGGTGGCCCACATTTGCTGGGAGGCTTGGGGTCAGCAGGAAGGCCGAGGGATGTCAAGATGAGGTTGTGTGAGGTGGGTTAGGGCAGGTGCCTGGGCAGGTTCCCGAGCAGATCACCTGTGCCTAGTCAGCCCCGCCCTCTGGACACGCTTCCTCGTGCCCTGGCTGAGGCCCAAAGTGAACAGGTCAGCCGAAGGAGGAAACTGAATCTGAGCTCCTCTCCGTCCTGTCTGAGTCTCTGCTCTAACGGACTCCACCTCTGGTGTGGAGGGACAGACCACTCGTGACCACACACCCAGCAGGCCCCATCTCTGCCTGCCTCTATTGTCTCTCTCTGTTCCTGGCCCTGGCCCCAGAAAGCCCTCCTATCAGGAGGCTGGGCCCAGCCTGGAGAAGCACGGCTCAGAGGCAGAGGAGGCAGGCCGCTGTGGGGAACTTCCATAGCCCTCCCTGCACCCTGCCCGCCCGCTGGAGACCAGAAGCTGGCCGGGCCTGGGCAAGGCTTGTGCAGCCTTCCCAGGCAATTGGCAGTCAGGCAGGGGCTGGCCTGTGGGTGTCTGGTCCAGCTGGATAGATGTGGCTTTTCTCCCGCTGGCCTGGAAAGCAGCCATTGCTGGCACGACGCAGCGGCCTTTCCCCTACTTCCAGCTCTGGCCTTCAGAGGATCCAGGGCCATGCAGTAAGTGGGGGGTCACATGTTGCCATAACTGTCTCCCCTCCCTGTGCTCTGGGCCTGAGGACTGTACAAGCCAGCCAGGAGAGGACCTGGTCCCAAAGAGGGCCCTCTTGCAGTACCAGAACTTCAGGTGAGGCCTGCAGGGCTGGAGACAGGCAGGCATGACCTTGGCCCCAGCACCCACCCATGCTCATGCTCACAGCCCCTGCCTCCCACCAACTGCCACATTCCTGGGGAGAAAAGACTCTGGCCCAGAATATTGCTGCCCATGCAGGCATAGGTCCTGAGGGTGTGGGCCCTGCGGGTGGGGGTCCTGAGGGTGCCTCACCTGCCAGGTAAGGTGTAATCACCTCGCCCTAGAGGCATTGCAGGCTCACGGGCACCTCGAGGCTGGTGTGCAGCTGCCCCTGCTTCCTCATGGCTGCTGACACAGGGGCCTTGGTCCTGGCCACAGGAGCCTCCCCGCACCTCAAACCGTCTGCTCTTAGTCCTCCTGCCTTTCCAGGCCCGGCCATCAGCTGTCCCACCTAGTGTCATAGCCTACCTCGCTCACCACCCCACACCCAGACACCATGCTCAAGACGAACAGCCTCCTCCCATCAGTGCCACGTTGACACCAACCGAGGCATAGGAGCCAGTCAGAACACAAATGGACATCAAGATGACCCACGGGTGGACAGTGTGGTCAGGCCTGGAGCCAGACCCCGGAACCCAGAGATGTGAGCTCTACAACCGCATTCCTCAGGGGTTCCATCTGGGAGAAGATGGGCAGGAGACAACACAGAGGATAGGCCGTGAGAAAGGCCCAACAAATGCTTCCGGGGTCAGAGGGGGTCACTTCTGCCTGGGGACTGATGGAGGGCTTCATGGAGGAGATGTCTTTTGAACTGAACTTCAAAATATGGTTGGGAAATAATTGAAAGATAATTTTCCCTACCACCATCCCTTATTCTCCCCCTTGCCCCTTTCCCTCTCCCCTCCTTCAGAATCCCCAGGATAGTTATTAATGTGCATTGATTTTTGATAGTGTTTCACATTATCAAATTATCTGCTATGTAAACATCCAGTATTTGTTTTTATCACTCTGACTAAATGTTATGTATGATTCTCTCAAATTCCCCCCATTTTTGTTAAAAATGGATATACTTCATTCTTATGTTTTATACTAAATAATACTTCACGGTGTAGATACACCATATCTTCCTGATCCGGTCATCCATTTATGGCCATTTGGGTGTTTCCATGCTCTGACTATTATATATAACACTGCTGTGATCGTTGTGGAACACACAGGTTTTTGTGTTGATGGTTTCATATTTTTTGGATAGATGCCCAAGAGTGGGATTGCTGGGTCACAGTTTCAGTTTTTAAGTTCAGTCCACATCACTTCCATAATGGCCTCACCAGTTCACACTCCCACCAACAGTGGCATAGGGTTTCTCTTCTTGAGTCATCTCCAACACTTGTTGGGAGTCTTTCTAATGTGGGCCGTCCTCACAGGTGTGAGGTGGTATCTCATTGTGGTTTTTAACCTGCATCTCTCTTAGTAGAAGCCATGATGAATATGACTTCTTATAATTACCAAGGTTACATTACTATAGTTATTATTTCTTTTTTTTTTAAAGATTTATTTATTTATGCATACAAGCACTGGGGTACAAGCCAGAGGTGTGGGGGGTGAGAGATTCACTAGAGACAGAGCGGGGAGCAGAATAGGCAGATCAACTGAAGCACACTGCTGAGGGGAGCAGCGGGCGAGGCAGGAGAGGTCTGCCGCGCCATGTGGGTCCCCTCCCTGGCCGGCAGCAGGGATCGAACTCGTGCTGCAGTGGCTGCGGTCTGCTTCATAGTGCGTTGCTCAACCCACTGCACCACCAGGGAGGCCCTATAGTTATTATTTCTTATAATGACTGTTTCTCATGTCTTCTGGATATCGTTTTTGATGGGTTGCTCAATGAAAAGAATCTTTAAACTACCCATGATAAGATCACAGTTGGTGTTCTGGTACATTTCTTCTCTTCGAATTATTTTATTTTCTCCTAAATGTAGCTCGAGCTCTGTCTCTTCAATTCCGTCTTGACTTTTTCAGCTAATGTCATTTCAAAAACATTTTCAGAAAATTCTCTGTAACTTCAGTATCTGACAGCTGTGAGTATCTCGTTAGGTATCTAGGATGTGTCCAACAAACTCTCTGTAGCTGAACATTTAGGTTATTTTCTTTTTTTTTAAGATTTTTTATTTATGCATACAAGAGCTGGGGTACAGGCCAGAGTCGTAGGAGGTGAGAGGATTCACCAGAGACAGAGTGGGGAGCAGAACAGGCAGATAAACGGAAGTACACTGCTGAGGGGAGCAGCGGGTGAGGCAGGAGCAGTCTATCTCGTCATGTGGGTCCCCCTCCCTGGCTGGTGATAGAACTCGCTCTGCGGTGCTACAGATGCTTCATAGTGCAGTGCTCAACCCGCTGCAGTGCTCAACCCAGGGAGGCCCCATTTAGGTTATTTTCAAGTTCTAATTAATGCTGCAGTAACACTGTGTTCTCCCTCTGACTCTGAGTAGTCCCTTAAGTTCGATTTCCAGGAGTGGACAGGTTGACTTAAAGGCTATAAACTGTTGGGATATTTCTAATACATATTGCCAAATGACTTTTCTAGAAAATTGCACTCCCTCCACATTAACTCTCTTACGTTGTGATACAGGCTCACAGGCCTTTCCACCCTCCAGTCCTGAGTCCCCAACAGGGGGAGGAGCCGGTGACGCTGCTTGCATCATCTGGGACCACACTATGACAAAGGAGAGGCCAGTCCAGGGTCAGGAGCAAAACCATAGAGACACCGCAGCAGCCAAGACTTGGCCGAATGTGAGTGGACAGGCGCCTGCTCCCTGGATCCCGGCTCAAACCCCAGGCATGGAAGTGGTTGGTTCTCAGAGACCCTAAGTTCAATTTCACATTTGAAGCCCAGAGAAACAGATCCAGGTGAGACAGGGGGCTCTAAGGGGTCCCCTGTTTCTCAAGGTTATGACCTGGTGTAGGGGTGTCCAAGTCAGGATGTTGGGGCCTCCGGTCCCCCTGGAGAGTTCCATGTGAGGAGGGACTGAGCAGAGACTGAGTCCAGCACACTTGAGCAAGCAGTCAGAGGAAGGCGGGCAAGAAAAGGGAGGTCCCTCAGCAGCCTATTTCAGTCGATCTGCCTGCTCTGTCTCTGATGACTCCTCTCACCTCCCGGGATTCTGGCCTGTACCCCAGCTCTTGTCTGCATAAATAAATAAATAAATAAATCCTAAAAAAAAAAAAAGGGGAGGTCCACTGGGGGCAGGGGGTTTGCTCCCTCTCCCTTCTGTAGGCGTTTCCTTTTCTTACAATCCAGGGAAGTCCCTGGAGATGGCAATTACAGTTTCCCTGAGGCCCAAGTGTCCCACCATCTAAAGGACAAAAGCCACCATCTAAGGAACATCTGGAGCAGGAACCTCTTCCCCACCCTCCCAGACCGGAAGGAGAGGCCTCCGCCGCGCCGCGCTTCTGGAGGTGCAGGAGCAGAGCATCGGGCCTTTCGGAGCCTCAGCTTCCTCGTCTGTAACCCAGGGTTCACCGGCCGCCACGAACACTGAACGAGGGAAGCTGTGAAGCTGTGCCCAGCGCGCCTGCCCCAGGCCGGCACAGGCCGCCGATGTTCACGGTGTGCTGTCCAGAGACCCTGTGACGGGACCCACCGTGGGCCCGATGCCCAACACGCGCAGACAGCCCAAGTCCGTGACCATGACCGACCGGCAGGGAAAGCTTTATTAGGTGAACATCAAATTGGCCCAGGGTGGAGGGGGTATTTCAGAGCAGAGAGGCCCAGACATTTTAGGGGTGATGGAAATGCTGTGACTTCAATTTAGGGGTGACCTCACAGGTACTATATCCATCCATGCTCATGCAATTGAATGCAATTTTTTAAAACTTTATATATATTTTACATCATTTTTCATTTTTGTACAGTGCACATTTCTCATCCCCGTGAAATTCCCATCACCAATTCGGCCGTGCACCACCACATAGCCCCTTGTGCTCTTCCCACCCATTTTGTTTCTTCTCTCTCCTCTTCCCCAGGGAAAGCCTCAGGTTTACAGTTGTCTGTTGATTTGATTTTGATTATAATTATTTTTTTCCTTAGTCCCTTATTTGTTTTCTCTACATTCCTCCTATATGTGAAACCATCCAATATTTTTCTTTTTCTTTCTGGCTTATTTCACTGAGCATAATCCCTTCTAGCTCCATCCATGTTGCTGCAGATTGCATGAGTTCATCTTTTTGATTGCTAAATAGTATTCCATTGTGTGTGTGTGTGTGTGTATCACATTTTCTTGATCCTGTCATCTATTTTGGGCATTTGGGTTGTTTCCATAGCTTCCCTATTGTGAAAAGTGCCACGATAAAAATAGGTGTGCAGATGTCCTTTTGAATTAGTGTTTTTGTGTCCTTTGGAATGAATGTAAATTTTATCTTAAAGCTAGTTTTTTAAAGATGCTGGCAGAAAGGTAAGGTCCCAAGCCTCTGGTCACGTCCCTCGGACAGTAACAGCGTCCCTGTGGGTCGAGGCTGCCCTCACTGTCCCCCGGCGAATCCCACAGAGACCGCCAAGCTCAACCTCAGGCCATCTGCATGGGGCCTGACTGGGATACCTAAGCACTTTCATTACCCAAAAAACAAAGGCAAAAAGAGAGGTTCGGGGCTCTATCTGCCCACAGTTGGGAAGCCTGTGGGGGGGCTCCTGTGACTCATCAGATCACTGTCGGGGTCCCTCTGTCTC
The DNA here is from genome assembly GCA_019455555.1 of Galemys pyrenaicus. NCBI lineage: Eukaryota > Metazoa > Chordata > Mammalia > Eulipotyphla > Talpidae > Galemys > Galemys pyrenaicus. The sequence goes on along the minus strand of JAGFMF010011799.1, from coordinate 7,535,753 downwards.
CCCAGTTTGGTCTCAGTCTCTCTGATACTCACAGTCTCCCTCCTTGTGGTCAGAACTTTGTCCCCGCCACACCCCACTGCCACCCTCCGACCCAGGGCTCCCCTATGGGTCCCACCCTGGACCATGCCCAGAATGTTGGTCCATTTGCAGGTAGAGAGGCCTGTCTGTGGCAGCTGCAGTGAGTCTCTGCAGGAAAAAAAAGGAATGCATTTGTTATATACCCTGAGAGATGAATTACCACAAACGCAGAGACATGGAACAACGCCCATGGAGTCTCCTGTAGTTTCCGTGAGCTGCTGTGTGAGTCTGGACGTGTTTCCAGGGCCTTGCTCAGGGCCTGTTCATCTGCCTGGTGTGGGCCCCCATCATGCCCACCTGGGGTATACCCTGCATAGCCCCTCTCCTTGAATGCGCTGGAACCCGTGGCTCTCCTAGTCAATGGGACAAACCGAGTGATGTCACTGTTACGCCCCCTCGAATCATCAAAGACCCCGTCTTAGCTGAAGCAGTGTCTCCTGCTGGTCCTGAGGCGGCAGGCTGCTTGTGCTGTCTGTGAGCCAACGGGGGCTCTTGCTGACAGTCTGAAGCCTGGTTGGCTGTCACACCGCCACGAAGGAAGGCATCCTGCCAAGAAGCCAGGAGCTCCTTCCGGTCAGCCTTCAGATGGAAGCACAGCCCCCTGAGACCTCCGAGGCAGACGAACAGGCCCTGAGCAAGGCCCTGGAAACACGTCCAGACTCACACAGCAGCTCACGGAAACTACAGGAGACTCCATGGGCGTCGTTCCACGTCTCTGCGTTTGTGGTAATTCATCTCTCAGGGTATATAACAAATGCATTCCTTTTTTTCCTGCAGAGACTCACTGCAGCTGCCACAGACAGGCCTCTCTACCTGCAAATGGACCGACATGCCGGGCATGGTCCAGGAGGGGACCCACCAGGGGAGCCCTGGGTCAGAGGGGGTGCCAGCGGCCCTGCACCTGCTCGCCCACTCTCCAAGCCGCGGCCAGAGCCTGAAATGTGCCTGTGGTCGCTCGGCCTCCTAGTGAAGTGCCAGCCACACTGCTCTTGGTTCTCACGGCTAAATGCAAGCCCTTTAGCAGAGGCTGCCAGGTCCTTGGTAATCTGGCCTTATAACTAACTTACCCCGGGCCTCCTTGGTGGCGCAGTGGGTTAAGCAACGCACTATGAAGCAAACCGCAGCCACTGCAGCACGAGTTCGATCCCTGCCGCCGGCCGGGGAGGGGACCCGCATGGCATGGCAGACCTCTCCTGCTGTGCCTGCTGCTCCCCTCAGCAGTGTACTTCTGTTGATCTGCCTGTTCTGCTCCCCACTCTGTCTCTGAATCCTCTTACCTCCCGTGACTCTGGCCTGTACCCCAGCTCTTGTATGCATAAATAAATAAATCTTTAAAAAAAAAAATAACTAACTTACCCCAAATCCCGCCTGTCTGGAGGGGGGGGGGGTGAAGGTCAATTCCCTCACCCTTCATGCTCCCCTTTTCTTAAAATACAGACACACACTTTTGCCCTTCTCTTTGAACGTCAGCTCCAGTGCGGCCAGGGGCAAGGTTCTGAGCCTTGGATGAAGTGTGTTCACCTGGGTGCCCCACTCCCCATGCAGTTCCTCTGGCCCAACTCCCATTACCTGCTCACCCTTCGTTCTCCCCTAGATCATGTTCTCTGGCAGGGCGGGAACACTTCCTGTCTCAAGAATCCCGGGACCAGCTCAAGGCTGGCCGTCAGCGGGGGTCTGTTGAACAGATCACTCTGCACACTCGCAGAGAACACTGTCAGAATGGTGTGACCACCTGCTGGATGGGGTGGGAGACATTTAACCTTTCATGCAAGGGCATACAGGGAATGGAATTGGGAGGAATTTTTATTTTAATAAAATAATCAAGACTGGAAGCTTCACGTGAATGGGACTCCCCAACCCTCATCCCCACCTAGATTGTCACTGACCAGACCAAAGAGACTGGCCAAAGCCACATGGATTCTGCCATTTGTTGCCACCATCCTCACAAAGTCCTCTCATGCCCCAGAAGGGAAGCTGAGGCTCACAGAGGGGAACCTGCCTGTCGTTGACCACTCCTCTTCTCTCCCCTGTTCCCCAGAGTTACCGGACTGGGTGTGCCGTTCAGGGAAGCTGTGGCCAGGCCCACCGCAGGCTGGGGAGGGATTTCCCCCAGGGTGGGAGATTCCTGCCCCCAGGACCAGACAAAACCCTCAGTGGGCCCCTGTGGGACAGGGAGATTCCAACACTCCTTCCACCTGCCTCCACCCCGAAGAATGCGCTGGGCCCACAACACCCAGTCCCTCCCTTGCTTTCCCACTCAGAAGGGGCAACAGGAAGCCAGAGGTTTGGAACTTGGACGGCCTTCAAGCCCTGTCCTGAAGTGGAGCTGCAAAGTGTGAGCGTGTGTCTGAAAATGCTGCCAGGCCTGCCTGTAGGAGAGGCCCCTCCCAGAGCGTGCTGGGACCCCTGCCCACCGCTGCAGGTGCACACCCAGTACCTCCATTCCAGAGGTGCCTCCTGCCCCCACCAGGGTTTCTGGGGTTCCACATCTGGGGTATGGATGCAATACAATAACTGTGAAACCTCCTGCAGTCCCCACTTGCCCCAGGCATAAAAAGTGCCCCGCCCTGACATCACACACAAAAGGACTCTGACAGTGGGGAAGGATGAGTCCAGCTAATTCACAAGCATACCCGCTGTGGGATAACTCGATCGCCCACAATTGCCAGGTTTGGGGAAACATCATCTCTAACTCTGAAAACAAGTCAACGTGGCAGGTATCTTACCACGCCCATCTTAGAAGTAAAGAAATTGAGGCTTCAGGATGATTCCCGGAGGGTCTATGAACTGATGGACTCAGGCGATCAGAGTGGGCTTGGGTGGAAATAGATGGAAATGGAGAGCGAACCACCACATTTGACGCAAGGCTCTGTCTGGATGCACGCCTGCCTTTAACATGCCAAACCTGGACCAAGTCAAACGTGTGCAGGTAAAAGCGCCTGGCGCTGGTGCCTGCCCTGGAAGGGAAGGCTGACCTTTCTGTCCACGTGGTGAGAGTGAGAGGGGAGGAGGGGAAAGCGAGAGGGGGAGAGAAAACTTGACTTGCTTTTTGATCCTTTTCTGTATTTCTCTGTTTTCCATTACGAGGATGGGCAGATTTTGCAAAAATATTACATTCTATTTAATTATTATGTGACATAAACTAAACTTCCACTGGGCCAGCCACAGAAGCACTGAGGGTCTCCTGAAGTAAGTGCAGTAACCGTGAGCCACCTTCCACTCAAGCTCACACCCCGCCCCCTGCCCGTGGTCATGCCAGGGCGAGCTCCTGCACCGCCCCTCCCTCGATCTCCCCTTCTGTAAGACGGGGCTGCTGGCACCCACAAGACAAAGTCTGCATGTGAATTTGCTTGCTGTCAGGCACACTGCGCGATGGAGCAGCTCTGACTCACAAATATTCACGCTGCTCTTGCTCCTGCTGATAGTGAGAAATTGGGAGCATTTGGCACAAAAACTTCAAATCCTGTGATGACAAGTCCCGGTGTTTAGTCTGTCTTCACATGCAAGTTGATCCTTTCTACACTTTTTAAACCCGAAACTTCCTGAGGTGTTTACCTGTTTTCCCTTTCGACCTTGCCCACCTGGGGCTCTGGTGTCCAGCGACCTGCAGTCAGCGGGTGTCCTCCTGAGGGCCCTGGCACTCTCCGGGCTTGTGGGGGTCTGGGCGGGGGGTGGAGGGCAGCTTTGGCGCTGTGCACACCTGGGCTGGCCACATCTGTTTTCACCATGGTTCAGCCCCGCACCCCGGGCTTTCAGGTTCAGCACATGGGGGTGCTGATGTTAAGGCAGAATTCTGTCAGGCATCCCTTAGAGAGGAGGAGGGAGGGAAGTGCTTTATTCACACCAGTGGGCTTTGCATGGCGGGCCCAGAGGAGGCCTCTCTCCAAGGTCTGAGCCCCGAGCAACTAGATTACAGAGTATCTATCGACTACAGCATAGGGTACAGCCGTCTGGGAGGCATGAATCAGGTGCGTGTGGCCTTGAGAGTTATCGGATGTTCCCTGAAACTTTCGGTCTACAGTCTGTAGTCCCAACAGGTCAGCCTGACATTTTCCACTTCACTGAGGCAACAGAGGCAACTGTGACTTCCGCGTGGGAACCAGATGCGCCAGAAGCCACAGCTGGCCACCTCTGTCGTCTCTTGCAGGGAATCCACCCTGATGAAGGGCAATGGGACGGAGATGCCCCAGTCCCTTAGCTTGTCCCCCTCCACCCCCCTCTAGCACCTTGTGCAAGCCAGAAAGCCTGGCATCAGGGATCCAGCCCACACCCTTCGGGGGAGTGTTGCCCAGCAGCCACACAGCTCCTCTGCCCTCCTCCTGAGCCCAAGTCTGGGGGCCTCCTGTTGCCAGCAAGGTCAGTCCCCAGAAGCCCCCGGGCAAGGAGCCCTTTAGGAAACAAAAGGACCAATGTGCCTAGCACAGTTGGGAAGTGGGGCCAGGAGGAACGCCTTCAGGAGTGGGTATGACCGGTCAGGTCTCCGCTGAGGACTCACTTCCCGGGGGGCACCTACGCAGGGGGTGCTTGGCCAAGAAAGAGGAAGTGCACTTACTGAAAAAGAGGAACTCCAGGGCTCCTCCCTAGACCCAGGGCAACCTTCAATGCATCCATCTTGGCAGACCCTTGATGTGGGGGTACGAGCTTCAGGAAGAGCTCCCAGCTGGCTCGACCCTTTCTGGGTGGCAACCACACAGGCAACCGCTGTTCTTGGCTCTTCTCTGCTTTGCAGGTATTGCCTTTTTTGCAAACCGAAGCATGAGGCCACCCTGCATCAAGGAAGCCTGTGACCCCTCCTTGCTCTGTGTCTCCGTCGCATAGAACTACGGTGTGCATGTTTTTTTCAGATATGATGTCATTCTGCACTTAATAGATTACAGGCTAATGTAACAGAACTTTTATATGCACTGACTGAAAAATCAAAAATGTTGCGTGACTCACAGCTGCAACATTTGCTTTACTGCAGTCTGGACCCAAACCCCACCGAACTCTGTTCTGCAGTGTGCCTGCGTATACTGGAATGGGGGTGTCAGCTGGATCTGCATCACAGGGCTTCTGGCACCCGGCTCTGGGAGGCAGCACGGGCACATTCCACAAGAAGAAGGGCTTCCCTGGGCGTGGAGGCTGCTGCTCCCAGCTAGAACAGGCTGCCAGTGCAGTAATGCATTCGGGGACCTGGTGGACACCTACTCTGCTGAGCACTGCCCAGGACCCCAGAGACAAGGCAGCCTTGAGCCCCCAGAAACTCACGGTCTGGTTCGCATCAGGGCACTTCTCCACCAGCCCCGCCGCTCAGGCCCAGTGCGGCAGTCCCAGCTGGCCATTGCCCCGCTGGGCTGGTGCCAGTGTGCAGTGGGTCACGGGGGGGCCAGCTGGCAGCTCACCAGTTAGAGGCAGCCAGCCACGGAGACAGGCCAGGCAGCCTCGGGGACGCCTGGAAGGCCGCCCTCGCAGCCGGCAGGTAGTCTGTGCTGTTGCCCAGTGCCACGCTGGCCTCCGAGGCTTCTTCTGGGGACAGTGGTCACGGGCATCCACCCAGGGATGACCAGTGACTGCACAGGGGTGGCGGCTCGGGGCAGTCACCCTGAGGCGGGTGCCAGCCCCTGTGACACGTACACCCACGATTTGGACAAGTCTGCGCTCTAGGCCCCAGTTTCTCTTCCCACAAAATGAGGGTTGGACTAGGTCAGTGGTTCTCGCAACAGGCTCTGGACCGGAGGTGCCAGCTACATCTGGGAACTCGTCAGAAATCTCAGATCCCATCAGCACCCTCTGAATCACCAGTTGGGTGGAGCCAGGGGGTGTGTGCTAACATGGACCCAGTGCTCTCCTGCGCTGGTCCTTCCCAACTTTATTTCGCCCCGTCAGGCAGCGACTGTGTGTGCCCCGGTGCACAGGATGGGCACCCCTAAGGAAATCCAGGGTGTCACCTCCACTCCCCAAAGGCTGCCTCCCTCTGTGCCTTACCGCCTGGCTCCAGTGACCTCTCCTGGGGGCAGCCACCCTTCCCCAAGCGCACAACCACTTTAGCTGGCTCTCCTCCTCCGTCCTGGCCTTGCGCCTCCAGCATAGCCTTGCGTAGATCGTGCTGCTGTCTGGGATCAGTCTCTCCTGCCAAAGGAGGGAGCCAAGGAACAGAGTTGGTCTCACCCCTCTGAGGCCCCCAGCTCTGAGCCCTTAGCTGGCTCTCCCTCCCACACCCCAGGCAGCCCTGCCTGGATCTCAGGGTCTGCTGTGCCCTGTCCTGCTCTAGGGCTGGCCTTTGGCAAAACTGCATTGGGGCCTTGTGCCCCTCCCCACTGAGCCTGGGGCTGGCCAGGTTTCCCGCTTGTAAAGCTGAAGACCCAGCATGCAGAGAGGGCGAGCGGCAGCTGGAGACACACAAGGCAATGGCAGTAGCAAGTAGGGTGCTGGGCGCAGGCTGAGGTGGGAGAGCAGGATCAGCCGTGACAGCAGGATAAGCAGCTCACTCTCCCCGGGAGGGGAAGAGAGCCCACGCCCCCTTTGTACTGCGTGGGCGCTATCCCACACCCCGCCAGGTCCACTGACAGGAACTTGCCTGTGCTCTTAGTGCCTGTTTTGCACGAGGAAGAAGGACGCACTGGAGGTGTGTCCCGGGATGGGTCCTGCCTCCGCTCTCTGCTCCTAGTGTCTTCACCGGTAAAAAGATGCTGAAATCAGAGGTCTCAAAGGGAAAAGGTGTGAGCTCCCTGCACAGTTGTTGGGGTATTTAATAAATCAGTGTCTGCTGAAATGGGCCTCCTGTAAATGCCAGTGTGTCCGACAACGATCACTAGAACTTCTCTCCTGAGCAAGGGGCTCCATGTGGCCTCGCGAGATAATTACCTCCCCCCAAAATAACAATGATTCGCGGGCCTCCCTGGTGGCGCAGAGAATAAAGTCTCAGTGCTATCAAGCTATCACCAGCCTTGTCGCCTGAGTGCAGTCCCCTGGCAGGGAGCTGACCCACATGGCAGAGCAGACCTCTCCTGCCTCGCCCGCTGCTCCCCTCAGCAGTGTGTTCCAGTTGATCTGCCTGTTCTGCTCCCCGCTCTGTCTCTGGTGGATCCTCTCACTGCCCTCCCTGCCCCCACCACTCACTGGGCCTACCCCTCAGCTCTTATATGCATAAATAAATCTTTAAAAAAGAAAACAACAATGACTTGCTCTGAGACCCATGCTTCAGCTCCCCAGACACCCCTCTGCTCCCCAGCCACCGCCAGTGCCCTCAGGGGAAGGGGCAGGATTCCTGGAGCGTTAGGAGTGATGGATGCCCACAGCCCACTGTCCCTCACAGGTGGGGCGTCAGTGTGTCATGATTCACTGGCCCACCCACCTCGTCAATCATTTATTGGGCCATTTAGGCACCAGGCTGCCAGTCGCAGTCAGCCCTCAGCGTGCTCTGGTCCATGGCTGCTCTGGTCCACTGAGCTCCACACAGGGAGGAAGGGAAGGAAGAAAGGGTAGACCAGCCCTGGGTCCTTCCAGCAGCCAGCTCTCCCCTGCCACCCCCCAGTCATGCCCCCACTCCCAGCTTGGCAGGCCAGTGGGCGGGAGGACAGCCTCCGCCTGGCTTTGTTCCTCTCGGCTGCCCAGCTGGGCTCTGGCCAAGGGCTGAAATACTAGAGAGCTGGCAGGGCCTGGGCGCGCCAGACTACCTACCACCCAGGGAGGAGTCCTCGGTGCCTTGGGGGAGTGTCAGGAGGAACAGGGAGTCTTTGAGCTGTGGGTCCCCACCTCCTGGAGGGTGCCAGGATGGAGTCAGGACGCATGGTCTGCTGCTGCTGGAGCCTCGAAGTCAGCTCCTCCAAGTTCAACGTGGAAAGGAGACCAGCACTTCCAGAGCTGTCCTTACCAGAAGCGGAAGGGGCCTTGGGAACATCAGATGCAGAGATTCCCAGATGGGGGGATTTCACTGGCCATATCAGAGCAAATGTGGGGGCTGCTTTCCGGCTGGCAATGCTTCGCTTTTACAGTGAGAGATCACGGAGCATCTGTTGTACCTACTCTTCCTATAAGGCGGGGCAGTCTAACGTGGCGGGGGTGGGAGGGTCACCCCTGATTAAAGGGTAGCCCTAAAGTGCACTTAACTACATGGAAAAATGCACCTTTGGTCCTTATTTTTCTTGCTTATAACAAAACCATGAAAACTTACTTGATGATGATCCGGGGCTGATCAGAATCACAGCTAACCAACTCCAGCGTGCAGGTCAGAGAACCAAGGCTCAGCAACAACTAAGGAACCAGGTGACCCAGCACCCCGACAGCCCTGTCCAGGGGCTCCCACAACATTCAGAGTCTTTATGTGGCAGGAACTTCCTGTGACACTTCCTTTCCAAGAATCTGGGTCTCCCAGGGCCCCTTCCCCCAGAAGGCTTGCTCTCCAGTGTCTCCAAGAAGCTGTTCTCACCTGAGCACCCTGACCCACTCTCCGCTCCAACAACCAGAACCCTCCTGCATCTCCAATCATCTCCCCTTCCTTCCCTTTGTCCCATGAAGCAGTCCCTCTCCCCTGCTATGAGCCCCAAGTCTCCCAAAACACATTCATTCCCAGGTCATTCTACCATCAGTTCTTCCCCCTCTCTCTTTCACATTCTTGGTTTCTCTCCACCGGCCCCTTCTCCCCAGCATGTAAACACACTCACATCTCTGTCCTGTCATCTGAAATTCCTTCCAGAGTTTACATAGAAAGGAATCAAGTCATCTTTCAAATACCCTCTCTCTCAAGAAAATGCCACCAAAGAAGTACACTGTAATATTAATGTTCTCATTTTTTTCCAGTTTGCTTGGAAAAGGTTAAAAATTCAGGCCCCCCTGGTGGTGCAAGGGGCTAAGCACAGCACTATGAACCACATCCACTATCCACAGCCACTGCAGCATGAGCTCAGTCCCTGGCCAGGAAGGTGACCCACATGGTGCAGCAGACCTCTCCTGTTTTCCCACTGCTCCCCTCAGCAGTGTATTTCAGTGGATCCGCCTGTTCTGCTCTTATCTCTGCCTCTGGTGACTTCCTCTCACCCTCCTGCACGCCTGGCCTGTACCCCAGTTGTCATATGCATAAATGAAAAAGAAATCTTAAAAAAAAAAATAGCATCCACAAAAAAAAAAATTCAAGAAAGCCCAGGGTTTGTGAAGACACAGGGGCTTGTCCCTACAGCCCATTCCTGGCAAGACAAAAGGGCACAAGAGCACGTTTGGAGGGTAACCTGACAATCTCGCTCGATTAAAAATGCATCTCCCCCCATGAGGATTTTTGAAGTAGCTTACTCCTAAGAGAGCCCAGACTGGAAACAGCCCTGACAGCCGCCTCAATATGCCGTGGTGTGTTCTAGAGCCTCGAGAGCAAGTGAATGCCAACTATACCCAACCACACGACACACAGACCCCAAGAGAACACACTCGATGGTTCTCTTTGTACAAATTTCAACCCCTACAAAAGGGACCGTAAGGACTATCCTGGGTGAGGGTCAGGCAGGGGGTTCGAGGATTGTGTTCCTAGTCCATGTGTTGACCTGGATGTGAGGCGACACTAATGTGTTTGCCTTGTGAAAATTTACTGAGCTATACTTAAGTTTCACATTTTCCTGTATCCATGCTATACTTCAAAAAAAAATTGCCAACAACTCAAAATAGCAAAGAAGTACAGTAGCAGCCACCCAGCAATTCCAGTTCTAGGAAGAGAGCCTGTAGCTTCCCTTGCACTTGGGCAGGCAATGACCAGCTGGAAGGCGCGGGAGCCTTGGTGAGTCAAGCAGGAGTGGCCAGATAAACCATGACGCAACCCTGCAAGGGAGTAGTATTTATCCACCACAAAGCGTGAGGATCATCTCTGTGGACTGACACAGTCATCTTAAGACATCGTGTTATCTCAATAGGTGAGGGTCAGGCAGCGCCCAGGACACCGTCCTGCCACAGCCTTGGCCTTGTGCACTACTTTACATAGGAATATTCTGTGCCCCTGGCTAAGCTCTAGCTGGGGTTGGGGGCCTGGTGCCCACCAGCGTTGCAGTGATGTCTCAGAGGGAAGGCCTGACTGTCTTCAGTTTACAAACATGTCAACATTTCTCTGCCTTCAGGCAGGACCAGTAAGGGGGCAGGGGGTAGGCAGCAACCACAGTGTGTGTGTGTGCGTGTGTGCGTGTGTGTGAGTGAGGGTGGGGGAAGGAAAGGTTTCATGAAGAAGCCAGTATCTGGTCAGGGGCTGGGGATAAGGGGGATCAGCACAAGTGAAGCCCTATATGCTTGGAAGAGGGCTGGGAAGGAAGGGCCACAAGCCCGAGACGCCCTGAGCCAACCTGGAGCACATCCCGCAGTCCCAGGAAGAGTATCAGAGCCTGAGGTCACACTGGCAGGGCTGGGATTTGGTGCCAGGTCTGCCCCCAGAGCCCTGCATTTACAGTTCTTGTTCAGTCCTCCTGCTGTTTCCCCATCAGGAAGGGCTTCACGAGGACTCTGGCCTTGGAGAGTAAAAGCAGAGAAGGGTAGGGGTGTTCCATGCAGAAGGCAGGTCATGTCAAAGCAGAAGAGTGATTTGGCATGACCTGGGGTGCAGGGCTCTGTACTGGGGCAGGGGGACAGGGTGGTGGAGGGAAGGGGATTTGCAGACTGGCTGGGTCAGTGCACGAAGCACCGGCTGGGGCTGGTAAAGCAGACCCTGTTCTGGCCTAAGGAATGAGGTTTAGTCCCACAGCTGTTTAGATTCCAACCGAAGGCTGGAATACAGGTGTGGAGGCAGCTCTGCTTCCAGAAGAGCATTGTGGCAGTGGGACAAGGGGTTGGTGAGGTTGAAGCAGAGAAACCTAAATGATTCAGGTGAGAGGATGGTGGCCTAGAGGAGGGTGGGAGTAGGTGACAGTCATAACCGTTTGAGAGACATTTAAGAAGAAAAGCATGAAGTGGCCAAAGGAAACAAGTGCATGATAGGGGAAAGGGCAAAGGTGACACGCAGATTTCTGGGTGAAGGGACAGGGTAGCTGGTGGTACCTTCCCTGGAGCAAGCAATCCAAATTTGAGTAGAATATGAGTTCAGTTTCAAGAACACCGATGAGTTCAGTTTCAAGAACACCGAATGAACAGTATCTTCGGATGTCTGGATGGTGGGGGACAATCGGTGCTGGAACCCCTCCACTACTTCAGAGCTGGTGCTGGGGGTTCACATAGACTCAGACAAGCGCCCTAACCCTGGCAGTGTTCTTTCTGGTAAGGAGATACCTAGCAAATAGCTAAAGAAACACAAGAGCGACAGGCCACGAAGCTGGGCAGGAGGCCCGTGTGAAGATGAGGTGGCGAGAAACTGGCCGCTGACCGCGCCCCTGTCCCACCGGAGGCCTGTGAAGACCGCATGGCAAGAGTGTGGTCAGTTTCCTTATCTCTCAGGGCCTGCTGCTCGCAGCAGGCACACAGACCCAGACCGGGAGCTCTGCGAGGGCAGCCCCAGCCAACGAGGGTCCTTCATGCACTTCCACCTGGCCAGTAGGGTCTGGACTTCTTGCCGCGGGCTCTCCCTTGTGCCGGCCCATTTCAGAGTTCAGAGTGGGCTAAGTGGATGAAGGGAGCGCTGTCCCACGGTGGGCTGCAGGCTGTGGAGATACAAATAAATACGTCCTGGCCCCTGCAAAAGACCTTGGAGCTTCAGGAGTGAATAAAACCACACCGAGTGCCACAGGCAACAGAGTACGGGGGAGAAGGGAAGTGAAAGGTGGCACAGCCCACCGGGCCAAATACCACTCTGGAGGAGGTGACGCCGCTACCACGTCTGGGGAACTGACAGGTTCCATCAGGCACTCTGATTATCTGTCTCCGCCCCCACGGAAGCGAGTGGCAAAGGGCGGCACAGGGGTGCCTGGGGGCGCAGCCTCAGAGGCAGACCCACAGTAAAGAGCAGATGCAGGAATACACACCTAACAGCCAATGGCGACCCAAGAAAAATTAAAAACAAGCAAGCAAAACTCAGGCTGAGGTCTCCGGGTTGGTTACCCCTCCCGAAAAACTCACTCGTCCTGCATCGCGCTCCCGCAAGATGAGGGCGGCCTCTTTAAGGGCCGCGCCTCCGCCCAGCCCGCTCCGCCCAGGGACTTCCCCGGCGGCCGCGGCACCGCCCCCTTCGCCCAGCGCTCCCGCCGTCGCGACCTTTCCCCTACTTTCCAGGGTCTCATGCCCCGCCCCCTGCCGGACCAAAACACGTGCCGCATCCCGCCCTGCGGATCACGCCGCGGCCAGGCGCCGATCACGCGGCTCCCTGCGGCGCCCATTGGCCAACCGCGCACGAGACTGGCACAGATTGGCCGGCGGGGGCCAGGCCCCGCCCCGGCAAGGCGCGGCATATTTTGGTTTGCCTCCGCGCCCCGCCCCCGCGGCCGCTCCCTCCGCGGTCGCCCCGCCCCTCCCGCACCGCGAGGGCCGCGCCGGGGCAGAGCCGTGCGGGCGGGCGGAGGCACGCTCCTGCCGCTGGAGCTCCGGCTCGCCGCCTCCCGCCTCGCACGTGCAGCCGCGGTCGTGTGCCGAGCTCCCGCCCTGCGGCCGCTTTGTTGCGTCCGGGCCGCCGGCACCATGCACACGCCGGGCGCCGCGGGCCCGGGCGACACGCGCGCCGTGAGTAGCCACCATCTCTGCGAGGGGCAAGGCGGGGACGGACCGCCGGTGCGGGTCCGAGGCGTGTAGGGGGTGGCAGGGGCTGGTCGCTTCGCACCGGTAGGGGCCGGGCGGGGTCCGGAGCGGGGAGGGGCGGTGGCGGCGGCGCGGGGCGGGCAGGGGGCGTGTGCCTCGCCTAGCTGTGCGCGCGGCTTTGTCCCGCGCTCGCGGGCGCCCCGCCCCGCCCCGCCCCGCCCCGCCCCGCCGGCTGCCGGCTCGGGGCTATTTCCAGCCATGACGTCACTGGGGTCTGCGTGGAGGCTGTAGTGGGCGGGGCGGGCGGGGGCTGAGGGGCTCGGCGAAGCTAGCGGGAAGGCTGCTGGGCGGGGCGGGGCGGGGCGGGGCGAAGACGGGCGCGAAGGCTGCGCGCCCGGCGGGTAAATGACGGCGAGGGGCGGGGCAAGAGCGGTGGGGCGGGGCAGAGTGGCGTTGGGTGGGGTTGGGGGGTTGGGGTGAAGGCAGTGAGGGCCGGCTGAAGTCGGCGAGAAGGCGGCACGTGGTGGGGCCAGACCTCCCTCCGTGGGCTCCTGGAGTCCGCAGAGGGCTCGCTGGTCAGACCTGAGACCTGGTCATCCAGCTTCCGAGAGGGAGGCCAGGAGCCTTAAGGCGAGGCCCAGCCACAGCCCCTCTGGTTCCCTTTCGCTTGTTGCGCCGGGCGTGCCGTGCCCCCTGTTCTGCTACTTCATGGTTTCGGGGGACAGAAGCTCGGCCACAGGGGTGCTGGTGAAGGCAGCCTTGTTTTCTGTGTGTTTGGGGCCAGGGACATTTGGCAGGACCGAGGGTTGGTGGAAACGTCTCTTCAGAGATTAGAAGATATCTTTAGGAAGCAGGCGGGACGTTCCAGCTTCTGTCCTGCCTCTGGCTTGGAGAGTGGGGAGCTGGTTGTGGTGGAGCTCCTGCCCTTCCCCCTTCTTCCAGTCTGTGGCAGTGGAGAGACCGGTGCTCCTGAGTTTGAAAAACACGCTGGTCAGCATGGGCTTCACCCCAAGAAGTTTCTGGTGTGGCAGTGCCTTGATTTGGGGGTGCTCCAGCTGGCTGCCCCAGCGTAGCTTTGCTGCTGGCCCAGGGTTGGCTCTCTTCGCACTGTGACATTAGGCCGTGCTTCCTCTGCTCACGCCCTGGGTTAATATTCTCAGTGGCAGTCACTGGAGGAAGGGTGGATTCAATCATTTGGAAGAATCAGGATGTTCCCGGGACGCTGCTTGCCAGCTGCCTGTCCCTCTAGGCCATCAGCTTCAAAGTGGTCATCCCAGCTGTTCGTGCTGCCTGCCCCGCCTCCCCACCCCCCCACTGTGGTGCAAGCCTCCACTGAGCTGTGTCATGTGGTCATAGGCGGACATCATGGACATATGCGAGTCGATCCTGGAGCGGAAGCGGCACGACAGCGAGAGGTCCACGTGCAGCATACTGGAACAGACTGACATGGAGGCAGTGGAGGCGCTGGTGTGCATGAGCTCCTGGGGCCAGCGTGTGCAGAAGGGGGAAATGCTGAGGGTCAGGCCCCTCACGCCAGTCTCTGATGCTGGGGATGGCGCCGTGTATGCAGACGCAGTGACTTCGGAGCTCCCGAGGGACTTCCACTCTCTAGCAACACTGGTGAGGGGCAAGGCCGGTCTGCGGGCAGTCTTGGAGGTGCTGGCGGGCAGGTTCCCCACCTACCCTTGTGAGGTCCATAGGACCTCCTTTCTCCAAAGTTGCTCTTTCCAGAGGCCAAGCCTGGTGTGTAGCCCTCCATGGTGAAACTTGCAGGCAGACTTGAGTGAGTCCTTGTCCTTGTCCCTGGGAACCAAGAGGTGTGGGCTAAGGGCCAGGGACCATGTGCATATGGGGGTGGGGGTGGAGGAGGCGGCCCCTCAACAAGTGGCATCACCTGGTCCCGCTGAGCTAGGGAGCTGGGCAGGGTGACCTGGGGGCAGAAGTAGTGTCCTGGCTGCCAAGCCCTCTCAGCACTCAGCTGCCTGTCCTCAGCCCCAAGCGCTGTAGTACAGGTCTCCACTGAGAGCTGTGTCGTGTGGCCGTAAGTGGACAACAGGGACATAGGCGAATCTGTCCTGAAGTGGAAGCTGGCTTCTCCATGTGGGAGTAAATGGAATTGTGGGGCACAGCGCAGAGAGGCCTGTGTACCCCTAACCTCTGATGAGAGTGTGGCCTTGGGGGATGGTCCTGTCAGGGCTTGCCTTGCACCCAGAAGGGTACCCCGGAGAACTGGAGGGTTTCTTGGAGAACCTGGAACTCCTGTGAAAAGCTCGCTCTCTGAGTCTGCGTTCGGCATCTTGCTGCCTCTCCTGTGTTCAAGCTCCAGGAGCTGCACATTCAGAAGCATGAGTACTACTGCCCACCTAGCTCTGGGAGTAAGTGGGTTTAGGAGAGTCGGAAGTGTGGAGAAACCAGGCAGGAAAGCACCTGGCATGGCCTTGAGGCCTTGATGTCTGCTGGATGCTCATGTGTGAACGAGCTCAGGCCAGACTTTTCCAGAAGTCCTTTAAAAGGCACTGGGAGAAACAGATCAAAGTAAATCCCTTTTAAAATTAAACTAGCACCACCTTTTCACACGTTTTGTTTTGTTTTGTTTAAGTGCATGACTCCTCCTCAGAGCCCGGATCTCATGGAGCCATCGTCTGGGGTGCTCATCTCTTCCCAAGTGACTGAGTCCAAAGCGCCTGGGGTCCCGGCCAACACCCCTGCCTCTGCTGGGGCTGCCCAAGTGCTGGGCAGAGGGGTTGAGGGGGGCCTGCCTGGTGTGAAGCCTGAGCCACTGGTGTCAGCTCCTGGCCCCTCCTGCATGGCCGTGGTGACGAGTGTCATCCGCCACACCACGGGGAGTCCCACTCCTACCCACACACCCACTTCACAGACTCAGGAGGACCAGCTGTCAGTCTGTAGAGAGGGAGGAGCGCGGCTCCCGGGGCCGGTCGAGGCCTTGCATGCCACACACTGCACAGACAGTGTGCTCACTGCCGACTCGGTGTCCTGTCGGCCTTGCTCACACCAGCCTGGCAGCCTGAACCCCACCGACAAAGGCCAGCAGCCAAGGTGGCCCCCTGCAATGCAGATCTGCTCACCAAAGAATTACGAAAATGACTTGGCAAGAAAAACCACTCCTCTGGTTTCCGTCCCTGTCTCTAGTGCCCCCATCTTTTGCCAAATGATCCCGGTGACTGGACGAAGTGGCATGTTACCAACTTTTCTAAGGTCCCCACCCCAAGTGTCTGCGGGGACTATCAAACCCATCCTACCCCAGGCTGTGCCAGGGCCCCAGCCTTTGTTCGTGGGACCCTCTGTGCCTCAGGGAACTGTAATGCTGCTTCTGCCCCAAGGCGCCTTCCCCCAGCCCACCGCCTGCCCACCAAGCATGCTGACTGCTGGGAGCCCCAAGTTACTGCCCCTCGCCCCTGCTCCTGTCTTCATCGCCTCGGGTCAACACTGTGCCCCTCAGGTAGACTTTTCCCGAAGGAGGAACTATGTCTGCAACTTTCCAGGCTGCCGGAAAACATACTTCAAAAGCTCCCACCTCAAGGCCCATCTCCGCACCCACACCGGTGAGCCCTGGGCAGCTGGACCTGGGCAGCATCAGATCCCGGGGTGGGGGTAGAAGCTCCTGGCCTCTATGGATGGGAGGGAAACACAAGGACCCTGGAGAAGGTGGAGCTATGGCCATTTTTCTTTGAATTTGAAAAGTCTTCATAGTCATAGAGGGCCTGGGGTTCCTCTGGAACATGTGGGGAGCAGACACGCGCTGTTCCCTGCAGGAGGACCTGGACTGGCATGTGCCGAGCTGTGAAACTCAGTGACAGTGACGTGTAAAGCGGGTAACAGTAAGGTGACTGTTAGAATTTGGACCCATTTTGTAACTGAAGGACAGTATGGTCAGAAATGAGATGGAGTTAGTGGGTCTGAAGGGTCTTTCTGGTCCTGGGACAGTTTTTTAGATTGTGGCTTCCCAAGCAGGAGCAAATAATTTTTTCTGCAAGAATCTTCTCTCTGGGTCTCTGGTGGTGCAAGGGGTTGAGCCACTGCAGTGCAAGTTTGATCCCTGGCCAGGGAGGGGACCCATGTGGCCCTATAGCCTCTCCTGGCTCTCCCTCTGCTTCCCTCAGCAGTGTGTTTCAGTTGAGCTGCCCGTTCTGCTCCCCGCTCTGTCTCTGGTAAATCCTCTCACCCCTGCACCTCTGGCCTGTACGCTGGCTCTTGTGTGCATAAATAAATAAAATTTTTAAAAAATCATCTGCCCAATCCCAGCTGTAACAGTAGGAGGTTTTTATTAAAAAAAAAAAAAAAAAAAAGACTTGAAAACTTTTTTTAATATTTATGCATATAAGAGCTGGGGAACAGGCCAGAGTCATGGTGGGGGAGACGATTCACCAGAGACAGAGCAGGATGCAGAACAGGCAGATCTGTTGAAGTACACTGCTGAGGGGAGCAGCAGGAGACAGGAGAGGTCTGCCTTGCCATGTGGGTCCCCTCCCTGGCCGGGGGTCAGACTCACACTGCAGTGGCTGCAGAGGCTCCACAGCGCAGCTCTCAACTCTTGTGCCACCAGGGAGGCCCTAAAAAAATTCTTTATTGGAAAAAACTTTTGAGGTGTCTGTGGGCCCACACGTACTCCATATTAGGTGTGGTAGGAAGAAAGGCATCTTGGAGGAATTCTGGACTTCAGACAGCCTAGTACCAGGATAACAGGATATTACTACTTAGATTTCAATGAGTAAAATCTTTGAAGGATGTGAATTAATCTGTCAGATAAAGAGCTGAACATTTGCATTTTCTTTAAAGTGTGTTTTCTTGCTTCTTAGGAGAGAAGCCTTTCAGTTGTAGCTGGGATGGCTGTGATAAAAAATTCGCTCGTTCAGATGAACTCTCACGCCACCGCAGAACCCACACCGGGGAGAAGAAGTTCGTGTGCCCGGTGTGTGATCGGCGCTTCATGCGCAGTGACCACCTGACCAAGCATGCCCGGCGCCACATGACAACCAAGAAGATCCCCGGCTGGCAGGCCGAGGTGGGCAAACTGAACAGGACGGCATCGGCAGAGAAGCCCGGGGCTGCCCTGGCCAGTGCGCCTGCCGCCTCCTGAAGGGCTGCCAGGGGTGTGCTTGGGAACGTTTTAAAACCTTCAGGAGTAGACTGGGTGGTTTCCGCTCCGAAAACAAGGAAATTGTCTCGGGGGCTAAGGGAAGCTGGTTCTGATGAAAGCGTGTTAATTTTTCTTTTTGGTTAAGACCCTGTTCTGTGTCTTCGGTAGTTTCAGGAGTTTTAGGTCAGTGGAAGGAAATTTGATCATCTAAATCACCAGCATCGAGACAGACATTTCGGCAATAAAGTTTACAAAATAATGGCTTTTTACAACCTTTTTATTCATGTTTTGTAGAAATGAGACAGGGTACTGATTTTTATACTGTTTTTTATAAAAATACATTGGTGCTTAAATCACCAGTTTCTAGATAGATTTTACAATCTTCTTTTCAATGTTTAATAATGTTTTTGTAATAATCTTGCTTTTTAGTCAGCTTGACATATCATTCAGCCAAAAAAGTAAAATCACAAGTTTGTAATCAGACCTTTCACAGAGGAGGGTTTTTTAGAATCAGAGCTGGTGGAATAGTGGCCTCTTAGAGAAGCGGGAGTGGGGGCAGCTGTGCGGTTGGCAGTGGCTTCTTAACACTTTCAGGAGAATCGCTTCAGGCAGCTGGGTTCAGGGCTGTCACCTGAGGGTTTGCAGTTGTGCTTACTGCCAGTAGAGCCAGGGCGTGGTGAGATCTGTGAAGGCTGCGCCCCAGAGAATAGCCTGGAGTACTCACTGGGGAGGAAGGACGTGTGTGGGACTCGAGTGCCTGTGTCTTTGGGGGCCATTTTCCTGCTGAGAGCAAAGTTTCCTGGTTGTACCTCAAATAGCAAGATAGTGTAAGCACTTAGTGCCCGGCTCGGTCAGCTGCCAGCTGCTTTGCTACGCCCGTACCCGTGGTGTCTTGTGGATGGAATGACTTGTAGAGGAAAAGACCTCCTGGTTGGCTGGAGGTGCTCTCCCCAGCATCCTGCTTTTCCGGGATGCCCCTTACGCTCGGTTCTCTGCCCAGCCGTGGGCCTCCACTGCTCCTGCATTTGCTCCATCAGAAAGAAACAGATCAATGGGAAATGACCTAGAGTGGGACGTTTTGCTGTCTGCATAGTGTAGACTCACACTCCCCAGGAGCCAAACACTGCCCCTCCTGCCTGGGTGGAGGCCGGGTCAGGGCTGGGCCTCCAGGCAACAACAGTACGGTGGAGGAGGTGCGGGCTGGGGGGGCCTGCCCTCTGCAGCTCGTGCTTAGATTCTGGCTTTGCCTCTCCGTGTTTGGCTTTTACGTTTATTAAAATGGTGGTGAGGTACAGGTAGGTCTTTGTTCAGGTCTTTAGTCTGATGCACTATCACCTGGTCACGTGTTGTATGTGACCTGGTGCCTGTTCAGGTGCCCTCTGTGTCAGCTGGTTGGCATAGTTGTCTTGGCATGCTAGCGGCTGTTAGGAGGCTTCCCCCGTCTTGCTGTAACAAGTGCAAGAGAACCCCAGTTCAGTGTGTATATAGCTCCTGTTCCCCATGCCTCACCTTTTCTCTCTGCCAAGATCAGCTAAGCAGTTCTATAACTATGTATGTGCTATAAAAAATGGCAACAAGTTGGGTTTTTTTAATTATGCAGAATAGTGGGAGCCAGCCAGCGTTCCCTTGGCCGGCACAGGCCTCAGAGTGTCTGTCGCTGGTCCCAGTGAGCTTCGTTGTCTGATCAGTGCTGTTTCTGACGACTTAGGTGTGTTTAAGATGGTTCTGTCGCCTGATTCACAGTTCGTCGCCTGATTAGAATTAGAAATACCTGCTGTCAACAGCTCTTTTTTGCCTTCTGTTTGTCAATTAAAAATTGTAAGTTGGGAAACGTTTTTAATCCAAAAAATACTCTTCCGAAAACCAGAGCCCTCAGGGCTCATCATTTCCAGGTGGGGTCCCCGCCGCTGCAGGGTGTCAGGCAGAGCAAGGCAGCCCCAGTGCACTTTATCGCCCGAGCAGTTTTGCTTGATCTCTTTTGACTTTGAGCCTTTGAAGTAGTTTTCGATAATAAAATTTTAAATGTTTCAGAATTATGTTTTATGTAATAGACTGACTTATTTAAATGAATACGTGTGATGTAACATTTTTTGTTGAATCATATAAAACTTTCGATTTGCAAGCTAGATCTGTGTCCTTTGTCATTTAACTGCACCGCAGGATGCCTGGGACTTGTGGGGAAGAATCTATAAAACTCACTGCATATTGACCCAACTTAACTGTCTTCCTGGTTTAAGGGAATTTTATTTTCCCGAAGCACCTTTGGAGTCCTTGGTGGCTGAGGCGTGCTGAGGCTGCTCTGTGGGCCACTCTGGCTGTGGGCCTGGTTCTGGCAGAACAGGACCACTGGTGTGGGTAACCCCTGTCCCTTTTCGTCTTCTTGTGCCAGGATATAAAACTGGAGGAGGCTGTCTCCTCCAGCCCAGCCCGGAAACCACTCTTCACCCCTGTTCTTGGGGTACATTCTCTCTTGAATCCACTCTGGCTGGGGCTTTACCTCACACTCCAGCCAGGGTGCACCCTTGGGAGCTAAAGACTTTCATAGGGTCAGTTCTTAATCATCATGTTTGCCTGCTGGCAGCATGGGACAAAACCAAGTACTCCCCCGAACACCTCAACCTGCTGCTCTTCTGCCTCACTGTCCCCTTTGGCTCCCTGATGCCTCAGTGCTGGGGGCCCTGGGTGGCCATGACTCTGCTGTTTGCATCCCCTCAGCCACTGTGGTCTCCAGCCTGTGACTTAGATGGAAACATCTCTACTGAAAGCACCCTGAACATACCTCTCCTTCATACCTCTCACCTGAACTGCTGATTCTAGTGCCCAAGTGTCTTCTTGGTGTCAGTCCAGCTAGCATACCCAGGAGCTGGAGCGCCTTCGCTTCCATGCGTCTCTCACACTTAAGTCCACTGTCTTAGAACAGCAAGCCCTTCCTCCTAGCTGTCTGGGTGGAAGACTTAAGGTCCCCCCGGGGTTCCTTTCTCTACACATCACAATCCTGTGGATCTCTACTTCAACTCTCACCTGGGCGTGATGGGACAGAGGTAGGGCCTGTGGCCTGTGGCACGCTGGTCTTAGTTGCCACAGCAAAGAGGCACGGGCGGGGGTGGGGGGGGCAGCTCAGTCCTCATGGATCCACAGTCAGGTAAACCTCTGACTTGCGAGGACAGTCAGGCTTCCCTGTGGCTCGTCTGTGTCCCTGAGGCCCAGCCCCTGTGAGCTGAGGAGGGGACTCCTTTGGTGTTTGCTGAATAGGATATTGCTCCTCTGGCCACCTGCACAGGGGGAACCAGAGATTAGTCAGAAGACGAGAAAAAGGATAGAGGTAGAATGGGAAGAAATAGCTGGGCTTTGAGAGATAAAGTCTGAGGTCTTGACTGGAGAGGTGAGCATAGGATGAAGAGCTGGGCGGCCTGACTCCCAGTGTCCAGCCAGGACTGAGTGAGGAGTGGGCAGAGAGAGCCCAGCAGTGCAGCAGCCTCCTGGTCATCCGGCCACTTTAAAGGGAATGTTGACTTGGCCTGAGACAGGCCTGGTTCAGATCCCACCTGTGAGAAGGTTTTCCACCTTCCTGAGCATTAGTGTCCGTGGTTATAAATGACCAAACAGAGACCCCAGACATCTGCTGCCTCAATTTCTAGCTCTATCATTCTTCTAGAAGAAACTCTTCATTGGTTTCCATCAAATGGAACCAGGATCCCTGAAAGGAAGCTGTGTTGAAGCAAAGAAGTATCTGCATGGGATTAGCAAGTTTTGTGTCATCAGAGGCCTCGCAGAGGGCTCAGGTCTGTGCTGAGGCATCTGTTGCTCCAGCTGTCCCTCACTGCAAGCCCAGACATTAAAACCAGTAATATGGCTTCATTTCTGCCAAGGTGGAGCAGTGTGGGCCACAGAACCCTCTCACCTGGAATTCAGGGACGTCCCCGGCAGGATGAGTACAGCAGGAGCCCCCAAGGGGCCGGCCTGAAGTCGTGCAAGATGATGCTCCCCTGATAGGGAACGAGTGGTGCAAGCCCTGCCATCACCAAGGCTTAGTCCTTGAGGAAGCTTCCAGAGGAGTCCCTGACTTGGGGGCAAGGGGCTGAGAGTCCAGAACACCAAGGTGGCGAGGGTCACGGGGCAGGATGCTGAGGAAGAGAACGGCTGCATCCTGCCTGGTACAGTGGGAGAGATGGTGGTATGTGCGTGGGTGTGTATTAAAGAACACATACCAGGTCTCCAGGGGGAGGGGTGTTTAGTGAGGAACACCCCTAGCTAGCAAAATACCAAGGAGTATGCTGCCACATCCCTCTTCCCTGGCCCAGGCCCCCAAACACCCTGGGCTCAGCTGAGTGCACCCAGAGGCTCCCCCCACCTCCACCCAGGTGAGACCTGCAGTGGGGCCTCTGGCCTCTACTTTGGCAGCGTGTCTCTTCTCCAGGTGTGTTCAGGTTTATGGGTGTGCTCTTCCCTGGAAACGACACACCCCGCAGGTGGGCAGAGACCAGATCACCGCCTGCCCTCACACAGGCCGGGCTCCAGGCAGCAGCACTCAAGTGTGACCTGTGACCCAGAAACGCCAGGGACCCAGGCACTGGCTGCTGCCCTAGCACAGCCGAGGAGGCAGCCAGGCTGGGAACTTGAGACTTGGGAACCTGAAGGATGCTCAGGAGGAGGGGCAGCAGGTGAGACCCCTGGGCAAGAGAGGAGAGGCTGGGGGACCACCATGCCTGGCTCTGCCCCTTTCCCAGAGTTTTCCTAGAACTAGGGACAGTGTTTTCTAATTTCCCGACTGTAGCACCTCAGGGGGAGACCCTGCACAGAGACCACGAGACACATCTGAGGCATGTGGACTTGCCCGCCTTGACATCTGTCCTGGTCACTCTGGTGCCAAGGCGTTTTTCTTCCCGCTTTGATTCCTCCCTGTCTGTGAGCAGATTCTTAACTGCAGCGTGGGGCAACACTGAGCCAGCAGGGGCCCCAGTGTGGTGCAGCCGGTGCTCAGCCTGCTGCCGTCCCTCCTCGCTGGAGGAGGGGCCACTCCAGAGATGGCACTCCAGGGCAAAAAAGGGGGGAAGAGGAAGAAGGACTAGACCTGAAAACACTGCCTCGATGCCTTTTCCTTAAACTTGACATTAACACCAACCCAAGTATGCAAGTGATCATTTTTTCTTTTTAACACTTTTATCACGTTAAGGATTTTATTAAGGACTTCTCTTGGAAACCGGCCAAGCATGTTCCAGTCTAATAAAATAATGATGTGCAATTGTAAACATACCACATGGTTAATTCAAAGACAGGCCCACTGGGTTGTAAGGAAACTAACCTCCCTTCAAGAAGCATGTGTGCCGTTATAGCAGGTAAGGCGGCACTCTCTCTCAAAAGCAGTGGTTTGGGCTTGGATGGGAAATGGTTCTCTGCCTTGGGAGGTTCTGAGTCAGTCCCCCAGGGAGTCTATGAAAGGCTCCCTCGGCCCATCCTCTGACTTGGCAGTAAAAGTCCCCAGCTGTGGAGCATCTGCTCAAAGGCACTGTGGCCGAGCAATGAAGTTTAGGGAAGCACCAGCCTGTCCGTGATGGCAGTAGGCCTGTGGGCCTAGGGACAGTGCCAAGGGCATCGTGGGCCTCCAAGGTGTCGTGTTCTAGAGCAGATGGGCAAACCACTCTCCTGGCGAAAGGGTGGGAGAGGCCACTGTGTCCATGGGAGAATGTGAGCCAAGTCGAGACTGGATCTGATTCGGCAAGGGCGGAGGCCGCTTTCATGCTCCCCTTTGTAGGGCGGCCGCGACCAGCTGAGCCGGAGGGCCTGCCTCCTGGCCTCCTGGCCGCACTAGCTTCAGAGAGCAGCCTGGTCTTCAGAAGCCCGATCTAGGCTCTCCCAGCCCAGCCCGATACCCTTGTGCCATCCGTGCCCTCGTCCTTGGCACTGGGCTCTCACCGTCACCTGGGATGGCACTAAGGTTCCTCTGCCTTGCGGCCGTGAACGCCACCTTCCTCCAGGTGGAATGAAAGTAAAAAGGTCCCATTGGGTATTTGTCATGTTCTAACCACAGACCAGGCAGCCCCCTTTGCAGACCTCCTTGGGGATTTGCAGTTCTGTGTCCTGGGGGTTGGGGCAGGGGATGGGACTGGGCACCAGATTGCTCAAGGAGGCCTGGAATTACATGATCCTGGGTCAGCATCTCAGAGCCTCCAGACTTACTGTGGGGGCAGAGAACACGAGCACTGCCCGCTCATGAAAAGTGCCCAAAGCAGGCCTCAGACACAGCCCACTGGCTCCACCTCACACCCCTGCAGGCAGACAAGCCTGTTCCGGGGGCCTGGCTGTGCTTCTGATCGGCCGCAGGCAGCAGGCAGGATGAAGCGATGCTCACTCTGCCCTGGTCCTCGCAGTGTAGCTGGCCCAACAGCTGCAGCCTCACCCAGGGGCTGGTTAGAAATGCAGATTCTCAGGCTCTGCCCCAGACCTACAATCAGAATCTGTATCCTTATCTCAACAGACCCTTATATCCCAGGGGTTCCTTTGCAGAACCGACAGTCACTTCCCTCCAGCTCTGTAGGGAACTACAAGGCCTGTGTGTATTCTCCACAGTAGAACCATCCAGAACACTGTAGGACACGTTAGAGACCCCAAAGCAACCGGTTGGGGCCTTATTCAGCTACCAAGCCATCTGCAGTCAGGTGGAGTGTGGGCCTCCAGAAAGGACAGCATTTCCAGCACCAAGATCCCTGCAGACAGGCCTCCCCATGGAGACAGACCGGCACCGGGGAGATTCCCAGGCACCTGTAGGGTCCCTGCTCGCTCCTGCCTGGTTCTCTCCAGCAAGCGCAGTGGCCCCAGCCTACCACATTCAAGGCTGTCCATGTGTGGATTTGAAGACAGGTTTTAAAAGAGCAGGGAGCAGCCGTGTTGATGGTGTCTCAGCTCTGCATGGAGTGCGGGGCAGGAGGGGGGACGTGCACCCCCAGCCCGGTGGGTGGCGGGAGGCCCCCCAGTGCTGTGCTGCTGGCTGCGGGGCAGTATTCCCGCTCAATGCTGGCCATCAGCTCCTCTTCCGCGTGGTCGTACGAGATGGCCAGCTGCCTCTCCAGCCTCTGCTGGCTGCTGCCCGGGGCTCTGCAGGCAGAAACGCACAGGGAGTCAGGAAAATGGGTGGGAGCTCCAGCTCGGCATGGGCGCGGCCCAGAGACCCCTCCCAGGTTCTGACCCAGCCGGGAACTACAAGGCAATCCCTTTGCCCTGGGGACCCCTTCACCCTCTCTCGCCCATTTCTCTGGTGCCATCTCCCAGCCCTTAGCAACTGAGAGCTGCGTGGTGCTCTCCACCTGCCTGACATACCCGGCACCTCCAGCCTGGCAGCTCCCGAGGACAGACCGGAGCGGGTCACTGGTCCTGCCGCCTGGCTTCAGAAAGTGGCTCCCGCAGCCACTTTCTAAACGTGTGGGGACTTTTGGGGGTGCTCACTGTACCCCGGAAGGAAGGCTAGGAGAAAGGGAGGGAGGGAAGGAGGCAGGCAGGCTCCTGGCAAGAGTGGGAATGAAGCAGGAGGCGCCTCCTACAGTGTGGTTGGGAGCTGAAGGACCTGCCTATGTATTTAAAAATAAGAAGAGCTAATTCATTCAATGTAGAATTTAATCCTTCTAAATCCCTTGGGTGGATGGAAACTAAAGCACTGTAAATTATCCTCAAAATCAGGGGAAACACTCTGCCGGAATTGAGGGTGCTGGCACCAAGCTGGGCCCACGGGTAGACCTGGCCAAGTCCTCAGCATGGCGTGTCTGGCCACAGGACCGGCCCTGCAGAGGGCACTGCGCCCCATCCTCGTCCACGGGGGCACACCACGGGCCTCCAAGCCACCCTGGGGCAGTGTGCTAAGCAGAGAGGGTGATACTTTGCTACCCAACGGGGAGGAGGGTCTGAAGATGACCAGGATTCTCCACTAGCTAAGGCTCTTGGGCTTGGCCTTGCGGTGAGTGGGGAGCCCTGCTCAGTTCTTACTGCTTCACGCTCACACTCTCCCCCCACCCTGTGGTACCCCAGGGCCTGGAGCTGGCCTAGCACTTTCGTAGCCAAGCAAAGGCCAGCTCAGGAGCTCAGGGTATGTGGCGCTCAAGGCCTGCCTGCATTTACCTCCCCCTGGCCACGCCCGTCTGCAAAACCCGTGCTGATGCCCGCAGCACGCACAGGCCTGCATGACTCCCGTCCTCTCGCCCAGGTCCTGCCACCTGGAGGGCACCTCCCACTGCTGCTGTCCGCTGTTCCTCCACCAGCTCTGGGGTTGCCTCTGTCCCCCCTCTGACCTTTCTTGATCCCCCAGTTTGCTCTTGTGAGAGACCCACAAGCGTTTGTTAAATCAGGGAAAACAGCCACATTCTTGCCCCCAAACCAGGAATTGCTGATAAAAACAGCTGGTAAGTCAGACTGTCTCTATCGGTGACCTTAAGTGCCACATCCCAGTGGCGAGGATAGTTTACTGTCACTCATCAGAGGGCAGGAAGCCGGGGGAGCGCGCGATGGGCCCTGCTGAGCCTCCTTGGGTGGTCGCTCCTCACACAGTCCAGGACCCAGCATGTCTCTGGGGCTGGAGTCCTCAGCTGACTCTGGGGGTTTTCAGTGCCTTCTCCCGGGAGCCTGCAGAGACACCCATCCTGCAGGCTGTGGGCTCTGGAGGCTGCAGTGCCACCCCATCCACCCTGGTGACTTTCATGGGGAGGCTAAGCTGCGGCGGAGTGGAAGGCACTTCCCACAGCTGGGACCGTGAAGAACCAGGGGCTGGAGCCCACAGAAGACCTGAGGCCTGGTAGGGACATGCGCCTGTACTTACTCCGACGCGCTGCCGCCTGCTGCGTGGGCTTCCACACTCTGTTTTGGGGACACCTTAGGAAGGACGAGAGGAAAAGGCATCACAAAGTGTAGCTACTGCCTCTGCTGCAAACAGGGTCACCACGTCAGCCCAAGACGGAAAGAACGGAGCTGGAACGGCCCGGCCCCTCAGCCCATGTCAAGGTGGGACGCTGGCCTGGGCAGGGAGTGACACGTGAAGGCACTGAGCTGGCACGGATGCACCTGCCTCCCTGACAGTGACACGGAGCACCCCTCTGCTCTCTGCAGAGGGTCCTCACCTTCTGTCAACACCTCCCTGGCCTGGGCCTCCCCTGGGTCATCCCCTGGCTGGGTGAGTGTAGCTCTGGGTGAGCGTGACTCTTGCCGAAGCTGGGCCTGAGGGCCCTCACGATCCTTGGTTCTGAAGACTCATGTCTGCGCACTGGATCGCCTTGTCACGCTTGAGGAGGAAACCACATTGGGAGTGTGCTATGGAGCTATGGAGCATTCTGGGAGAACTGATGTCTTTACAACAGGAACCTTCCGATTCACAAACGGAATTTAGCTCACTTTATTTGGGGTTTCTTAAATGTCTTCTAAGAAAACCTTAGAAGACATTTAAGAAACCCCAAATAATCCTTGAAACCTGGATCTTCTTTTTTTTAAAGATTTTATTTATTTATGCATACAAGAGCTGGGTACAGGCCAGAGGCACAGGGGATGAGAGGATTCACCAGAGACAGAGTGGGGAGCAGAATAGGTGGACTGACTGACAGAAACACACTGCTGAGGGGAGCAGTGGGCGAGGCAGGAGAGGTCTGCTGCGCCACGTGGGTCACCTCCCTGGCCGGGGATAGAACTCACACTGCAGTGGTTGCGGAAGCCCCACAGTGCAGCGCTCAACCCCATGAGCCACCAGGGAGGCCCAAAACCAGGATCTTTTTAGATCAATTCGTAGAAAACTGATATTTATACTGCTATTGTCATCATCTCTGGTAAATAAAAGTTATTTTCTAAATAATGAATTTTTTAAAAATGACCTTCCACCTGTTGCTGCCTGTCATTGAAATGTGTGTGTGTCCACAGTCATAGCCCGAACTCTATTATTAGTCTTAATAATTTACTGGCACATTCTTTTGTACACATATTTTTGGTTCTCATTCATATTATCTGGGAATACTGAATCAACTGCTTTGTTCCTTTCTGGTTTTTATGCATTTTCCCTGACCTTTCTTCTCTGGTTCTGACCTCCAGAACCATGTTGAAAATGGTGCTGATAACCGGCACTGCTGTCTGGCCACTTTCTCCTTGATGCACAAATGTACATACACCAGCTGTGGTTTTCTCTCAAGCCGTCCCTTTTCCTGTCCTGTCTCTCTGGGCTGTGTCCCGGGTCATTTCTTCAGTTCTGTTTTCCAGTCTCTTGTCTCTGTCTAAACTGCTGATAACCCAGATCATCGGAATCCTTCATAGCATTTTCCATATCTACACGTTCTATTTGAAATATGCTCGGTCACTTCCTTCGGTCCTTATCCTCTGGAGTGAGATGGTGGGCGACTGGGGTCAAGCGTTTGCAGTCAGTTGGGTGTACTTCTCTGGCCTTGGCCCATGACAAACCATCTGACTTGAGCTGGACCCCAAAACAGGCTCGGATGGAAGGTTTTCCTTTGCCACTGTCCTGAAGGCTCGGCCAGGTGGTATCTGACTGGGGTTTGCTGCCATTCGGGGCCTGCCCTATAAGCGTGTCCTTCCTCTCTGTTCTACCAGAAAGCAGCTGGGAGAGCGGCAGGGATTAAGCGGAGACGCAGCAGCCCCTGCTGGCTGCCCTGGCCTAGAGCTGACAGTGCTTTGGCCAGCTGGTGGCTGACATCTGGCCCCTGGGGAGGCTGGAAGCCTAGGCGGGGTGGGTCAAGGCTGAGCAGGGGCCAGCAAGGGGGTGTGTTTGGGGCAGGGTCCTGGCTCCCAGGGAATCTTTGCAAACCACAGCTCACTGAACAAACAGCAGAAAAACACATCAGCAGACTGAGGAAGTCTCAAGTCCCTGGCCCTTCCAAGTTGACTTTTGGGGAAAAATCAAATATGGAAGGTTAATTTTTAGAAGGTCCACTACGGATTTGATTGCCCGTGATATATTGCATTCCTCTGGATACCATTCTTCCCTTCACACTTAATTTTCAGCTTCTCTCTGTGTGGATTTAAGTCCATAGGTCAGTGACCGGCACCACCCACACAGAACAAGCTGCAGAACACATGCCCTGGTCTGGCCACAATCAGGATTCTGGACACCCAGCCCTGCGCTGTGGCACTGTCCTCTGTCCACCCCCAACTCCCCCTCCCCAGGCTGTAACCATGCTGAAGCCCAAGATTGCTATAGATGGTGCCCTCTGTAGGAGGGTGCTGGTGAGGATGGATAGCTCCAGGGAAAAAATGCTCAAAAGTACCCCAGGGCCCCCCTGGTGGCGCAGGGTGGGTCTGCACCGCACTGAGGGGCTCTGCAGCCACTACAGTGCACTAATTCGATCCCCGGCCAGGGGAAACACATGGCACAGCAGACCTCTCCTGCCTCGCCTGCTGACCCCCTAACAGTGTACTTCAGTCAGTCTGCCTGTTCTGCTCTCCACTCTGTCTCTGGTGAATCCTCTCACCAACCTACACACACACACACACACACACCAGCCTCTGGCCTGTACCCAACTCTTGTGTGCATAAATAAATAAAATCTTTAAATAAAAAAGTGAAAGTATCAATTTTGGGGTGGAGACTGGTAAGAAATACAAGGGACTGCTTTGGATTTGGTGTTTGGGCTTCAGCATTTTCAGATCATCAGAGATCCCAAGGTCAGCAATTCCTGCCCCCACTATGCTGACCTTCCAGAAGACTGTTGTGGGCCTCTGAAGGTGGAGGCGTCCAGCAGCCAGCCTCAGAGAGAAGTTCGGAGGCTGTGCAAGTAGCCAAGTAACAAACTGTCCCAGGTTTTGCTGCTGTTACAGCCTGGCAGGGAGGGCAGAGACCCCAAGCGGGCGGAGCGGGCGCCTTGCCGAGACGCATGAGCGTGGCCATGTCAGGATGTTCGGCTGCTGCAGCTGCTGTTTTGAGTGTCACTTGTCCGGTGCTGTGCTGGGGCAACTTGACAGCCCCGAGAGCATCTCCTGTCGTGTCTTCTGTTGTCTTTGTTAGTTGGAACTTGGCCTATAGTCTGACTGCCACGTGTTCCACGCCCTTGGTGGCGGGAAGATGCCATCTTGGGCATGAGGCCTGTTGTTCAGGAGAGGTGCTCCATGTCCTCAGTGGAAGAAGATGTCATTTTTGGTGCATTTTGTTTAGGACTTGAAAACACTGGACACTGCTTTGGGCGAGATAAATGACCTGTTTTGGCCTCAGCAACTCTCCCCCCCCACCCCCAGTTTGTTAAATAAATCCTATTATTGCTGTTCTCTAAACCTGAATAGTCTTGCAATTGTGCATGCTGGTAAAGACAAAAACAAAAACTTAAGACAGTGACTGATAACTATGTGGACATTGTCCTTGGCCAGTTTCAGTGCCCCTGCTGCCCTGTATCAAGGCCACCTGCTTTCTGTCACCCCAGTTAGGTCCACTCTCTTAAGGGGGAGAAACTTGGGTCCACCTGCCATTCTTTGCCTCCACATAATTTTGAGACCTGCCCATCTCGCTTATGGATGACTTCCTCCATGACTTACCCCTTCCTCTCTACCAAAGAAGCATCCTTGTTGAGGCCCAGGCTGCGTCGTGGTGGACAGTGAGGGCCTCAGAAGGGGAACAGGGCCCACGCGGCCACGCTGGGGTCTGCTGCGGGCGCGCGCTTACCACCAGAGGGCGCTGCCTGCCGCCGCCGAGCGAGGGCTCAGCCCGCGCTTTGCAGCCAGAACCTGACAGGTCTTACCACTAGGAGGCCCTGGGGAAACCGGCTCTGGCTGGGAAACCACCCCTCAGGGGCCCTCCAGCTTCCTAAGGCCAGACTTCAGGAACGTGGGTCTAAAGCCTCAGAGAAAGAAGGCCAGGGCATGGGATTGGAAGAAACAATAAACTACAGTTAGTTTTATCACCTCATGAAGAAAGTTCACTTACATTTCTATGTGGTTTTCCTCACCCTCCTGTGAATGAACATTCACTGAGTAGTTAACTAGAGCCATGGACGAACTGTGGACGAACTTTACTTATCCCAGAGCTTTCCCCAGTGTGTGTTGTGTGCAAGTGATAGCTGTGTCATGTGTTGTGTGTCTGTTGTGTGTGGTGTGTTTTGTGTGAGATGATGGATGGCATATTATGTGTTGGATGAGGTGATGGATGGTATACTGTGGTGTGTATGTGTGTTGCGTTGTGTGTGAGGTGATGGGTGATGTGTGTCTTCCGCTTCTGCCTTCCCTTTTATGCCCTTGACCCTTTCTCCCCGCCATCAGAACTCTCACTCCCTTTACTAATGTCCACTAAATCAGTATTTATCTTTGTTATTGAGATTTGCCTGACTACACATTATTTCCTGGAATTCCCTCCAGGAACATTTTTCCTCAGGTCACGCACATAACCTATTTGAATACTAGAAACAAAGCTTTCAAGATAAGCATGATCTGGGCTGTACTGGCCACTTCATTGACTTTCAACAAATCACATGGGCTGGAAGTCCCTAGACTAGGGGAAAACCAAGCAGAAAACTGAGAACGAGTCATAATTCCTCCCAACAGCAATTTCCGTTACAATTCTGTGCAGGGGGCATAGTCAGGCTCAGAGTGACTCAAACTGCAGTTTCCTGGCAGCCTTTGCCTTGTCCCCTCCCCGATGACATGCAATGGAGGAGGCCATATCTGTTCTGGAGAGGATAGAAAACCTTGGCTTAGGATAGCCATAACATCCAGTGGCTAGTACCAGGCTTGCCTTCTGCATCCCAGTGATCATAAGTGAACTTCAGAATGTGGAGAATTGTGAACAGTGGGGAGTCTCCTCTTTCTGAAGGTTTTGTTTCTCTTTGTTCCCCTGCAACCAGCAACATGCTTGATGTAGGATCTCATGAAAATGTTGAGTAAAAGGATGCCACACACAGATCACATATTGAGTAAATCACTTTGAGTCTCACGACTTTAAGTAAAAATTGTATGATCCTAAGCACACAAGCATCTCGATGAGTAAGCACTGTTCAAACAATATTCAAGGGATGTTCAGTGGACAGAGAAGGTGCTACTTTTACTAGACACAAGAAAAGCTCTTGAGAAAGGGGCAGGATTATTGAATACTAGGATTACTGAATTTTAAAATCATACAGTAAAAAGTAAACATGAAAAATAAAATCACAGGAAAGAAGAAATGGATGAAACATTATGTCACTGAGAGTTGGATCTGCCTTGTGACTTGAACATCTAGAAAATAGAACATTCTGGAACATTCTGGGTTATCCAAGTAGGGGTTGGTAGACTGTGTACAAATTCTGCCTCCCCCCAATAGTGACTGTGTCTTAGGCATAAGTTATTCATCTCTCGGAGCTGGACTGGCCTTGCTTGTAAAATGGAGATGGCAGCATGTACCCTGAAAGGCTGTAGAAATGTGGGATGGCCGGCAATGGTGATGGGACACCTGACTCGGTGCTGTCTCCTGCCCCTTCCTTAGAGAGTACAACATCAACCACAGAACCCAGTTCTCCCACAGCAGCTCTGCTGTGAACTTGTACAAAGGATAGGTTTCCTTCTGGCATATTTGCTTTGCCGCAAAAGAGCTTATTGCACTGGACTGGAAAAAAGAACATCACTGATGACGTTATTTGGGGAACTGTCTGGACAGTTATTCTTGGTGAACATAAACACACAGAGAGACTCACAGGTGCCCTGGGGGCCCTGTCTCATTCATTCTTTCTTCCCATGAGACCCTGGACATGGGATTTGTCACATAGCCCAGTAAAGAAGATGACTGTCCCCTTTACATTTGCGTCTTACATATAATTTGTTCATGATGTTGCTTCAGCACATAATCCAGTCGGAAGTCTTCTCCCTTAGGGTTTCATCACAAAACATCAGTTAAATACAAGAATTTAACTGAAAGCTGTTTTTGCCAAAATGCAGGGGAAAGATTGATCTCTATTCAGAAGACATACACAAGAACTGAAAACCTCCCTGGTGCGATAGTTTTTAAGATGACTGGTTATAGATGGAATGATGGTCTCAGATGGAATATGGGAGACTTCATTCTTAGCCAGTCACCTTTACTGCAGCAGGAATCGAGAAATAGCCAAAAAGTCACCCAAGAACTAAAAGGATTGCCACAAAGTTCTTCTGCTTGGTGCACAAAGCTCTCCAGTGTGGCTGTCCAGAACAGCTGGGAAAGGTGGCTATTTGGGTGAGGACACAGAGGAAGCTGGTTGGTTGCATGCAGACTAGCAATGGGAAAAAGTGACAGCAGTTAAGTTGGGTGGATCGAGTACACATCACAGCTGTCTGAGGCCATTTGGCTACGGGTGCTGGAGTCTGACTTCCTCAGTCCTAACCTCTGCTCTGCCATAACTGTGTGGCTTTGGTCAAGTTACTTAACCTCTCTGTGCCTTTACCTTTCTCATCTGTAAGAAGGGATGATAATAATGATAAAGAGTTAATACATGTCTGAAACCTATTAAAATATTAGTCGTGATTATTCCTGAACATAGACTAATGTATAAAATTCAGAATGGTAACTCAGAACATCCATAATTTATCTCTAAGAAATTCTGATCAACAGTGGTTAAAAGAACATCCATAATTATCTCTAAGAAATTCTGATCAACAGTGGTCAAACTTTTAAAGGGGATAATTTTGATAAGCTTGATATTTTCCTATGAAGACTACCTCCCCCCACTCCCCAACATGCTAGATAGCTCTGAACCTAAGGGAGGTTTTCTTCCTAAAGAAACCTAAAACATCCTAAATCAAGCATTTTCTCTGTCATTGAGAACGTATTTTTTAACATTTTGAAGGAGGGCCAGCTTCTACATATGGGTCTCAACACAGACTCATCAAAATCCCAGTTTTCCCTAGCTCACTCTTGTTACTAAGAGTCTCATAAAATGTACAGTGGAAGGCCGTCGCTGGTGGCGCAAGGGGTTAAGGCTCAGCACTGTAGAGCAGTTCACAGCCACTGCAGCGTGAGATTGGTCCCTGGCCAGGGAGGGGACCCACATGGCGCAGCAGACCTCTCCTGCCTTGGCCACTGCTCCCCTCAGCAGTGTACTTCAGTCAGTCTGCCTGTTCTGCTCCCCACTCTGTCTCTGGTGAATCCTCTCCCCCTCACACCTCTGGACTGTACCCCAGCTCTTGCATGCATAAATAAATAAATCTTTGGGAAAAAAAAAAGGTTCAGCAGTGGCCAATAGTATGCCCCTAGGATGTAACCTAGACAGCCAAGAAGCACAGCTCTGCTCTGGAGCACAGACTGCTGGCTTTCTCCCTTCGCCTTCAGAGAACCTTTTCCTTGGTCTCCCCAGGCCAGAAAATAATGAATTGGCCTCAAGAGCTCCTTATGGCTGTAATAACCGAGGCTCCCAGGAATCGCTCACAGAACATTTATACAGACATGCCATCCACGCCGCAAAGGATAGCCACAAGAACCTCTGACTCCTTCTGCCCTCCGTCCTTCTCCCGCTGCTTCGTTCTCTATTCCCTGCCCACCCCAACTTGGTCACCTTGCCCCTAGTCTTACTCTGCCCAGTTCATTCTCCACAGAGTTGTTGGTACAATCTCCCTAAAACATAGTCTGTCTCCCCTCCAACCTCCATGCCCTTCAAAGACCAGCAATCACACTCCTTAGTGGGTCACTCTTAGCCACTTGTGCAGACCTCTCAGCCTGCGACTCCCCACCCACACCCAGAGCACCGTGTGGTGGCCATCATGATTTGCTTACGGGTCCTCTGCCCACAGTGTCCCTGTCCCCTCGCCTGCACCTCTTCCTCTTTCATAAAAAGGCAATGCCACTGGTCATTCCAAATTCAGGTCCAGTGCCAGTTGCCCTCCTGGAACGTGCACCAGGCTTTTGCATGGCCAGGTGCTCCTCCTGGGGATGCCCCAGCCCCTCACCACACGGCACCGCACTTGTTAATCTGCAGATCTTCTCTCCTCTGTTAGGCCACGGGCTTCTTTTTTGTGAGGCCTGAATGTGGTCTGTGCCATCTCTGGCTCCCAGAGTGAGGCCACGCATAGCAGGTGCTCAGTTGAGAAGAGACTAAAAGAATGATGCTGTACCCCAAGCTCCCTGTGATGGTCAGCAAGGCAGGAGGGGAAACCCCATTTCTTCTGTCTTCTCCTTGAAGTTCCCAAAGCACTTGAAAATTGAATAATAAGAGATCGCTTCTAGTCGGTCAGGATTTCTCCTACATTTTTCAACTTTGTTCATGGTAAGTGTAATGTAACTGAATGCTGATGTCTGTTTGACACAATCTTGTTGTATAGTCCAGTCCTAGCTCACTTTGGAGGGGGGGCAGGAATGGAGGAAGGGACCCTGTCCCTCGGGTTGGGTCCCCCACCTCTCTGCGGGAGCTTCAAGATTCTTCTGTTGGTAGCTGCCCAGAAAGGCCCTCCCCAGGATTCCTGGCAGTTTTACGTAAAGTGACCTCTGAGGGGCTCCAGGGAAGGGGGTGCTGGCTTTGGCTTTCTCCTCCAGCCCAGGAGCTGACATTAAAGATCTAGTTCATTCAACTCTGCTGGAGCACAGATGGTGGCCAAACCAGAGTCCTCAATTTTTTGTTTTTCTAGAACAGCAGGTCTGTTATTGTAAGAGTTCTGGGAGACAGAATAAGGAAGCCACAGGGAGATTCCAAAGCATCTTTAAAAACAGTCAGTAGTACTCAAGCTGCTTGACCCGCCAACCAAGATCCTGACCTCTGGCCAACTGTGATTCCCTGTGGGGTCACCTGTTCCTTTTTCCCCCATACCCTACTTAGCAAGCTTCAACAGCGGGGCTGGGTTGAGAGGAGAGAGTAATCGAGAGAAAAAGGAGCCCCATCCCCCACCTCCCAGTTCCAAAGCCTGCACTTTCCGGGTGAACACAAAGTTTCCGAAGGAAAGAAAAGCGAATTCTGCCCACAGAAAGCCCTGAGAGGCATTTCTGCCAAGGAATGTCTGTCCCTATGGCCTCTCCCAGCACTGTCACCCCCTAGCTGGGGACACGCCAGAACCCCAAAAGACAGAGAGGAAGGAAGTCGGAGGCGGTGTTGGGAGGGGCGGGTGCGTGGGAATCGAGTCTTCGGGTCGGTGGGGTTGCAGGTGCGGCCGGCTGCCGAGGCTGGAGGGAGGGGCGCACGGGACTGGGGGGGGGGGCACTGAGGAGTCACTCACCCGGCTGGCAGCGGGGCAGGCCCGGGCGGGGCCCCTCGGCACCGGCTCCCCGGGGATCCAGGCGGCAGACTCGGCCAGCAGCTGGTCCAGCAGGCGCAGCGTGTCGTCCCCGCTGTCTGGGGGCGCCGCGGGGCCGGGGGCCGGGCCGGACGCCGCCTCCCGGGCTTCGTCTGGAGTCGCCGCCGCCGCCGCCGCCGAGGCCGAGACGGGCAGCCCCGTCCCTCCCTCCCGGGCGGCCCCTCCGGGCCCTGCGGGGCGGCTGTCGGAGCGACGCAGCCGCTTCAGGGCCCGGCCGCTCCGGCTGCTGCCGCTGCCCATGGCGCGCCCGCTGCCCAGCAGGCCCGAGCGCGGTCGGGGGCCTGAGCCCAGCCCGACGCGAAGGGGGCGCGGCCGGGGGCGGGTCGAGAGCCCCGAGAGGGGGAGCGCGGCCTGGGGGTGCGGGTGCGACACGGGTCCGGGGTCCGGTGGATCCCGGCCCCAGGCCTGGGGGTGCGGAAGTGGGGCGAGGGCACGGAGGTGTACGGGGCCCGGACAGCTGGCACCAGAATGGGAGTCCGAGTCTGGGGCGGGGGGAGGGCGCGGCGGGTGAGATGCGAGGTGCGGGAGAAGGCCGGCGAGAAGCAAGGGCGTCGTGGGTGCAGGGGCGCGGTGGGCCGGGTGGGGGCGTGGCCGTAGAGGGCCGGAGGGCTTGGGGTGCCGCGGAATGTGGCAGGCGCGGCCCTAAGGGTGGGGTAGCGACGCCCTCAGGAGGGGCGAGGCCGGGTGTCCTGGGGCGAGGCTCAGCCTTTCTTCCTCTCTGCCCCCTCCTTCCCTTCTACTCCCTCCTCCGCCCCCAGCCTGGGCACCCCCTTGCGACGTCCATCCTCCATGCTCCCCTTCCCTGGTCAGCCTTGTCCCTACGGCCTGGAAGCGCAGAAAATACTCCGGGCTCCGACTGGCCTCGGGCGATCTCGGCTGGGCTGACCATTTCTGCCTAGCACCCCCAAGGGAAGTACAAACTGGCCTGTGTGGGTGATGATGTCTGGAAGGGAACCCGCGGGGCTCGGAAGGTGCTGTGCCTCCTGTATTGCAAAGGTTAGATTGTGAGGGGGTGGTGGTGTCTGGAAGGTGAACACGCCCTGGAGGCTGCAGTAAGATCCCGTTCTGCTCCCTCCTCCCTCCCTCCAGTGGCCAGCCCTGAGCCCCACAGGAGGTGCTGGTCTGTGGCAGGTGCGGGAAGCTGGGGCTCTCAGTTTCCTCCCCCGTCTGGGGGCCCGTGGGAGGTGTGGCACATAAATGCTGAGCTTCCTCGAAAATCCTCATCAAGAAAAGTGATCACGTTTGGAAAGAAAAAGAAAATTAAGAGAAGTATCTTGCCCCAAGAAAAAAAGCAAAGGAAATACCAATATATCCTGACCATAATTAATTCTTAAATTTCAGGGGTTTAAGAAAGAAAATCACCTATTTTGTAATAAGAGAATTAACCCTGAAAGAAGAGCGGAATGGAAAGAAGAATGGACTGAAAGAAGAGCGGAATACCTCAGACACTAATTCAAGCCCAGAGACGTTATTGTGGACAGGGAGTTTCCCTCAGCTCATCTCCTCCTCTGCCTCCCCCGCTTCCTGAATTCAAAACACTTCAGTCCTGAACAGAAACACTCAGGTATCCTGGAATTGACTTGGATGTCTTGACGTTAACCTGGATCCAGATGGAACTGTAGGATAATTCTTTAAATGAAATTCTGGCTTGCCTTTCCCAATCATTTCACTACTTAAGGAGTAGGCATTAATTTATTTTTTTTTGGCCCAAGAAAATAAAGATGGGATTTTTGAGAGAACAAAAACTCTCTTTAGCCTCCTTCCCCGCCCCCCTCTTATGCACTGGCTTGACTGTCCAGATGCAGGACAGGGGCTGGGCCCACTATTTGATATCTTCTTGGCCAAGCCCTTTGATGTGTCTAGTTTGGATGCTATTGATACACGTCTGTCTTAAGAGAACACATCTCATCTTGAAACTCTTGAAGCCTGGGGGCTGGGAGAACATTTGGAAGGAAAAGAAATTTTTCTTGAACTAAGTTCAACTAAGTTTAATCGTTTAAAGGAAAACATGCTTTACTTCTGCCTGAGCTGAGTCTAGTCATATGACTCGTGGCTTAAATATATCTACACCTCCTGGGGCAATTTTTCTGGCGACTCTTGATGTCAATCATGTTCCCCACCCCGCACCCCCTTCCCCGAGAGTAAGGCTAAAGCCTGTGTTTTTACCACTCTGAGACAGTATTTCTAACCAGCCAAATCTGGAGACCTGGCTTCCAGCAACTGTGTTTAAACGCAGATTGATTTTATTAGCAGTTTCCCATAATAAGCAAACAGCCTAAGCTTTCCCACGTGATCAGTGCTCCCTAAGATCATGTTTAGAAATAAACAAGAATCTCTTTGTCCCAATGGGTATGCCAAGTCCCAGGAATATGGGGACATTGAAGATGGGGCTCCAGTGTCCTCTCTGGTGGTGCAGGGGTTAAAGTCTCAAGGCTATCAGGTTATAGCCACTGAAGCATGGCAGAGACCTCTCCTGTCTCCTCACTGCTCCCCTCAGCAGTGTATTTCAGTGGATCTGCCTGTTTTGCTTCCCACTCTGTCTCTGGTGAATCCTCTCACCACCACCACCTCCCCCCTCCACGCCTCTGGCCTACTGGTTCTTGTCCGCATAAATAAATAAAATAAATCATCCTGGCAGCCCCACCTCTCCATCAGGGCTTCTTCACACAGTGCTGGTGCTGGCCACTGCTGATGGGGAGAAAAGGCCCTGCCGAGAGCTGTCTGCCTAACTACTGGAAAGTAAGAACGTCATGCAATAAGCAAATTAACTTTGGGAGAGAGCTGCAGTTGTTAGTACTCTGGGCAAGAGACATGTCCTGAGTGATTCTCCTTGGCAACCAGACTCCTTGGATCTGAAAAGTTAGCCTCTGACTACAGCCTGGAGCAATGGACTGCCAAGCCCCGCCCACCTTCCAAAGCCCCACTAAAGTGCCCTTCCTCAGGGCCCTCCAGATCAACTCTCCAGCTCAGTCTCTATAATTCCTCCCATTCCTGACACATCCCTAGCTGGTACATAGGAAGAGATATGTGCGGCTACCTGCGTATTAAAATAGGCAGAGAGGTAGTATTTAGAAATGCGACAGCATTTAAAACATAACAAGTCACCTTTCTGTCTTTAATGTTTAATAAGTAACTTGAGAGAGTACATTGCTATTAATTATTGCTGATTTGTTGGCACAGCAATGTCCCATATAATTGGTATTGTCTTCTTGCAGGGTGTCCAAGTTTTTGCATTTGGTTTCATGGAAGGGGGAGGAGCAAAAGATGGGGGTTAGTATAAGGAAGAGCCAGCATTTTTCATGAGGCACAATTGAGTTACAGAACTCTTTTGCACCTTTTGCTCAGAAATCAACTACCTCCAGTTCTCAATGCTGGCATGTGTACATCATGTTTGATTTGGCACATTAAATAAATTGTAAAAAATATTCTGACCACATATAGGAAAACAAAGATGTTTATATCCCATTTGCATAAAAAGTGGAAAGTGACATTTTCAGTGCAGGCTTCCCAGCAAACAGACCATTTTCTCTGCTTTGAGAGATGCCTCTAGGCTTCTGGCTCTAAGTGCGAGCAATCCATTCGAGTTTCCTTCTTACTGAGACCTCACTGGAATTAAATAGGATGTTGGGAAAAGAAAAAGGGCTGGGGAAGGACTTTAAGGGGGAGGAGAAATCAAATAAGAAATTTCAACACATTTCTGGAAGGTAGGAAGTTGGTAGCAGAATTGCCAGATGGCCCAGCAGAGAAACTGCTGCCTGGGTGATGTCAGGGGCTGGTTTGGTGACAGGCAAGGCTCTGGGCCTCTGGGGCTCAGTCAGCAGGTATGAAGCAAGGTGGGAGTGAGAAATAGGACCACAGGGCCTCCCTTGTGGCGCAAAGGGTTGAGGGCTGCATTGTGGGGCTTTTGCAGCCTCTGCAGTGCGACTTTCATCCCCGGCCAGGGAGGGGACCCACATGGCGCAGCAGACCCCTCCTGCCTCGCCTGCTGCTCTCCTCAGCAGTGTGTTTCAGTCATTCTGCCTGTTCTGTTCCCTCACTCTGTCTCTGATAGTACTTTCACACACCCCACCCTGCCACACCTCTGGCCTGTAC
The DNA here is from genome assembly GCA_019455555.1 of Galemys pyrenaicus. NCBI lineage: Eukaryota > Metazoa > Chordata > Mammalia > Eulipotyphla > Talpidae > Galemys > Galemys pyrenaicus. The sequence continues at coordinate 7,495,703 of JAGFMF010011799.1, read as the reverse complement.
TCTAGTTCTTGTGTGCGTGGAGAAAGGAAGGAAGGAAGGAAGGGAGGGAGGGAGGAAGGAAGACCACAAACCAGAGGATTGGTTCAAGGTCGTCATACCAACCCATTCTGCCCTGCTCGCTCGCAGGTGACGGAAAGAATCAGATGCCCTTGTGTGGCTCATTCCGCTGCTGTGTGACTAAGACTCTTTTCCTGCTATTTTCTTTTCAGCTGGAGGGAGGATCCCTGTGTGCTGGGGTCTGGGGGCAATGATGAGCAAGAAGCTGGCTTCCCTCTACTTGGGCTCCTCTAGGTTCAAATGCACACCTGTGGCGCACCGGGCTCTGGCAGGACTTGAAAAGACTGTGAAAAGACTGTCTCTCCTTTGGAACGGTGCCAGGAAGAGCAGTCCATTCCAGAATCTGTGGCTGCTGCCCTGCACGAACCCCTCCTCGCCTTGCAGATCCGCTGCTGAGACCAGCCTGAGGCTCGTTCACCTTTGCATGAACCATGTTTCCATGCTATTTGCATGTTCAGGTGGAGATTTGGACACCACACAAAACATACGGCAAAGGCCTCATTTAACATAGTAAGTTCTTAGAAGCTTCTAATTTAAGCGAAACAACTTATAACGAAACCAATCTGACCCTTGGGTAAGTGATACAAACAAGAATTAAGTACCTACAGCATATTTCTGGGCACAAACCACGAGCAAACTTCTAATATGAAATCCTCATTTCTGGTCATTCGTCTTCTACCCTGTTTATTGTAGTTCTAGTCATCCCGTCTGCTCAGGGTCATCTCGGACCTGCACAGGATGACTCCTTCCATCACACACCCCACACTCACTCCGAGCCTCACCTGCGCACCTTTGCGTGTGGGTTGAAACCAAAGCACCGGGAGAAGAACCCACACAGAGTCGGGGGGCACACGCACCCACCACCAACAGTGGTCCCTGCCAGGAATCAGCTGATTCATTGTTATAACAGGACGACCTGGGTCAGGACAACTTTTTTTTTTTTTAAGATTTTATTTATTTATGCATAGAAGAGCCAGGGAAGAGGCCAAAGGTGCGGGGAGTGAAAGGATTCAGAGACAGAGTAGGGAGCAGGACAGGCAGAGCCACTGAAATACATTGTTGAGGGGAGCAGCGGGCAAGGCAGGGGTCCCCTCCCTAGCCAGGGATCCCTAGCAGTGGCTGCAGAAACCGTACAATGTGGCGCTCAACCCCTTGTGCCACCAAGGAGGCTCCAGGACAGCTTTTAATCCAGGACCTGGTCTCAGACTCTAGGCTTTGTTAGGGTTACTTATCACCCTGAGGACATCATGAAGGGAAGAAGGGAGTGGTTAGGAAGCCTGTGCAAATGTGGCCACTAACCTGTCCCGTGCATCATAGAGGTTACCCTTTGCAAGCCTCCTGGTTAACAAGAGTGCACAACAAATGTGAACTATCCTACTTCGAGCTGAAATACTCTGACCACGAAGGGCAGCTCTCCCACATGGAAACAGCCATTTGAGTGGCCACTTTCGCACAGAGCCAGCCCAAGCTCCCAGAAGAAAGAGCTCACAGTCCTACTTCTCATTGAAAACCCGAGAATTAACCAGGGAATCAATCAGCCAAAGGGAACAGAGGTCTCCAGGTAAAGCTCAGGTTCAATACTGAGAATCTCTCGGCCTTTGCACTCATAGCTCTCAAACTTGTTAAGTGCAACTGAAGCCCAGCCTGATTACAGGGACTATGGATCAAGGACGTCACTGTGCCAGGATTCTTCCTGGAGGGCCTCAAGTACTCTGGAATGCAACTCTCTTTCACTAAGCAGTCACCATCCTACAACTGGTAGACATGGCTTCCTTTTACAAAGGCACGATGTGCTTAAGAGAATGAAAAACTCAGATCTGAAAATGGCAGGTCTAGTTCAGGGATCAGCAGTCCCAGCCAGCAGGTGAAATCTGCTTCCATTTGCCTTTGTAAATAAAGTTTTATTGGCACATAGCTACACCCACACTTGGCGTTGTGCTGTCTCTGGCTGGTTTGGCATCACGATGAAGACTGAAAAGTTGCTTGAGATCATTTGTCCTGCAAAACCAGGAATATTTACCATCTGACCCTTTTACAGGAACTGTTTGCCAACTGGCTTAGTTGATAGTGCACTGGGCTTGTCCATGAGTTCCAGATGATATGATTTATTCATGAAAGAAAAGAAGTTAATATTAACCTCTAACCTTTTTAGTAACTTGTTTCTGCTTCATACCTAACTCAGCATTCTCACCTGGCCCCAAGCAAGAATGTTTGTTGAGCTGTGAAACCCAAAGGAAAAAAAACTTCTTGTAGGTTAATCAGCCTCCCCAATTTTCAAATTCGTTCTTTTGTAAGAATCAGAAACTAGATTTAAAAGTCATCCTTATTTTTCTACCTTTTCTCAGTTCCTTTTTTTACTTCAGATAAAATGTTAGAAGCCTTTTCATTCCCTTATTCTGTCTCCTACTAAAACACAAATAAAAGGAAAAAACCTTTTTGATTTCCTGCTTGGCAGGCACGAACATTAGGAAAATGTTAAAAACTATTTTTAATTCACTCAAGAGTACTTATCTGAATATGTTTGCATTACTTACACTGAAAGCAAACTTATACCAAAATAAAATCATCAAGAAAGAAATTCAGTCTGTTTGAACAAGCGTATACCCCACATCTATTCGGTTTGATTCAACTCTATAAGTACTTATCAAGCAACTACCATGTGATAACTTAAAGAATGTACAAATGAGTGATGTTCGAGCACCAGTGGCAGAGATGATCCACTAAATACAAGCATACCCCAAAGATCGTTCAGGTTCGAGACCACTGAGAGAAAGCCAATTCTCAACAAATCAAACTGCACACACCTTTTGATTTCCCAGTGTATATAGTACTTATGATCACACGACATTATAGTTTATGATAAGGTATACAATAGCATATTCCCTTAATAAATGTATGTACCTTAATTTATTGCAAAAAGTTGCTAACTATTGCCTAACTCTTCAGTGAAGTCCTAGTCTCTGCAGGGGGAGGGTCTTGCCTTGGAGCCGATGGTGCTGCCTGATTGAGGCACTCCCCATTAAACACTTCTTAAATAAGACAACAATAAAGTTAGCCAGGTTGATTAACTTTTCAGGAAAGTTCTCTCTGGAGCAGGGGTGCTGTTTGGCGGTGTTTCACCCATGGCAGAGCTGTTTCAACAGTGAAGTCTCCTCTCCATCTGGCCGCTGCTTGATTTGCTACATTTATGTCATATTCTAGATCCTCTGTGGTCACCTCAATAGCATTTACGGCATCTTCACCAGGATTTGTTCCATCCCAACAGATCGCTCATTGTTCTCCTTAAGAGGCAACTCCTCATATGTCAAGTTTTATCCTGAGATGCAGCAATTCAGTTCCTGCTCCAGGCTCCACTTAAATTATTTTTTAGTACTTTTTTTAAAATTTATTTTTGCATACAAGAGCTAGAGTACGGACCAGAGGTGCAGGAAATGAGAGGATTCACCAGAGACAGAGTGGGGAGCAGAACAGGCAAAATGACTGAAATACACTGCTGAGGGGAGCAGCAGGCAAGAGGTCTGCTGTGCAACCATGTGGGTCCCCTCCATGGCCTGGGATAGAACGTGCTGCACTGGCTGCAAAAGCCCCACAGTGTGGTGCTCAACCCCTTGCACCACCAGGGAGGCCAACTCCACTTAAATTCTATTTCACCTTGTCTACAGTTGCTACCTCCACTGAAATCTTGAATGCCTCAAACTCATCCATGAGTATCGAGACCGACTTCTTCCAAACTCCTGATAATGGCCCTCCTGCTGAAGCCCCCACCTCTGAAGCACCAATGGCATCCAGAATGGGGAGTCCTTTCCAGAAGGCTCAAGTTTACTTTGCCCAGACCCATCAGAGGAACTACTATCTGTGGCAGCTGTGGTCTTCCAGTGTGTATTTGTCAAATAATAAAACTTGAAAGTCCAGATCATTTTATGAGCATTGGTTTCAATGCAAAGTCAGCCCTTGAATTAGCCCCTGAGAGAGTCGACTATCTTTGAGGCCAGGCACTGAACTCCTCTCTGGCTAGGAAAACCCTAGATATTGTCTTCCAATAGAAGACTGTTTTGTCCATGTACAAAATCTGCTTTGTAGGACAGCCGCCACCTCGGTGGCCTTAGCTAGATCTCCCAGCTTGCTGCAGCGCCTGCATCAGCACTTGCTGCCTAGTCTTGCACTTCGATGTTAAGGACATGACTTCTTAAACTGCACAAAACACCTCTGCTGGCTTCCTATGTTTTTCTGTAGCTCTCTGCCTTCTCTCAGGCTTCTCGGCGTTGAAGAGAGTCAGGGCCTTGCTCTGCACGAGGGTTTTTTTTTTTTAAAGAGTTATTTATTTATACATACAAGAGCTGAGGCCTATACCAGAAGTGTGAGGGATGGGGGTGGGGGGCAGGATTCACCAGAGAGCAAGTGGGGAGCAGAGCAGGTGGATATACTGAAATACACTGCTGAGGGGAGCAGGAGAGGGCAAGACAGGAGAGGTCTGCTGCGCCATGTGGGTCATCTCCCTGGCTGGGGATCGAACTCAGGCTGAAATGGCTGATGATAGCTTGATAGCGCTGAGACTTAAACCCTAGGCCACCAGGGTGGGCCCATCCTGAATTTTCCTTCATGAACATAGAGGAGGGGCTCTCCAATCTCGATGTACAGCACACTGATCTTGTCCGGACACCTCATGTCACTGCCTTCCCACTGCCCCACCTGGCACAGGAAGTCCCCCAGACCACTGGGCAAAGGGCCATGGAGGTCATGGAGGAACAGAAAGAATAAGCTGGTCTATTATTCTTCATGCTACGGTGTCTAAATTCTTTATTATTCCAATTACTCCAGTCTAAAGCTTGGGTCATGTGTGACTCCTCCTCTTTCTCACATCCCATAGCAGCTTCTGCCTCCAGTCCCGTAACTACACTCTGGCTGCTTCAGGACCCCTCCCTGGCTAACACCTTCCTCTCTGCCTGGGTGGTGGGAAGCCTCCTGCAGGGTCTCCCTACCTCCTCCCTTCCCCTGCAAGTCTCCTTGTCAGATACGGTGATTTGGCCCAGTTACATCCTTTCTTTTCTGAAAGCCAGTAACTTCTTTCAGGGTAAAACCCAAAGTGCTTAAAATAACCTCTAATATTCTCATGGTTGGAACCTGTTACTTCTTGGATCCCATCTCATCCTACTCATCTCCCTCTCTCATTTCTCTCGTCTCTCTGGTCTTCCTGCCCATCCTCACGGACACATGTACCTCAGGGCCTTTGCACTGACAGGTGTGGTCCACTTCCAGGAAGCTGCCCAGTTCACATCCATCCATGTGGATGGAACCACCTCCCAGTCCCAGTCTCTGCTCCACTTCATCATCTATTTCATTTAAAATTTTTTTGAGGTTATATAAAGTATTTTGGGCTTTTCAAAATTTATTTATTTTCTTACATTGCTCATTTTTATACAGCATTTGATTTCTCCCATCAGGTGTAGTCCCCAGAGTTGCCCCTCACCACAGCCCGGTGATCCATCCTTTGTGCTCTTCCCTCCCCTGTTTAGACCCCACTCCCCATTCCTCATGCCTCAGATGCATCGGGAGCCTATTTAAAGTTAAATTCTGCCCCCCACACACTTCAGAGCCTCTTCATTTTACTGTTTTCTTTCCATAGTTCTTTTTCCTTCTAACATACAATTTAATATACTTATCAATTATGTTTACTGTTTACATCTGTTTTCCTCCTGCTCAAATGTAAATTTCCAGTAAAACCCAAGTACAAGGGTTAAGTTGCTTTAAGACTCAACAGTACCAAAAAAAAAAAAAAAGCAAAGCTTTTCTGACTTTCCCTTTGAGGGAGATTGAAAGGGGAGTTCACGCTAGGAAGTGAATCCACTACTGGTCAACAGGGGGCGCCCTCGGCCCGCACGTCAGGAGCAAGTCCTTTTCCTCAAGGCTGGAGTACGTGCTCATAGATGCAGTTTATCTGCAGATGACCCATTGGAGCAAGTAGAAGTAACTGACCATAAGCTGAGACCAAGAAACTGTAACAGAGGCAGGGAGTACCCAGATAGATGGGGTGCACTGAGGGAAGTGAGAAACTCTAGCTTTCTGGGGAAAAGCCTCTTCATGCTTTTCCATGTATGAACTGCCTAGACGCTGGCCCATGAGTGCAGCCACATTCACACTTCTTTGTCCCTGACAGTTTTTCAGCTAATAAAATGTAACTGCTTTGTTCTCCACCCTTGTCCCCCAAACCTGTATCACCTCATTTCCTTCTTGACAGGGGAGGCAAATTTGAGTTTACTTCCTTGCTAATTGAGTCCTGATAAAACTTCCTATTTCCAACCCTGATGTCTCAGCCCCGCCTCTCCGCATATCAGGTAGCGAGTGTAGAGCCAGGGGTCTGGTCTCCATCGCTCCCTGTGATGGGCTAGCACGAAGCACAGTACCTGGATGCTAGTAACTACCTGTGGATGTATGTGAGTCACTCTCCAGGCACAAGCAGCAGCCAACCGAGCTGGTCTTCATAGGGTTTTGTTCACTTACAGCAGAGACACCTCTGCTCACACAAACAAAATGGCAAATTAATCCATCTCTTTACCGTGAGATGAATAAATGAACTGTGAGGGCACACAGTGACCAGCACAGCACAAGCCTGTGAAGAATGTCAGCTGACATTGCACTTGTAAAAGGTGACAGCTCAAGGGCTCCCTGGTGCAGGGTTAGTCTCAGCGCTATCAAGCTGTCTGCAGCCTTAGGTTCGATCCCCGGCCAGGGAGCGGACCCACATGGCACAGCAGACCTCTCCTGTCTCACCCGCTGCTCCCCTCAGCAGTGTAGTTCAGTAGATCTGTCTGTTCTGCTCCCCACCCACCAGAGGGTGACTCCTCTCACCCCAGCTCTTCTATGCATAATAAGAATAAATCTTTAAAAAGAATTTTAAAATGCGACTGCTCAGAAATCAAAAAAGTTTTTTTCAGAGAATTAATGTGTAAAAGCTAATCCCTGAAGCTCATGAGAGAAGTGTGGTAACTGAGCTGAGAACCACTATGACTCAACCTGGCCTCAGGCTCTGAAGGCTTATGGGGGTGCTTCCTGCAGCCGCGGGACCTGAGGATGGATGGCTTTCGCCAGGGCCAGGCCCTGCTTCGTGTTACCCTCTGGCTCTGGTTGCCTCCATCAGGTTAGAAATCCCAGAATTGGGGCCTCCTTGGTGGCGCAGTGGGATAAGCAACGCACTATGAAGCAAACCGCAGCCACTGCAGCATGAGTTCGATCCCTGCTGCCGGCCAGGGAGGGGACCCACATGGCACGGCAGACCTCTTCTGCTGTGCCCGCTGCTCCCCTCAGCAGTGTACTTCAGTTGATCTGCCTGTTCTGCTCCCACTCTCTGTGGTGAATCCTCTCACCTCCCCCCACACCTCTGGCCTGTACCCCAGTGCTTGTATGAATAAATAAATATTTAAAAAAAAAATTAAAAAAAAAAAAAAAAAGAAATCCCAGAATTGGAGCTCCAAGGACACGGAGGGATGCCGCAGTGTAGACGCCCCCTCCTCAGTAGAGCAGCCGAGCTGTGCGGAGGCTGACTCACCTGGCGCACAGGCACTTCAGGTACTCCTGGAGTCTCGCTGTGAGGAGAGACCAGGTGCCAGGTGGTTTTTAGATCGAGTTGCTACTACCTGTGTCTCATGCCAGTCAGTGGAGAAGATTAGAATCTGCATATTAACGACCCTGACACGGAATAAAAATGCCTCCTTTGCAATAAAAGTGCGGCCTAGTTGTCTTCTGCTCTCGGTCTCCAGACGGGACTCCGGAGCTTCCTTCTCCTACTTCTCTTTATGTCACGTTGCGCGTCAGTTTCTAGACAGCAGCTGAGAGGCCTGCCACGTACTCCAGCCCTGAGGAAAAGGACTTGCTTGACATGAGGGCCGAGAACGCCCCCTGTTGACCAATAGTGGATTCACTTCCTAGCGTGAGCTCCCCTTTCAAGCTTGGGATGGGGGCTCCCCCAGAAACTCTATGGACAGGGCTAAGGGACAGTCGTGTGCCCCCAGGCTGAGGGATTTAGATTGACCATGAGACTGACCTTCAAGATCTTAATAATAATCACAAATCTGCCCTGGGAAACTTAGTTCTCTTTCATCTCATTTGCTCTGTTGTCAAATTGGTTTCTTTACACTTCAGTTCCCCTCAGATCACAATTTCAAGGCCAGGGCTAAGGGGGCTTACTGCAGTTTTCAAAGCTGGAACTTGCATTTGTCTCTTCACTGGAAGTAGAGAGATGACTGCAGGGAGCTGCGAGCCAGCCTGGATGCCCCCCAAAGTGGTAGGAGCTGTGGCCAGAGCCAAAATGCCTGATCAAACCCAGGGCCCACAGGGCACCCAAGGAGACAGCTTCAGCTTGGCATGAAGAAGCAGGAGCAGGGCTGGGTGTGACCTGGAACCCGCCTTGCCCAGGCATTTCCCGCCAGAGATCCTGTTCCCCTCCTTCCCACAATTCTTCCTTGCCATTTTGGGTTACATCAGCCTCAAGGGTGATTCTGCAACTTTTTGAAGAGGCAGCTGCCAGGCACAGGCTGTAACCTCTAATCTGCCAGCACAGTTGTCCTCAGCCAGGGCATCCAGCTAAGATAAGCCTGTAGCTGCTAGGCAGAGAGGCAGGCCTGCATCTCCCCTGGGCAATCCAGTGGGCTTTGAAAGATGGGTGGGGGTGGGGGGAGTGGGGGCTAAGATGCCCTGGAGCAGACTTCCGAGCACCATATTGGCCCCATTCACTGACTACCTACGGCTATGAGCCTGGCTTTGTTGGCTCCACCACGATTCTGACTAAGCCTTACAACGTCCTGTGGGAATGCTAAGACCCCACTTTACAGAAGAGAGAGGTGAAGAGCCTTAATGTGGCCAGGATGTAGCAGATGGGGTTACCTGGGTATGTCTGGCCCCTAAGACATGCAAAGCCCTACACTCTGTATACCCCCTCAAATGAGTCTGTGTTTCTTATGTAGTGTTTTCCCAGCAGAGTAATGGGGTAGGCAGCAGATAGCAGTCTTGATGTTATAACAAACTCTACATTCTTAACCTATCAAAATACTCCTATAAAACTTCACACTGGAAATGCATATCAAAACCACAATGGTTATTATTTAAAAACCAAAATGACAAGTGTGGGGTGTGAAGATCCCAAGCCCTGTGCATGGTGTATTAAAGTGGTGCAGCCACCATGGAAAGCAGTATGGCGGCTCCCCAACCACTCATGTGGTTCTCTGCATTTTAGAAATTTTTATGAAAGGAAGAAAAAAGGAAAAGGTACATGCTACATTTTCTGATCACCATGCAATAAAACCAGATGGACATTAAAATCTGTCCAATGTTGTGCCTCCCTGGTGGCATAGAGCTTAAGGCGCAGTACTGTCAAGCTATCGCCGCCCACTGCAGCACGAGTTCAATCCCCAGCCAGTGAGATGATCCACATTGGTACAGCAGACCTCTCCTGTCTCCCCGCTGCTCCCCTCAGCAGTGTATTTCAGTCGATCTACCTGCTCCCCACTCTGTCTCTGGTGAATCCTCTCATCCCTGAACCTCTGCCCTTCACCCTAGTTCTTATATGCATAAAAAAATAAAATCTTAGGGGCCTCCCTGGTGGCGCAGTGGGTTAAGCAACGCACTATGAAGCAAACCGCAGCCACTGCAACACGAGTTCGATCTCTGCTGCCGGCCAGGAGGGGACCCACATGGCATAGCGGACCTCTCCTGCTGTGCCCGCTGCTCCCCTCAGCAGTGTACTTCCGTTGATCTGCCTGTTCTGCTCCCCGCTCTCTGTGGTGAATCTTCTCACCCCCCACACCTCTGGCCTGTGCCCCGGTGCTTGTATGCATAAATAAATAAAATCTTTTAAAAAAAATAAATAAAATCTTAAAAAAGCTGTTCAACGTTGAATCAAACTACATGGACAGTGAGTACTTTTTGACCTTCTATAGTCCCCAGATAAAGGTGGAGATCAAAAACAAAAATTCAGACTATTTAGAAGAAAACACAAAGATAGTATCACCACCTAAGAAAACCTGTGGGACTGGGCCAAAGCATGCTCGAAAGAAGCTGCAGGGCTACAGGGCAATATTGGAATGGTGGGAACACAAGGGCCTCGTGTCATCGTGTGAGAAGCCTGGGTACGAGGATGTGTGTGAGAAACCACACATGGCTTCCATATGCCCCCTCCCCACTGCATCTTCTCCACCGCAATTTAAACACTAGGCTCTGTTCATTTTCTTTCTGAACTTTTTAATTAAACTTTCATAATCATCAATTATAATTATGAATGCAAAATTTAAAGAACCCTATTGGTTCTGTAGAGCAGTAAACAGATTTTTTTTAAAGATTTATTTATTTATGCATACAAGAGCTGGGGTACAGGCCAGAGTCCAGGGAGGTGAGAGGATTCACCAGAGACAGAGCCAGGAACAGAACAGGCAGATCCACTGAAACACACTGCTGAGGGGAGCAGAGGGCAAGGCAGGAGAGGTCCGCTATGCCATGTGGGTCCCCTCCCTGGCTGGCGGCAGGGATCAAACTCTTTCTGCAGTGGCTGCGGTTTGCTTATAGTGCATTGCTTAACCCATTGCGCCACCAGGGAGGCCCCCCAGGTGGGTTTTTTTTTTTAAAGATTTATTTATTTATGCATACAAGCACTGGGGTACAGGCCAGAGATGTGGGGGGTGAGAGGATTCACCGAGGATTCACCACAGAGAGCTGGGAGCAGAACAGGCAGATCAATGGAAGTGCACTGCTGAGGGCAGCAGCGGGCACAGCAGGAGAGGTCTGGTGCACCATGTGGGTCCCCTCCCTGGCCAGCAGCAGGGATCAAACTCGTGCTGCAGTGGCTGCAGTTTGCTTCATAGGTTGTTGCTTAACCCACTGCGCCACCAGGAAGGCCCCCAGGTGGGTTTTGATGTGAACAGAACAGTTCAGGAATAAGACTGCAGTTTCAGATCTGGTTTCCCCTATTGGATTTCAGGTGAGTTACTTACTGCTTCATCTCATTTTCTTCATGTATCAGAAGGGGATAGTGATGGTTGTTCAATGTGACAAAGCAATTCCCTCCTGCACAGGTGTCCTAGAGAAAAACTCTTCACACAGAGAGCTATACCTGAGTGCTCACTGCAGCTTTGTCACAGCCCAAACCTGGGAAAAATCCATGAGGAACTAGTGAGATCTTCAAGTAAGGGTCATCATTTTCTTTTCTTTTTTAAAAAAATTTATTTATTTATGCATACAAGAGCTGGGGTACAGGGCAGAGGTGTGGGCGGTGAGAGGATCCACCAGAGATAGAGCGGGGAGCAGAACAGGCAGACTGACTGAAATACACTGCTGAGGGCAGCAGCGGGCGAGGCAGGAAAGGTCTGCTGCGTCATGTGGGTCCCCTCCCTGGCCTGCGGCAGGGGTCGAACTCTTTCTGCAGTGGCTGCGGTTTGCTTCACAGTGTACTGCGCCACCAGGGAGGCCCAAGGGTCATCATTTTCTTAATTGTATTGCCCCATTAAATTTCCTGGTTCTGACAATGTACTATGGTTTTTAAAAATATTAAGGGAACCAGAGTGCAATGTATGCAGGAACCTCCTGTGTTTGCAACCTCCTGTGTGCCTGACATGATTTCAAAATAAAAGTTCTCATTTTAAAGACAGAATATATATAAATGTCTATTTATGACATTTATTGTTTTTATTAAATAGACATAAGTGTCTATTTAATGTCTATTAAGAGACATAAACGATAAAGCAGAAAAATGTAACTACAACATCTGTTAAGAGAAAAGGAGGCATCACTCATGGCACCCCTGTGAATCAGAAGTAAAAGGAATCTTTTACTTTTTTTTAAGATTTATTTATTTATTTATGCGTACAAGCACTGGGGTACAGGCCAGAGGTGTGGGGGGTGAGAGGATTCACCACAGACAGAGCGGGGAGCAGAACAGGCAGATC
>JAGFMF010011799.1:7461928-7482691 GCA_019455555.1 Galemys pyrenaicus | reverse complement strand
CAGCTTTCATCTTGATTTTGATTTTGCTCTTTTCCTCCCGGATTTGTCTGACTCTTTCTGACCCTTTTCTATGGGTCTCTACTGAAAGGTCCTTTGGACGTGTTGCAGGCTCTTGGGCCTTGCTTTGGGCCAATGCTATTTGGCTGGACTTTTACCCTCAAGGAGATGGGTCACTTTGGATGCTTAACTTACTAACTATGTTCTTTGTCCTTTCTGTATTGTACCCTAATTATATTAAAGTTCCTTTCCATTAAAGGTTTTATATGTTTGTCTTAATGCTGCGGATGGCAAAACCCATTCAGAGAGGGCAGGTTTAGGGGTTCTGGGGTGCTCCTCTCCCTGTCCTGTAACAAAACTATTGCAAAAGAAAGCAACAAACTGGATTACAAATACCATCAAAAACTGGAGATTAGAGCCAGACCACGACTTTATTATAAGCACAACAAATGTGCTTTGGAGACTAAGAAACATGATTTTAAAATGTTAACATTAACATTTGCAATTTAGTGGGATTAAATTAAATGACATTTCCCTGAAAATACAGTTCTGATAATTTTTAAGGGCCAGTTTTTTTTTTTAAAGATTTATTTATTTATGCATACAAACACTGGGGTACAGGCCAGAGGTGTGGGGGGGTGAGAGGATTCACCACAGAGAGCGGGGAGCAGAACAGGCAGATCAACAGAAGCACACTGCTGAGGGGAGCAGCGGGCACAGCAGGAGAGGTCCGCTATGCCATGTGGGTCCCCTCCTGGCCGGCAGCAGAGATCGAACTCGTGCTGCAGTGGCTGCGATTTGCTTCATAGTGCGTTGCTTAACCCACTGCGCCACCAGGGGAGGCCCAGGGCCAGTTTTAAGGTGTGCAAAGGGACAAACTGAACATCAGTTTAGTGAGCAAAAGGAACCCAGCCTGCACCCCTCTGGCTGCAGCCCTGGTACTGCCCATCCTGGACTTGGTGCCTATCCAGGTGAGGCTGGAGCTGGCCAAGTTCCTCTGCACAGGAAATTCATCGGGATCCAGCTTCAGGTGTGTTTGCCCTCCTGGGAGAAACAGGAATGCGTGCCTTTGTGGGTGACACCCAAATCAAAAACTCCACCTGCCTGTTCCTGGCGCTCCCTACAGAACCATTTTTTTGGCCACTTCTGGGTGAGATATACAGAAGCTAATCAGATTTTCCTCAATTAATGATGGGGTTCTTTCCTGATAAACCCCTGGGAAATGGAAGCTGGCCTGTTGAAACTGACGGGAACGCCTCTGCACCATGAGAGAGCACAGGCCCTGGTTTTGCTTTCCTACCACTGGATAGTCGAAACGTAAGCTGAACCACCACAAGTGGGGGTCTGTTGGCACAAAGATTTCACTTAAGTGGGTGGAAGTGTTAGGGGGAAAGGTAGTCCTAAATGGATTATGGATCCATTTAATAATGGATTATTCCAACACCCACTCCAGACCATCAGTGTTCCAGAACCACAAATCCAATAAAATAATTATCAAAGAGTGGATCACTAGGACCTGAGGGTGAAATTAAGCAGCCAGGCTGGCTATAAAACCAAAGGTGAGCCTTGGGGTCTCTCTCTCTTACTAAAAAGCCAAACCCCTTCCTTCGGAAGACATCTCTCTTCCTTCAGAGCCATCTCATTCAACTCAGAGCCAGCCCTCAACGCACCATTGCTTAGATCTGGTAGGGTATTTGTAAATTTATATCCCTCTCTTTTTCCTTTGGTGTTATTACTATTTTATTCCCCTTCTTTCATAAAATAAAACCTATTAATAACTTTTGCCACGTGTACCTAAAGTTAAAACTTTTTAAATCTTCTAAGCACGCAAGTAAAAAACCCAGTAAAAAAAAAAACCCATTTTATATTAAAGTTGCCCTGTAACAGAAGCAAAGCAAGGGTCTGTGGGAGACTTAGGATATGCCACTGATGGCCCCATTGCTGTCTGGGCCAGGTAATAATTTGCTGTCAATACGAAAACGGTGTTGCAGTATTTTTAAGTTTTTGTTCTTGTTTTTTAAAAGATTTATTTATTATGCATACAAGAACTGGGGTACAGGCCAGAGGTGTGGGGGGTGAGAGGATCCACCAGACAGAGTGGGGAACAGAACAGGCAGATTTAACTGAAATACACTGCTGAGGGGAGCAGCAGGTGAAGCAGGAGAGGTCTGCTGCGCCATGTGGGTCCCCTCCCTGGTCGGCAGCAGGGATCGAACTCCTGCTGCAGTGGCTGTGCTTGCTTCATAGTGTGGTGCTGAACCCCTTGTGCCATCAGAGAGGCCTTGTTGTTTTAAACAAAAGCTGTTACCCTAGGGATAATGCAGAGGTGAATTTCAAAGAAGTCATGCTTATTAAATTGGACAAGTCTGGGCTTTGGACCCCAGCTCTTCCCTGCATCTCTGTGCTATTTGGAGCCAAGGCTGTACTTAAACCCGGTCCAGTACAAGGCCAAGTTCGGCCCATGTTGGCAAGGGCCACTTCTGTGAGTTCTCTGAGGTGTTTCCTGGTGCACTTGGGAACTTCAGCTCAGGTACCCACCTGCTACCCCAGCTGCCTCTCCTTTGTTGCTGGGAAGAATCAGGGTGTAGGTCAGAGGTTCAGGAGTAAAAGAATTCACCAGAGACATTGTGGACAACAGAAAGGGGGTATTTGTTGAAATACATTGTGGGGGCGGGGCCGAGGCGGGGTGGGGGGGTGGGGGGTGGGAGAGGTGATCTGCCCTGAGAGTCTCAAGACACTTTTTTATATGCCAGGCATCAGTGACTGGCTAGGGTATCTGGCCTTAGGCATGTCCTTACTGGTGATCTGGATCATTGGCTTAATGGCCTGTTCCCTCTCCAGGCAGCCCCATCCACTCTCTAATCCATTCAAGCCTTCCCAATTTGCCTGCTGGGCCAGGAGTGGGGCTTAGTTTCTAAGCTTCATACTGATACCACAGCTTCCTTCCTTCTGCATTCCTTTATGCAACCAGTCTGGGCCCAGCTGGTGCCCACCTTGGCCATACTGGGTAACCTAGGCAGGCTCCCGCAGCCCAGTCCAAGTCACAGAGCCTGGATGAAGCTACCGGGTCACACCCCGGTGGCCTGGGGCACGGAGAAGGCAGTCTTGGTGCTGCCCTGCCCTGGCACTCCCTCGGGCAGCTGGCTTATAGGGAGGAGACGCCCCATCAGCATGGGTCATTAAGTCAGCTTCATATGCAACAGCCATATGAACTGAAGGGTCCACTGGAGCAGGAATTGGTGTTGTTGAGGCACATGGGCCTGGGCCCCTCTTCCTAATGAATTAATTTAAGTTCCCGCACCCTGCTGTGTGATGCAGGTATAGAAGGAAGAATGCTAACGGAGGTGAGAAAAAGCTGGAATAATGATTCTGGGGTTAGGGTGATAATCAGAAACCTGGAAATAAACTGCAGTAGGAGAGTGAGAAAAACAGCGGCCTAAGCTTTATATGTAAGGGACTGAGACAGGTCAGCTAGACTTTGCTTTGTGTTTTAAATATCCCACCCCATTTAATCTGATGACAATCTGTGAGGGTGCAATGATCCTGTCTGCCTTATCAGTAAAGGAACAGGCTTGGAAATATCAATGACTTGCCTGGCCACCCCATAAAGGAGAATTACATTGGAATTCAGACCCAAATCCAGTGTGGTAACTGGCACTCCACTCCCTGCTCTAGTCTAAAAGCAGCTATGCTTCCAGAAAGTGAGTCATGGAGTCTGTGAAGGATTCATTTACCTGGTTTTTGTTTCTTCTCCTCCCTAAAGTTATTATTTAGCTAAAATGTGGGGGTGGTAATCGCAGCCTTGGGAGTTTTATCTCTGCTCAGGCTGACTTTGCCCTTCCCTGCTCCTCCCTAGCCCGCCCAACTCACTGATGATAGGATTTGAATCCTATTTGCAAAATTGCTCCCTACCTACCATATCAGAGTAACAGTCAAGTTGACTGCCCTCCAAGCACACATACCCACACCCACACCAGTACTTAAGAAGAGCTCACAGGGGTAAAAGTGTGAAGAGTAAGGGCCCCTGGCAAGTTTTATGGGGGTGGCCATGTTGTAGCTCATGGACTGAGGGGGAGGCTGAACCTATCCCACCCATGACCCACTACCTGGCCTGTGGAGTTCTACCTTTGACAATGAGGTGCTCCATCTTCCACTCTCCTTGGGGTGCTAGGGAGGGGGGTGATACATGTTTCTCAGTAGAGGACTCTGAGCATCCTGAAGGTCTAAAAAGGCAATGTCGAGTTCAGAAAGAGGGAGGTGCTTGTGTTATAGGGCAATTTTAATATAAAATGGGTTCCCCACACTGGGTTCTCCACCCGCGCGCTCAGAAGACTTAAAATCCCAACTCCAGGTACACGTGGCAAAAGTTATTAGCACGTTTTATTTTATGAAAGAAAGGGGAATAAAATAGTAATAACACTAAAGGAAAAAGAAAGGGATACAAATTCACAAATACTCTACCAGATCTAAGCAATGGCGCGTTGAGAGCTGGCTCCGAGTCGAATGAGATGGCTCCGAAGGAAGGGGGTCTGGCTCCTCCGTAAGAGAGAGTGTGTCCAAGGCTCACCTCGGTTTTACAGCCAGCCTGGCTGCTTAACTCCACCCTCAGGTCCCAGTAATCCACTCTTCGATAATTATTTTATTGGATTTGTGGCTCTGGAACACTGATGGTCTGGAGTGGGGGTTGGAGTCTACACACCCATAATCCATTTAGGACCACTTTTCCCCCTAGCACTTGGAGTCACACCCGGTGTAGCTCTCAGTTTTGAGGGTTGATCTTGCTTCCTAGAGGTTGGGAAACAAAAGAACTCCAGAGGGCAGGGGCAGACAGGAAGAAAACTGCCCAGGGATGCACTCTACACTGATAGTGGTTACTACTCGTCCTTTAAAAGTAAGGACCAATGTCTGCCACATGCCCCAACGTCAATGGCTCTTAAAACACTGTCAAGTGGGCCTCCCTGGTGGTGCAGTGGATTAAGCAATGCACTGTGAAGCGAACCGCAGCCACTGCAGCAGGAGTTCTATCCTTGCCGCTGGCAGGGAAGGAGACCCACATGGCGCAGCAGACCACCTCTCCTGCCTCGCCGGCTGCTCCCCTCAGCAGTGTGTTTCAGTCTGCCTGTTCTGCTCCCCACTCTGTCTCTGGTGAATCCTCTCACCTCCCTGGACTCTGGCCTATACCCCAGCTCTGTACGCATAAATAAATAAAATCTTTAAAAAAAACAACAACAGTTAAGTGGAATATGTGAGACACAAAAGGATACAAGATAGGCAGCCCTCCAGCTGGGATGGAAGGGTGTGTATGGGGGTGCTAATGTTTATTAGGTGTGTTTCACTAGGGGCGATGGGAGCACTCTGGAGGTGGATGGTGCGGGTAGCTGCACATCATGTGAATGAACTTAATGTCGAAGGGTACACCTGAAAATGGTTCAAATGGTCAATTTTAGCTTATGTATATTTTACCACAAAAAAGAAATCTAATAAAGTTTTTCAATTGAACTTCCAGCTCACAATAAATGCAGGGTGTAGAAAAAGGAGTCAAATGACACTAGGAGGGCACAATCAGACAAGGGCAGAATGGAGACATTCTGCAAAATGCAGAAATGGGACATTCTACAAAGACACTAGCTTGAAATTCAAAAAGTCAACCTGGGGTTTGTGTGTGGGGAAGCGGGGGATGAGTTCTCATTAAAAGAGACCAAACGAGACAACCAAAGCCATGTTCTTATGTTGAAAAACCCACAAGGAACAAAACCAGAAAACTATAAAACACAAGCCTGCTTCGCCTGCTGCTTCCCTCAGCAGTGTATTTCTGTCAGTCTGCCTGTTCTGCTCCTCACTCTGTCTCTGGTGAACCCGCTCACTCCCTTGCCTCTGGCCTGTACCCCAGATCTTCTATGCATAAGTAAATCTTTAATAAGCAACTGGAAAATGTGATTATTCACTACCGGTGTGGTATCAGAGAATGCATTTCCTTAAGTGGAAATACTGGGCTGCAGTGGTTGGGGGAGGTGCTGCTCTTTAGGCAATACTGAAACTTGCTTAAGAGGTTAGGGCTGAAGGGTCATGATGCCTACAACCCATTCTCCAGAGAAACCAAAAGCCTTAGACACCCCTAGAGGAGGACAAAGCAAATTTAGAAAATGCAAATCTACAGGTGGCTGAACACTACAGAATTCTTTCAATTTTTCTGTGTTGAAAACACTCATAAGTGAAAAACCCAGCCGCTCAAGCTGTACCTTGGGCAAGGTCTTCTCAGGCCTGTTCCTCACCTACAGGACGGGGCTAAGAACCCCTCCCTCACTCCAGTCTGGGTTAACAGTGTCAACCGCCTGGTCCTGGTGCCAGGGGCCGCGGTCCCGCCGCCAGTGATTACCACCAGTCTCCCAGCCCGCCCAAGATCTCCGGGCCGTTGCCACAGCCGCGAACGATTCAGGGGGCGGAACCTCTCTCAAACTGTCCTCTCAGAGCAGCTGTCAAACGCGCGCGAAGGGAAGTGTAAGACCCTGAGGGTCCAAATCCGGGCTTTGACTCGCTGCGGGGCGTCCTCGACTCAGGTGACTGGGCCGCTCGACCAGTCCCGTGGGGCCAGGGAGGGATACTGGGACCAGACACCCATTCGGGCGGCCAATCAAGCAAAGCCAAGCAGCTTTTTTGAGCCTGCTTCCTTCTGGTAAAGAGAAAAGCCCGCGATGGGTGTAGGACGGGACTCGCCCAAATAGTTGGGGAGGAGGGGGAGGGGATGTGGCCTTTTCCCGCCTGCCTCGTGGCACTGCTGGTCTTCCCGAGTTTTTAGTAAATGTGGTATTTCTGTAGCGAGGAGAAAGCTAAACTGAAAAAGAAGCCATCATTTCTGACTGGTTCACAGATTATACCTTCTGGTGTCTGCACCAACAGAGTTCGATTTGGTGCTGGAGACAGAGACCCAAAAGGAACACTTAGGGTCCTGACTAAACAAAGCGTGAATGGGAATAAGATAGTAGGGAACACCAAGGAATCATGTTAGATGTGATAATGGCTTTGCCAACCATAAAATCAGTCAATACACAATTCATTTTTCTGGCGCTGGCTGTGTTAGGGGGAAAAAATTACCCTGTAAGAGCTGCTGAAGGTGAAAATGAGTGTCTGGGAGTTGCTTTGAAACAAAAGGTTACACCCAAGTTTTAGCTGTTGCTTTGTGTACATTGGATATGAGTCTGTGATCTTTCTCTGGAGTTTGAGAAGAAATAGTGCTTTAGAAACGGACCAAAGTGGGGAGGGTTTGCCCCTGCCCCATACCTCTTTCAGGTATCTTCTATCAATAAAAAAGACTTTGTAAGAAGTCCAGTGTTCCATACAACCCTAAGTATGTGGGCAGCTGGCTAATCATTTCTCCCCTGGATTTTAACATTCCTGACTTTGGGCCATTTGTCGGGCAAACATCGACTCAAATCTGAAAACCTGAATACCAAGTAAAACGCAAACTTACCAAATTCACATCTCTAAGCTCACCTCCAAGGTTTCTAATCTCTTTTCGGGCATATTTGATATCCCGCAAAGTAATAGGTGAATACCCGAGCCTTAAATCATTCTCTGAACTCTATCTCAGGAATTCTGGCCTAAGTTTGCAATTTTCAAAACTATGTTGATACAGAGGACATAGAGGTTGGCCAGCAGATACGATTTATCATTTAGTTCACGTGGAGGTTTACAGGGGGCTGTGCATTGCAAGACTTTAACCTTTCACTTTTTATTAAATAATACATACATAAACTTTTTATTAATTATCCCACATGTTGGGTACAAGCCCCATTTCACCAAGGAGGGCACCGAATCTTAAATCGGGTGATATGCCCAAGTTACAAGCCGCTGCACGGCGAGACCCAGGAGCCCGCGGCCCTAAGGACCGGGCTGCACGGTGGCCGCCGATCCCCCACCCCCAGGTCTGCCAGCTCTCCGGGGCCGTGCACGCCATTCTATGTGCACATACCTAAAGGCCGCCGCAAGAGCAGCCCGGGGCGTTTCACAAGAACTGGCGCCGACAGTCTGGTCTGCGGGGTAGATGGGGCCACGGGGGCTGGGTCTCCTAGTTGCATCTTTCAATCCAAAACCGCGCACGATCCCAAGCCCTATCCTTGAGGTAGACGCCCAACTCAGCCCCCCACGCTCCAATGAGAAGCACCAATGAGACGCGCTCCCCCGCCCCCCCCCCACGCTCATGACGTGCAAAGCGCGCCAGCTTTAAAAACCCAGCGAGACTAGGCGCGGAACTTCGATTTCTCCCTTCTAAACGCCACAAGACGCGGCGAAACGACGTCGAACGCTGTCTCTCCCTTCCTGGCGCCACTCTGGGCTTCCTCTCCTCACCTGTCGCCGAGATGCTCCGAACGCCGCTCGCCCCCATTGCAGCCTCTCAGCAGCTGAAACTCATGTCCCTGAAGGGGCTCAGCCCGGCGGACAAAGAGAACACGGTGAGGACCCCGGGTCCGGGCCGGGGTGGGGCGCCTGGGGCCCCGGCGAGTGGGCCGGCCCCTCACGGTAGTTTCCCCGCAGCCCCCGGCCCTGAACGGGACCCGCGTGCTCGCCAGCAAGGCCGCGAGGAGGATCTTCCTGGAGCCCAGCGAGACGGTGAGGCGCCGGCATGGGGAGCTGTGGCGCTTTGAACCGCGACCTCGTGGTCACTGGCTCCGGCTGAAGCCAGCCCACTCTTCTCCCCGCCCCGGGGCCTCAGGAGGCCCCAGTGCGCGCGCGCAAACACTTCCCCTTCCCGCCAAATACCTTCCCGCTCACCTTCCGGTGCCTGTAGCCTTGCCAAGTCTCTCGTCCATTTATTACTTGCATAGAATTGGGGTGTGGGCCAGAGAGCATTCACCAGCGACCGAGTGGGGAAAATCCCCCCGGCCGGGGACGGAACTCGGGCCGTAGAGGTGGATAGCCTGTCTCTATGCTACTCTTTCTGGGTTAGAGAATTCCTGCCCCAGACGCTCGTCTATGCCGCTAGCGGAGCCCACTTGACTAGAATGGCAGTTTTGTTCCCCGATACTTATATTTTCTGTGCTTTCTTTCCCACCCTCCCGGCAGGAAACTAAGGTGCCTGCCCCAAGCCTAGAGGTTGAACCCCTTCTGAAAGAAAACCCTCGCCGATTTGTGATCTTTCCTATCCAGTACCATGATATCTGGCAGATGTATAAGAAAGCAGAGGCCTCCTTTTGGACAGCTGAGGAGGTAATCCATTCAGGGGCCCAGAGCGTCCCCCCAGCTCTTGTGCTGCTGTGACCACGACATCGGAAATGCATGTTTGTTACCCCCATTTTACTCTTCTAGGGCGCGGTTGCCCCCAAGGACTGAATTAGTCAGATTGTGACTTTTAAGAGGGTCGCTTGGGGTGGTATGGGGAGGACCTGCCTGCTGACTCCCCTGTGAATTTCTAAACCCTAGGTGGACCTTTCCAAGGACATTCAGCACTGGGAAATGCTGAAGCCGGATGAGAGATACTTTATATCACACGTCCTGGCTTTCTTTGCAGCCAGTGATGGCATTGTCAATGAAAACTTGGTAAGTGCCCCCGCGAAAAGTCTGCTTTCATTCACCTCAAAATTCTGTTTCTATAATTTGGTTGCACCTACATCTTATTGTGAGTGGGTCTTTGTAATGAATTAGGAAAGAAATCATCAATATGAAATGTCTGCAGGAAGTCTGTAAAATAGAGGTAATCCATGTCCTGACCTGTACACTCTGGTACATGACAGGACATGTCCAGCTTTACTACAGAGTAGTGCAGACTTGAACCGAAAGAAAGGCTGAGGAGTTAAGCAATAGTAGCAAGCAGCAGCTGCTGTGGTGATTTTCCTCAGACTGAATTTTGTTTTTTTTACCACTAGGTGGAGCGCTTTACCCAAGAAATTCAGATTACCGAAGCCCGCTGTTTCTATGGCTTCCAGATTGCCATGGAAAATATACATTCTGAAATGTACAGTCTACTTATTGACACTTACATTAAAGATTTTAAAGAAAGGTGAGTGTTTAGTGTGATCAGGACTCACGAGCTGTCACTTTATTTCCAGTTTTGAAAACATACAGGGCTAGATAAACTCCTAGCACCCAGGGTCATGTCTGCTTTGAGGAAGAGGCCCAATTCCCCTTGGCCATTCATTTGGAAACAGTTATGAGGGTTCTCTATTATTGAGAGGTACAGTGTATATGGTTGGCTATCCAATAAAGCCCTTTGAATAAACATCTCTGGAGGCTGTGTATGAGGAGTTCAAACTTGGGGGCTGACTGTTACTCCTCAGACGGCGGCAGGGTGGAGCAGGCATCCAGGGTACAAAGTAGTGTTACAGGGCAGGGAGAGGGGTATTTTAGAATTTTTAAATTTGTTTTTTTTTAAATGGGTTTTGTTATTTGCTGTATTAAGACAAATATATAAGGTTTTTAATGTAAAGGAATTTTAAATGTTTAGGGTAAATTACAGAAAGGATACAGAGTATAGTTACTAAGTTCCTTATTTTTTGAGGGTAAAAGTTTAGCTAAATAGGATTGCCCTAAAGTAAGGCTTAAAAGCCTGCCACAACTTTAAAGGACTTTTTAGTGGGATTCATAGAAAAGGGCTAGAAAGAGTTAGATAAATTTGTGAGGAAAATAGCAAAATTAAAATTAATGAAAGCTGCCATTATTAAGCTCCCCATGGGTCTTTCACTTATATTTGTTTTAACTAGTTTAAGACTAAAAAGTAAGTGCAGTTTTTTTTAACATGTTTTTTTGTTTTACGTGCCTCCTCCAAGCTTTTTTGCTGCTTTTTATTTTGGGTTTTTTGTTTTGTTTTTTTTTTTTAGAATTTTTTTTTTCTTTTTGCTCGGCTTTACCTATTTAGGGCGGAACCGGCATTTTGGAACTTTCCCCTTTCCGGGGGACCACCCTGTTACAGTAGGACATAAGCTGCTTCTCAAGGAGCTTGTAATAGTACGGAAGGTGAGGCCTGGAGCTTGAGTGAGAAGAACTACATTGTAAAGGCAACTGAACCGTGAGATCCATTTGGCAGAAGGTGTTTGACAGAACTGACATTTAATATTGGAGGATGATGGAGGAATAAAGGTCACTTCAGACTTATTTTACATTTTGAAGGTTGATTGGACAGGAGGGACAAGTTAGAAGTCCCTGATACTTTCATGAACCACATAAGACCTTTTGGTCTGAGGCAAACCCCTAATGCAGTGGTCCCTACGTAGAATCTAGGTGTGGATCATGGAGGTTTGTGTAGGTCACTATGACCTTGGCACAAGGACAACTTGCCTAATGACTTTGTAATTCTCAGAAGTTTTCCCCTTAGTAAATGGAACAGGACTGTGTCTAGATTTGTATAAACCAAATGAAAGTTGAGATTTTGAAAAACACGGAGGAAAAGCAAACCAACCAAAAGCATTTCTATTTGAGTCCCAAATTGGCCTGGGTTCCAGAGCTCTTGTGTGGAAGCTTGTTACAGCTTCCTTGCTATAACTGCTGTACTCTCCACCTGCTAGGGAGTTCCTCTTCAACGCCATTGAGACGATGCCTTGTGTGAAGAAGAAAGCAGACTGGGCCTTACGTTGGATTGGGGACAAAGAGGCCACCTATGGTGAGGAGACTTGGCTCTGTTTATACCCGAGCTTCACGTTCTAAGTGATGCCACTGGCTTATTGCCTCTTGTAGGAATATGGAGTTACTCATTAGAGATACTTTGGTGTTGTCTTTTAATTAGGAGAACGTGTTGTGGCCTTCGCAGCAGTGGAAGGGATCTTCTTCTCTGGTTCTTTTGCATCGATTTTCTGGCTCAAGAAGCGAGGGTTGATGCCTGGCCTCACATTTTCCAATGAACTTATTAGCAGAGATGAGGTGAGTCACTCAAAGAACAGGTTACTGTGCGCCCCCAGCACTCTACACACTTGTGTTCACTGGAAGGAATGAGATTCTGGGTCTCCATGTGTCCACATGTGAATGCCATAGTTTGCAGGATGAAATATTTGACATAAGTCCCTGAAATTATTTTATTCTCAGTGTCACACATTTATACATGTGGATTGCCCTTAGAGGTCACGGAGGTTGTATTTCTACTTGGTATTCTGTGTGATCTTACTGTACTTAAAAGGTACTTGGCACCCTGATGGAGTGAGAGCCCATCAGTGTACCTTTTGAATGTACTCAGATTATACCACAGAAAGGAAGGTGAAGGTGCTGGGGTGCCCTGATGTTCTAGCTTAAATCACATTTGAAGTGAAGAGAGCACAACTCTCCCAGCCCCACCCTCACCCAGGTACAGTTGATCTCCCCTCATCAGGAACGACTTCCTTCTTGTACAGGGCCATCAGAATTGCACTCAGTACTGAGCTACTTGAAATTGTGCTCCTGATTCCCTGGGCTTGGGGCTGTAAACCTACAAATTTCACTAGCCTGGTTATTGAATTTCACCTTTCCTGCTGGGAGCTGGGGCAGATTCAGAGCTCCCTGCCCCATCATTTAACACCATATAGCACAGAGGACCAGACCTGGCCTGCTGTGTGGTCCAGGTAGCTGCATAGAGGCCCAGAGCCCGCCTGGTGACATGG
The DNA here is from genome assembly GCA_019455555.1 of Galemys pyrenaicus. Lineage (NCBI taxonomy): Eukaryota > Metazoa > Chordata > Mammalia > Eulipotyphla > Talpidae > Galemys > Galemys pyrenaicus. Next base: position 7,470,137 of record JAGFMF010011799.1, on the reverse strand, counting down.
CATGGCACTGGTGTGGCTGAGCCAGAGAGATAGGTAGAGTGCAGCGAAAAGCCATCCCCTCCCACTCTTAGGACAGAGCCCTTGCGGTTCCATAGTGACCTTAAACCTCTTCCTCCAGGGTTTACATTGTGATTTTGCCTGCCTGATGTTCAAACATCTGCTGCATAAGCCTTTGGAGAACAGGGTGAAGGAAATAATTACCAACGCCGTGCGGATAGAACAGGTGGGTGGCATGAGAGTCTTGTGCTGGCAGGGGTGAGGGCAAAGGAAGGAAACGTTGCGCTTACGTCTCACTGAGAGACCTGCTCTGTCTTTAGGAGTTCCTCACTGAGGCCCTGCCGGTGAACCTCATTGGCATGAATTGCACTTTAATGAAAAAGTACATTGAATTTGTGGCCGACAGACTGATGCTGGAGCTGGGCTTTAGCAAGGTAAAGTGTTGCTCATGTCCTTCTGGTTCTTTGGGTTTTGTTTTTTTTTTTAAAGATTTATTTATTTATGCATACAAGAGCTGGGGTACAGACCAGAGTCCTGGGAGGTGAGAGGATTCACCAGACAGAGTGGGGAGCAGAACAGGCAGACTGACTGAAATACACTGCTGAGGGCAGCAGCGGGGTGAAGCAGGAGAGGTCTGCTGTGCCATGTGGGTCCCCTCCCTGGCCGGCAGCAGGGATCAAACTCGTGCTGCAGTGGCTGCGTTTTCTTCACAGTGCGTTGCTTAACCCACTGCGCCACCAGGGAGGCCCTCCTGGTTCTTTGGAAATTGGTGTTCCGTATTTATATTTTGCTGTGAACCTTTTCAGATTTTCAGGGTAGAAAATCCATTTGACTTTATGGAGAATATTTCACTGGAAGGAAAAACCAACTTCTTCGAAAAGAGGGTAGGCGAGTATCAGAGGATGGGAGTGATGTCAAGTCCAACAGAGAATTCTTTCACCCTTGATGCTGACTTCTAAACGAACTGCAGATGTGGCCTTTAAAAGAAAAAAAAAACACAATCAGCCGTTGAAGTATAGAACTGCGGCTTCTCTGGTTTATGAACTGGGAAATGTTCATTAGTGGCATTTTGAGGCCTGTGTAGCTACTTCAGCCAGCCGTTTCTTGGTAGAGGTGTCGCCTAGAAGGAAAGCATAGACAAACTACAAAAGCTGTTTGGACAAGAAGGTTCTAATCCATGTGGCAGCACCTGACTCACCCTACTTTATTTAGCCACTATACTTCGTGTAAGGCAGGTGTGTGTACTGTGGGGTCTGAGATCCAGAATGGGCTTCTGGCTCCAACCTTAACCAGACTGCAGTGGGCTTACTCCTCTGGCTCTGCTTCCCACCTTCTAGTCGGTGTTGCTCCTTAAATTCTTAGTGGTGCTAATATCAGAAACTGCTGTGATTTTCAAATCACCTGAGACATTGATATCCCAGTAGTGGTCAAAGGCTTGGAACTGCATTTTCTAAAAAAGTTTTATGTATTCTTATTTTGTTCATTTTGTAAGTAGTTCTGTATTACGTTTTTAATACTTAATGCTTTGTAAATTTGCTTTTTTAAACTTTCAGTTAACAATGGGGCATTTATTTACGGAGTTTATACTTTGAAATGCTGCCTAGCATTATCCTGGCATGATTGTTTAGATACTGCTTTTCACTTTTCTGACTCACATCAGCGAGTGGATTCCGGAACTTTGCTATAAAACTAGTGAGCAGAAACGCAAGCCAAGATCTATTGAGCAGGGTTAGTTTGATTGAATCAGTCTGCCTTTGTGTTCCCCACCAAAAAGACCAAGTCAGGACACTGAGGAGGGGCTGGTCTGCATGGATCCCTCAGCAGCGTCTGTTGACACATGTGTTGGCGACATGACCCGTTCTGACCAGTTTTCAAATTTCTGTAAAATGAGACCCTTTGTGTGCTTTAAATGATTGTTAACCTGAGGTTAGTCCTGATTGTGGCCCTACACCACGCAGCCTGAAACTGAATAAATATGGCCTTTTTGCTTTGTGGCTGCAGGTGGGGGTTGGAAGCAGACTGGGGGCTCTTAATCTCCCACTGACCCTGTCCTGTAAGACTTGCTCACGGTTTAAAGAGAAACTGATTTTAGTCTAAAACATTCCAAAGGTACTCAATACTGAAAATTATAAGCCCTAACAAATTAAAATAAAATTCTCCCTATAAAATTTACATTTAATCTCAGGCAGGAACACTGGGAAGTCTTTCACAAACACACGTTCATCTGCTCCTTATCACTTCTGGGGAGGGACTCTGTTGGTGCTTATTCTGGCAAGCGCCTAGGGACGCACAACCTTCTAGACAAGATGATCCATCTCCTTGGCCCTGGGTGGGGTTTGGCGTCGAGTGGGTCAAGTGGTGTCACGATGGTTTACAGCACAAGCAATGTGAATTCGAAAAGCACAAGCAATGTGAATTCGAAAGGGCTTCACTGTTACCTGGTTTCAAACGTGGGGCTGCTGAGGACTAGGTATTAGCAGAGAAGGTGTGAGAGGTGAGGGTATCAGGACTTCCCTGCTGGGCTGACTGATGACCAAGACGGCCCCTCACCTGCCTTTCATAAGATGCTTGAGCCAGCAAATGGTCCTTGAAAAGATTCGCTCTCTACCAACTGACCCTGTTAACTCAAAGCTCTGAGGTTCTGAACCCTGACCCCTCAGGCCTGTTCCAACCGGAGCCTGGCCTAGGAGTGGTTTGAGGTGGCTGGGCTGCTTTCCTGGTCTGCGACTACTCTGGACATGAGACAGACTTGTCTGAGATTGGGGCCTGCCCTCGAGCACCAGGGTCCCAAGGACATTTCTGCCTGAATCTAGCTTCCCTGAATTCAGACTTACCAGGAGCCCTACCAATTCCATCAGCAATGTCCTCACTGCATATTGTGCTCATTTCTCCCTAATATCTCTGGGCAAAGATAACTCCCACAGGATAGGTGGGGGGAAGGCCCTGGTCCTGGCCACACTGTGTCCCTTTACCATGTATTCCTTCATGAAAGGAGTCCCTAGGGTGCCTCAGGTGGGTCTCAGGGAAGCCTAGTGGTGCTTAGCTACGGAGTTGTGTCCCCTGTCCTTGCTCCCTGGGGTGCCTGGCCACAGGGAGGCAGCTTTGCCTAGCATCCTAGCCTTGTGGGCTGACAGGACCCTCCCCTCTGGAACTGAGACTCTCAGCAGCAGCCCAGATTTGGACCTACAGGACTGTCTGCAGCTTGGTTCTACCTGTGCCCTCCCTGGGAGAAACTGAACTACTTGGATTCCTAGGCTACTTGGGGGCTGTCACCAACCATGGAATTCCAGTTTTCTAGAAAACCCCTGGAGCAGCAGCTACCTGGGAGGTCTGCCTCCCTAACTTCTCTTCTGGGTAGGGGTGTGGCCTCTCCTGGCCCCAGGGACTCTGCCAGCCCTACTGGGAAGGGATTTGCTTTGAAAGGGTGGGCTTTCATACCAGCCTGGCCTGGCTCATTGTGAAGGTCCCAAATGCCAGACTATTCCACACTGGGACCCTTGGTCAGCGCAGGCATGTGGCTCACAGGCTGGTTCTGGAGACATCCTGATGAGGTGACTAGAGTTAGGGCAGCTTTACTGGAGGCTAATTTACATAGCACCCATTCGCCATTCAGAGTGCCTGGTGCAATAGCTTTTGAGTAGCCAAGAATCACCACTACCAGTTTGGAAAACATCCTCCACAGTGCCCTGAGCCCATTCCAGCCCCACTGCCCCCTGCTTGGCAATTTCACCCCTAGGTTTGATATGGCATCTCCAGGCAGTTTGACACATAGAAGTTGTGGAAAAGGCTGATATTCTCAGATAACTTAAAGCCTTGGAGACAGCAAGGAAGTGATGGCCTCAAGGAGAGTAGGCCCACCTCTCAGGGCTTTCCCCACCACCTAGCAGGGAAGTTTTACGTTAATTATTCCTGTGACATTGCCCTGAAGGGGACCTGGCTTGAGAATCTAAGCTGGCTGGTAGGTCCTCATTCCTTCTCTCCTAGATTCATCAAACATTAACCTGCCTCTCCCCCCACCCCCTATGCAGGGGGAGGGCAGATCAGGGTCAGAACTAGATCCAGGAAGGGACTAATCTGGGCCCTGCCTATCTGCACAGGCTACTGAACTAAGAATGTTTGAAAATCCACCAAGAATGATGTCTCTTGGCACCTGACAGTGGTAGGAAGTTCACATTCCAGCACCTTGAATAGTCAGTAGTACCCACATATGGTCTGTACCCTTTGCTGACCTAACAGGTAAGCTGAGGCCAGCTGGAATGGCCAGGAAAATTGACTTTATAAGGCAATAGCTGAGGCAGTGCCAGCATCTCAGCAGGTGGTGGGGATGGGCAGGGAGGGCAAAGCTGGCAGAGTGCAAGTGGCCTTGAGGAGTCTTGGTTGGGCTAAATTTTGGTGTCTCCAGGCTTCAGTTTTGTTCTCCTGAGGGTATACATGGGAGGTTATCCACTTTGGAGCTTTGGGTACCATGTCAGGTCCCTGCCCTCCCAGCATGCAGCAACTGCCCTCCCCTGGCCTGTTTCCTAGTCTCCCCTTAGAAGGACGCCAGCCCTGGGGCCTCCCTGGTGGTGCAAGGGGGTTAAAGTCGCAACACTATGAAGCTATCCACAGCCACTGCAGCCCGAGTTCGATCCCCAGCCAGGGAGCTGACCCGCAGCAGCCAACCTCTCTTGTCTCGCCCACTGCTTACCTCAGCAGTGCATTTCAGTCAATCTGCCTGTTCTGTTCCCCACTGTCTGGTGTATTCTGTCCCCCCACCCCTTTCTGGCCTGTAGTCCAGTTCTTGTATGCATAAGTAAATGTTTAAAAAGAAGAAAAAAAGGACACCAGTTCCCTGAGGTCAGGCCCACCCATAGGACTTCGGTCAGAATCACCTACTTGAAGTCCCTGTCTCCAAGTAAATCATTCTGAAGTAAGGGGGGGGGGGGGGTTGGGTGTTCAGCCTATGAATTTGGGGGGAGACTTCATAACACTGAGCTAGTTAACTATCTGGAGATTTAAGTGCCATACACTTAGAAATAAGCCAGTTACATTCAATAAATGCTAGCCCAGTCTCACTACATGTCTCTAATTACACATCTGTGTGGTAGAAATAACCCCATGGAGCGCCTTGCCCATGTCACTGTCAGTAATGCTGCTGGTAGCTCCGAATGAGCCTGGTGGGGGCATTTATACCACAGTGAGAATGTGCCAGCCCAGCGTACCACTGCCATGGGGACACTTAGCTGAGGCAGGTCAGCTTGGGCACTGTTGCCCAGGGATGCCAGGTCTTGGGGAGCTGGGTGAGATTTCACAGGTGAGGGAATATCCAGTGGCATCTTGGTGCCGGGAAAGGAGGAGGGATGTGGCTTTGCAAAGCCCCAGGGCAGGAATAGTTGGGGGTGATGGCAGGGGCCACTTGGTGGAGGAAGAGTTGGGAAGCTCGGAGGCAGGCCAGGTCTGGGCACTTCTACTTGATCTGGCTGGTAACGAGCTGAGGGAGGGCTTGGTGCCAGAGGGAGTGGGACTGGAGCTATGTGGGCTTCCTGCTGGCAGGGGGCTTATGGTTGCACCTGCCTGTGCGGTGTGTGGGTACACATTAGGGACTCACTTTTTCCATGTCTGCTGAAGGTGAGTGGTTCTCAGCTGCTCACGGATTGCTGAGTCCTCCTTTGTTCTGATAACACGACTCAGCTTTCCTCTCCATTAGAACTGAGACTGGAAACAGTCTGAAAGGGGATGGTTAAGTAAGTCATGGAGGTGTTCGCAGTGGCATTCTAACCGGGTTTGTATGCTAAATACTAAAGGGAAGGTTAAATAGCAATTCAGAGAGCTGCTTACAGCACAAGGTACGTGAAAAGAGCAGGCCATGAAGCACACTACGGACAGGACAAATGCCTGTGATTGAGTGGAGCCTGGTGTCTGGCCTGGCCCCTGAAGAGCACTGCATTTAGAGTCATAAAGTCATATCCAAGGTTGCACTGAGGAAGGTGTGATGAGAAGTAAGAGCAGGAGGTGAACCCAGTCCCGCCCCCCGCCCCCATTTACCTGTTCTCGTGCTCTGCTTGCAGGTGCTGGGAGATGGTGAAGAATAAAGCAGGTGAAGCCCAGGCCCTGGTGAGGAAATCAGAAAACCAAACAGCAGAGGACAGCGCTGAGTCAGGAGGTGACAGGATGAGAGAACAAGGGCTGGGGGAGAGGGAGAGGCAGGTGTGTGTCTTCCTTCTTTGGGCTGAGGAGCCGGAGGAGGAAGTGGGCACAGACAACAGGTTGATGGAAGAAAGTGGAAGGGCTAGTTCTGGCAGCCGTAGGGCAAGTGCAAAGGCCCTGCAGGAGGAAATTCTTGGTTGTGTGTGGCCAGAGTGAGGGGAAGGAGAAACAGATGGGGGGCGGGGGTTTGTGTATACATCATGAGAGTCTAGGGACCTTGTCTGCCCAGGTAAGCTGACTGTCAATCTGAGGTGTCCGGGAGGGGAGGGGGGACCAAACGGGAGGGAAGAACACACGGGACTGTGGTGCTTGGTCACAATTGTGATGGCAGCAGGAGAAGAAAGAGGACACCACCTGAGGGGAGAAATTAAATACTGTTCAAAAACTAGCAAGGGTGTAAGAAAAGATAGTTCGTCTAAAAATAGACTTACAAAGGAAAGGAGTCTTACAAATAGACTCCATTCTGAAGGGAGTGCTCTTCCTGTGTGCCAGGTGTCAGTAGGATGTACCTGTGGAAGCAGGAGACACGCTCAGAGGCCGGGCACCGTGTCTAGGTAAGAGGTGCTAGCCATGGGGAGGAAACAAGTTCTGCCTGTTTCTTTTTTTTTTTTCCAGTTGTTTATTTGACAGAAAACTTGAGTTTAATAAAGGCATCACAACTATTACAACATTAACTTAGAGTATGTTCACCGAGAGAGAACCTGTAGGGTAAATGACAGTTATCAGGGTTTCCCGCCCTCCCCCTATTAGCATCACTGATAGATCCCTGCCGTTCTGCACGCAGGCCTGACGGCGGCACTGGAGTAGGGTGTGGGCGTGGGCAGGTGGGCGCCCCTGGGCTGAGAGACTGGGCATGTAAGGGCAGTGTCACGGGGACACCAGTAGAAGAAGCAGAAGGGGTGGCTGCAGCAGTAGAGAGCCCAGAGTGAAGACTTGCTGGGACTGGGACTAGGAGGCCCGCCAGCTTTCGGGTTCCAGCCCCTGCTGTACCTGGTCGCCTCACTGCAGATGATGCAGAAAGACCAATAAAAGCCTGAAAAGGCCACCGAGGGCTCCAGGACTCCTCCTTCACCCGTCTGCCCGAATCAGAGAACCTGCCCTGTGTCTTCCTGCCACTACAGCATCAAGTAGAATGATTCTCAATCTTTTCACCAAGAACCCTTTTATTTGAAAGGTGAATCCATCATTTAGGTTTTTAATCTACAGCTGCCTCTCAGAACTTCTCATTAGCTGTGGTGAGCAGGTTAACCAGCGCTGTAATGTGAATGACAACAGTTTTCCAGCGTTTCCCTTGGCCTGTGTGTTCTGACTGCAGGGCTTCCCTGCCTCAAGCTAGGTCTGGGTTGTACACACACCCCCTCATGGGCACACAGCGGGAGGAATGGGTATTGTGTAGAAAGATAAATATGTGGGCCCTGGGTGCTCAGCGGGGCTGGCACGGACCAGTGACCCGAGGGGAAGCAGGCAGGGCTGGGACAAGAGGTGGGAGCAGGCAGCCTTGCCCTGTGTGTGGCAAAGTCAGAGGCTGCAGGGAGAAAGTTCTGGTGAAGTCAGGCTGTGCCTGCAAGGCTGGAGAAGATAAGGCGAGGGTCAAGGGTCAAGGGGTGCTGCCTAGTAAGAGCCTGAGTCACCAGAGAGGAAACCCTCAGGGTCCCGTCCGTATTTCTCTACAGCAGATCATGGTTGGCCTCCATAACCAAAAAGAGGGTGTGAGGTCTGCCCCATGCTGAGGTTCCATGTGCTCTTTGTGGCCAAGTTACCCCCACTCCCCACCCCAAGGTCCCTGTCCATTAGGTGTGAACAACCAGCCATGGGCAAGAACCTTCCTGCGTGGAATTTTCTGACTGGAAAATGCAAAACAAAAGCCACACAAGGGCCTCCCTGGTGGCGCAGTGGGTTGGGCAACGCACTGTGAAGCAAACCGCGGCCACTGCAGCACGAGTTCGAGCCCTGCTGCCAGCCAGGCGGGGGACCCACATGGTGCAGCGACCTCTCCTGCTGTGCCCGCTGCTCCCCTCAGCAGTGT
>JAGFMF010011799.1:7424852-7454426 GCA_019455555.1 Galemys pyrenaicus | reverse complement strand
TGGGTCCCCTCCCTGGCCGGCAGCAGGGATCGAACTCGTGCTGCGGTGGCTGCTGTTTGCCTCATAATGCGTTGCTTAACCCACTGCGCCACCAGGGAGACCCAGCTTCTTGGAATTTATTGAGATTTTTTTCTGTGTGATTTTGGAGTGATTTATTTTGCCTTTCCCCAGCTGTATTAAGGTGGACTCGACATATAACAGCTGTGTATATTTAATGTGTATGATTTAATAATTTTTAAAAATATTTTTTATTCATTTATGCATTTAGAGCTGGGGTACAGGCCAGAGGTGTGGGAGGTGAGAAGATTCACCAGAGACAGAGCGGGGAGCAGAACAGGCAGATCGAGTGAAACACTCTGCTGAGGGGAGCAGCGGGCGGGGCAGGAGAGGTCTGCTGCACCATGTGGGTCCCCTCCCTGGCTGGGGATCGAACTCATGCTGCTAACGCTGTGGATGCTTCACAGAGCTCAATCTGCTGCACCACCAGGGAGGCCTGATTTAATAATTTTTTAAAATGATTTATTTATTTATGCATACAAGCACTGGGGTACAGGCCAGAGGTGTGGAGGGTGAGAGGATCCACCAGAGACAGAGTGGGGAACAGAACAGACAGATCTACTGAAACTCACTGCTGAGGAGAGCAGCGGAGAGGCAGAAGAGGTCTGCTGCACCATGTGGGTCACTCCCCAGGTGGCAGCAGGGATCAAACTCGTGCTTCAGTTGCTCGGTTTGCTTCATAGTGCGTTGCTTAACCTATTGCGCCACCAGGGAGGCCCTGATTTAATAATTTTTGACATATGAAACTGTCCCCATAATCAAGCTACTGATCACCTTGTCACCCCCACCCTGTTCCTCACCTTAGAAATTTCTCCCTAATGCTCTTCCTTACTTCACCCCATCCCCGCCAGCCACTGACCTGCTCTCTGCAGAGCTGAGTTCATCTTTGCTCTGGTCTAGTTTGCATTTTCTAAATCTATATAAATAGAACCTTTTTGTCTGACTTCTTTTGTTTCATCATATTAATTTTGAAATCGAACCAGGCTACCTTCTGTTTTATAGGGTGGCAGTTGCCATACCCTACACGTGTGGTTAGACCACACATGTACCCAGATATTGCCATCTGGGTCAACCTCTGCTTGGTTGTTATGCAGAAGGCTTTGTGACCAGGGGCACAGATATCATTTAGGGGTAAGCTTGGGCAGATATGTGTTACTTAGTGACTGATAGGTCCTGATAAATTGACGTGGTTGTTGTGTGAACACTAGTGTATAATTGCCTAAGTCTGGATCCACTACACACTAGGCTGTGTGGTGCAGCTTGGGGACTCCTGTTGTGTATGCACGTAAGTGACTAATGACTGCTCCTAGGAGTTGTTGGCTGGTGATACAGTAGGTGTGGGTCAATCCGTTAGCATGTGTCCAAGGGGCACCTAGGGACTCCAAACAAATGGGGTGCATACTCTAAAATGGGGTCCTGCCATCTGCTGCAGAGACTTTCTTAGTGGGAAAAGACTTTATTTTTTTCCAAGATTTATTTATTTATGCATATAAGAACTGGGGTACAGGCCAGAGTGTGGGTGTGGGGGAGTGAGAGTATTCACCAGAGACAGAGTAGGGAGCAGAACAGACGGATCCACTGAAATATACTGTTGAGGGGAGAGTGGGCAAAACAGGAGTGGTCTGCTACGCCACGAGGATCAGCTCCCTGGCAGGGAATCGAACTTGTGCTGCAGTTGCTGTGGGTAGCCTCATAGTATGTGCCATCAGGGTGGGCCAGGGGGAAACAACTTTAATAGAATCAGTGTGTATAGTGAGGGAAGAGGCTATCACTAAAATTTCCCAATAAAACACCCCAAATTATCCATTCCCTCATGGATAAATGCCCAGGCAAACAAGGCCCACCCAAAGGAGGGCTGCTGAGGCCCCAAAGTTTGCCTCAAGTCTAAGGTATCTTCTCGTTGGGAAACCACAGGAAAGGGGTTCTGAAGTCAGTTGCCCCATATGTTCCTCAGCTCTGAGTCTCTTCTGTTTCTCTACATGCTTCTTCTCCACGTCTCCTCCAAGTGCCCCTGAAAACCAGAGCGTGGACCTTCCTGCCTTCCATTTATAGAGTCCACTCAGCTCCGCCCCTTATTGCCTTTAGCTCGCTGCCCAGGAGGTCTGGCCCACGGCCACTGGGACTTGCAGTCCAGGGTGGCTGCATGGAAGTGGGGGTCAGGAGTGGTGCCCCTGTGCTGCAGTGCCCCTCCCCTTCACGGAGCTGCCTCTGTTACATGACTTTTTAGGAAACTGCCAAGCTTTTCCAAAGTGATACCTATTTTACATGCCCATGAGTACATGAGAGTAAGAACATTCTGTTGCTTCACGTCCCCACGCAGCCCGTCTTTTTCAGTGTAGCCACCCTAGTGGGTATGTGCTGGCCCTGTGCTTCAATTCACATTCTACTAATGATTGAGCATCTTTTTTTTTTTTTTTAAAGATTTACTTATTTATGCATACAAGCACTGGGGTACAGGCCAGAGGTGTGGGTGGTGAGAGAATCCACCAGAGACAGAGCAGGGAGCAGAACAGGCAGACCGACTGAAACACACTCCTGAGGGGAGCAGCTGGCGAGACAGGAGAGATCTGCTGAGCCATGTGGTTCCCCTTCCCGGCCGGCAGCAGGGATCGAACTCGTGCTGCAGTGGCTGCGGTTTGCTTCATAGTGCGTTGCCTAACCCACTGCGCCACCAGGGAGGCCCCTGATTGAGCATCTTTACCTGCGATTATTTTTCATCTTTTTGACCATTTGTTCAAATTCTGTCTTACTAGGTTCTAAGAATTCTTTATATGTTCTTTGCTAGAGGTCGAATTTGTAAATATTTTCTCCAGTTTGTATATTCCATTACATTTTCTTAACAGTGTCTTGAAAATCAAAGGTTTTAAATTTTGGTTTAATTCAGTTTACTTCTTTTCCTTTTATGGTTTATGTTTTTTTGGTGTGTGCGTCCATTTTTCAAAATCCTTCCCAACTCAGGTCAAGAAGATTTTCTTTTAGGTTGTCTTCTAAAAGCTTTGTAATTTTAGCTCTTTTATTTAGGCCTATGGTCTTGTTTTTAATTCATTTTTGTGTTTGGTGGAAGTGGGGTAGGGTTGTAGTTGATTTTTTTGCACCTTCTTTGAGGTAGTTTCTGGAAGGAGAAGTAGCATCAGCCAGCTCCTCTGCTCTGTTCAAGTACCAGGAAGGCCCCAGTGGACTGGGTTTCCTTTAAGTGGAAAGTTTACATTCTTCAGTGGGGTGGAGTCTTGTGAAAATGGTGAGATTAGTTACAGAGAAACAAACAAGCTAAATTTTTGCACATCTGAATGTCACATTTCAATTGTGACCTGGCTCCTTGAACCCCCTCCTCACTGCCCCCACATTCTCCTCTGTGTCTTAATCCTGCAGACAGAGGTATTGGCTTCCCTGTGCGTCCAGCTGGTCAGCTACCTAACAGCCTAGATAGTGGGGAGGATGAGGGCCAGAAGCAGATGGAACTGGGCGTGTCCCCAGCTCAGGCCCTTAACCTCCAGGCCGGGATTTCCTCTCATGCACATTGCTTTGGGTTCTGGAATTTTCCTCCAGAACTCCTCTGGAGTTTTCTGATTCCTCCCCCTCTTCCATTTTAGACAGTTTCCTTTTGGCCTCAGCACCTCTGATTTTCAGTTGACGGGCAGCAGGTATTCAGCCATGACTCTGGGCCTGGCCGGGGAGGAGCCTGCCTTCCCGGATCCTGTCTTTACCAGGACTCTGCAGAGTTCTCCCAGATGAGCCCCCCACTTGGGGAGTGATGCTGATTCAGGGTCCTAGAACCCCTTGTACCCGCAGGAGGAGTCGTTATGTCATCAGCTACACACACAGTAGGAATCTGCTCAGGGTGGGAGGCGGCAGCTCAGAGAGGCCGTGCAGCTTGCCAGTGGTCTCAGTGGCAGCTCAGAGAGGCCGTGCAGCTTGCTAGTGGTCTGACTCCAAAGCCCCTGCCCATGCTGCTCCCCAAGGTCTTGGTTCCCCTGACTGGGGTCTGCCTGGTTCTCTGGGAAGAGCCCAGGAGACACACCATGGAGCCCGCTAGACCTAAAGCTAAGTTTCCAGTCAACCTGCACCAGGACAGTCCTCCAAGAGACCAGCTCCCGGGCCTGTGAGTGATGGAGCCATGTGAACGCTGTGAGCCAAGAGGGCGGCTGGGGTGGGATCCTGGGTGCTGGGGGCTCAGGGTCCTAGTGTTAGGGGGAAAGGTGGTCCTAAATGGATTATGGGTGTGTAGACTCCAACCCCCACTCCAGACCATCAGTGTTCCAGAACCACAAATCCAATAAGATGATTATCGAAGAGTGGATCACTGGAATCTGAGGGTGGAGTTAAGCAGCCAGGCTGGCTGTAAAACCGAGGTGAGCCTTGAACACACTCTCTTACGGAGGAGCCAGACCCCCTTCCTTCGGAGCCATCTCATTCGACTCTACTCGGAGCCAGCTCTCAACGCGCCATTGCTTAGATCTGGTAGAGTATTTGTGGATCTGTATCCCTTTCTTTTTCCTTTGGTGTTATTACTATTTTATTCCCCTTTCTTTCATAAAATAAAACGTGCTAATAACTTTTGCCACGTGTACCTGGAGTTGGGACTTTTAAGTCTTCTGAGCGCGCGGGTGGAGAACCCAGTGTGGGGAACCCATTTTATATTAGGGTTGCCCTGTAACACTAGGACCCTGAATCCCTGGGTGCTAGGGATTAGACACACTGAGTCTTTGGGGACGTGTTCACCTGCAGGATACAGGAAGAGAGAAGGGATGTGCAAGAGCAAGGCCACGGGAGGGGCAGAGAGAGGGTCCACCCAGCGGTTGCCCTTGAGGCTCTAAGGGCCTTGGGGGGCCTGGGGAACAGGCTGCAGGTAGGAGGACCCCGGGCCCACCTGTCTGTACTTTCTGTCTTTGGTCCCCCTCACTCTGGGCCTGGTCGCCCCGGGCGGGTGTCCATAAACTTGACATTTTCTGTCCTGAAATTCTGGGTTCTATTATTTTTGGACGTTTTGACAGAATGCACAAGGAGCTACATTAAATTAAAACCAAATTGCAATCACTGAGTTAACGACTGTGACAACACAAATAATTCACAACCAAATTAATGCAATATTAGGTCTCATCATTGTACTAATAATCTCTGCGTAGCAATGCAAAAACAGTTGTTTGGGGAGGAATGATTCATTACACAGGAGAATAGTTTGGGGAGAGTCTCAGAATTTCCTCTTGCAATGTAGAAAGGGAGAGAGGAGCAGAGATTTTTGAGGTGCCTGCTGTGTCAGGACGAGGGATGGTAAAGACAGTCCCTGCCCTGGGGAGCCCCTGGCTCACATGGTGGAGACAGCCTTGAGTGTCTCCTGAGAAGTGGTCTTCAGAGGAGAAGGCCATAGGGACATCTGGAGGCGGTGGCATTGCGCTGAACCTGTAAAGGTGATTCTAAGGATCTTGTCCCTCTTGTCACCTCCTTCTACTGTGCAACTGACTACAGTCTGGATTTGCCCCTCTTTACCCCCAAAATGCTCTTATCACGTGACCATCCTGTTGCCAGAGCCAAAGATGGGTCTTCAGTCTCCATCTTCCCCTGCTCCCTGCAGCATGTGCTCCTGGAAGCCCTTGGCGGGGTGAGCTCCCAGAGGCAGAGAGAACATTCCAGCTGCATAGTGACGTTGCGGTCAGTGACAAGGGGCCCAGCGCACAGCCAGGTGTGCAGTGGTCAGCACCTTCGGGTCTGTAATCACACAGGGACACAGGGACAGACCTGCTCACAGGGACAAACCTGACCAGGAGTGTGTTTCTCAGAACGCGTCCCCGTAGGTAAGTGCGCATGACTCATCCTGGAAGGGGCTGTGGCTCGGTTTCACCCCGACTCTGCCGACCTCCCTGCCCTGCTAGGTCGGAGTGGGCATGGTGGGGTGGGGTGAAGGCGATGAGTTTTGACGGGGTCCTTCAGCGCCGTGGTCTGCGTGCCTGCTGTGGGGATCTCAGGCGCCACAGCTGGCTAGAGTCAAGGAAGGAATGTCTGAGTGGGGGTCAGTGACCGGGGCTCCTGGGAAGAGTGTTACGGCCTGTGCCGGTCATTTTCATACGTGTTATCAAGACATGTTTAATCTCAGCTGTGATCCTTTGAGATGGGACTGATCACCTGGATTTTCTGGATAAAAAGCCTTGGGTTCAGACTCGGGATTTTAAGGTTGAAAAAACAACTCAAGACTGAGAGGATCCAAGTTGTTTAGCTTCTGTGACTCCGTTTCCCCATTTGCAAAATGACAACAAATCTCAGTTGAGACAACAGGTGGGTGAGACACTCGAAGCCCTAAGCACAGTCCTGGCCCGAGAAAGGGTTTGAGAACCTTCTGGCATCACCTGTGTGGTTTGAGGCCACATAGCTTATAAGTGGGTAAGTGAGTATTTCAACCTATGAACCTTATGTCATCCTGCTGCACGGTCCTCCTTTCTGTGCTGCCAGAGGCACTGGAAGAGTGAGGTGTCTGACTGTACTTCGTTCTCCAGACATCTTTCCCGCCACCGAGTGGGTCAGTGGGGTGCTGGTCCAGAGCTCCTTGGTCATCTGCAGGATGATGACCGGTGGGCCCAGAGGCAGTTGCGTCTCCCACCGTTTACCTTCCTCATCCAGAGGCTGGGACGAGGTCCAACTGCCTGCTCTGCTCACTAATGTCCCTTTCTGTGTCTGCAGTAATAGGGCCTCCTGAACTCGATATGCGCATTTATACAATAAATGTAAATACTAACCTTCATGTGTGATGGGGAGGGGGGCTGAGGTCCCAGCAAGGCCTGGTGCTCCCAGCAGAGGGGGGCTGAGGTGCTGTCCTGGAGCCAGGGTCAGCTGGTGCCTTGGCTGATCGGCTGTGTCCAGGCCGAAACCTGGCTGACCAGAGCTGCAGGCCAGGCAGTCACCTCTGGGGACCAAGTGGCTATTAGAACAGTGGTACCTGGGGTGGGGGGCGGGGCCCAGGCTAGGCCTGAATGTCAGCTTTTTGGCTGAACTAGTCCTTCATATCACACTCTGGAGCTAAGAAATGGATGTCCATTTTTTTAAATTATTTTCTTAAAAGATTTATTTATGCATACAAGAGCTGGGGTACAGGCCAGAGCCGTGGGAGGTGAGAAGAGTCACCAGAGACAGAGTGGGGAGCAGAACAGGCAGACTGACTGAAACACACTGCTGAGGGGAGCAGCAGGCGAGGCAGGAGAGGTCTGCTGCACCATGTGGGTCCCCTTCCTGGCCGGCAGCAGGGATCGAACTTGTGCTGCAGTGGCTGCGGTTTGCTTCATAGTGCGTTGCTTAACCCACTGCGCCACCAGGGAGGCCCTGGATGTCCATTTTGAACGCGGACCAAATCTGGCCCTAGTTTTTGTTTATGCCTGGTACTGAGAGTGAGATTGGGGAGACGATGACATTTGCAAAGGGGGCTGGGGCCCCAGGTGGGATGGGAGCTACTCCCTGGGTTCCAGAGCCTGTGCGGCTGCAGAGCTGTGGACGCATGTGGGTGCCGGTGCTGACACTGAGCAAAGCCCCTGTGTACCTCTCCCCCAGCACCCTTTCAGTCTATCTTTACCCCTGCCCTTTGGTCTCGGGCTTGCACATCCAATTCCTGTTTCTTCTGGAGATGCCCCGTGGCTGGAAGTGTTTGCCCAGTGTCTGTTTCTGTCTCCAGCGCCAGGAGACCGCAGCCCACCCACTTGGCTCCCCTCTCAGTAGCTCTGTAGCGGCCCTGTAGCCTGCAGGCTGCTGCTTGGGTCTTGGAAGGGCTTGGAGGTCACTTTCCAAAGCCGCAGGAAGACGCCCACAGAGGAGAGAAGAAAGGGTGGGGACCAGGGGATGAGGAGGGACATTACCCAGGCTTCACGCAGGAGCTCCGCCTCTGCGGGCTGCTGGAGGTGGGAAGGGGCTTTTCTCCAACAGACATGTGGGCGTCCTGCTGGCCAGCGTGCCCCGCGGCAGCTTTGCTCCACTGCACAGAGGAGAGACAGAGGTGCCAGGGGTGCGGGGCTTGCTGGGCGCTCAGACTTGGAGAAGATGAGCTGGCCACGGTCAGGGGAACCTCCCTTGGCTCAGCTCTTGATCTGCTGTGCCTACAAAGTTGTACAAAGTCTAGAATGGTCTAGAACTGGCCTGTCAGTGGCGTGGACTCCCTAGTTCTTGGGCTGCTGTTGTGTTAGGACTGCAGACGGGAGTGGGGTTGCTGATGGAGGTGAGCATGCCCAGGATTTTGGATTGCGAGGGTGGGGGTTTTGAGGAGTCGGTTCTGCCGTGAGTTACCCTGGTTCCTTGTGGCCTCGGTTTCTCCACATGGAGATGGAAGATCCCTCTCTGTCCCCAGGAAGAGTACTGGCCGCTGTTTTCTCGGCCTGTGAACACTTGGATGCACGAACAGTTTAGAGAACTGGTCTCTTCAGTTAGGAATGGTTCTCTTTAGTTGGCTGATGCTGGCCCAGAGGGCAGCATTTTCAACGAGTCTGGCCAGTCCAAGGCCAGAGCACCTGCCTGTTCACTACATTCCGGGTGGGCTGAAGCGGAATCTCTCCCCTGTGGCTGCGGATGTCCCATCTTCACACTGAGGCGACTGCACTTGCCCCCAGAATCTCCAGGCTGAGTTGGGGCTCTTAGGGGATGACTCGTGGCCGGCTGGCCTGTGGGTGCAGGCCGGTGGGGAGGGTGCGTTATCCTCAGCATATCCCAGGAGACAGGTAAGTGGGGCCGGCTACTGTCGTGAATGGCTGCCTAGCAGGTGGGGAGATGAAGCCTTGGGGGGCAGGCAGCAGGAGGGCTCCCTGTAAGCAGGACCCAGGGCCGAGGCTCATCAGCTAAGCAGGTAATTATGTGAGTGCTTTGTTCCCCACACAAAGAAGCTCTCAGAGAACTTCCGAGAGGCCCTGCTCGCTTCCTCCTCACTGATTTGATTTTTTCAGAACTGAAGTGTGAAAGCCAGGCCGAACCTGCCTAATTGTGCCTGCGAAGGCTATTCAGAGAGACCGTTCTTGGAAGGAAATCAGGACAATTAGCTCTTGGCTGCGGGTGGAGGGGAAGCCAGCTAATCATGGTGAATGTCAGCCTGTTCCCCAGGGAACCAAAGGGCACAGTGTTGGGAGAAGAAACAGAGAAAAAGGGGCTTCTGCTGGCAGGCCTGGGGTCTGCGTGAGCCTCCAGCGGAGGCCAGGCCAGGGTGCCACAGCCCCGGGGGTGCTCGGCTCTGACCGCTGGGCTGGCTGGTGACCTTGGGCCAGTCCCTGTCCAGGGTCTTGGTTTCCCTGAGTGTGGAAAGGGTTGTGCAGAAGGAGCAGATGGCGCCCATTCATCACGGGAACGACAGGTGGGAGCTGCAGGGTTCAGAGCAGATGGTGCCGGAAGGTGCTGGAAGGGCTCGGAGAGCTCCCTTCGCTCAGTGCAAACCCTGGCCCTCGGACCCCCTGGTGCCCCCCCCCCCCAGAGCCCAGAGCCTCCCCACTTATGCCTGCTCCAGAAGCAGGAAATTCTCATGCCAGTGCCTCCTCCCGCTTCCCAGGCAGAGGCAGAAGTTCGGATGTCAGCTTTGCTTCTTGGCTTGGTGACAGTAGGGACGGTTCTAAGCCTCACTGAGATGGTGCCGAGTGGCTTCCAACCAGCAGTGAGGAAGGCTGCGGTCGCTGTAGGTCAGGAAACAGCCCATGTAAGTCACCTCCCCTTCATCAAAGCCTGTGTGCATGGTGCGTGTGTTCATGTGTGTTCACACGCTGCACATGTGCACGTGTGTCTATTTGGACAGTGTTTCTATGTGGAGTACGAGCTGCTTTCTCCCCTTTTCCAGGGTGTCTGGGTGCATATTTACAAGGAGGCAGCAGTGTGGCCACAGGGCATGCTGGGGGTTGCAGGAGGCATGGTTGGGGTGCCACCGCCTGCCAGGTGTGTGTAACAGACCCCTCCACTTCCCCAGCCCTCAGCAGAGACCTGGCCCCTGCACTTCAGAGGCACCGGGTGTGGATTAAAGTCGCCGAAATACTTGGAGATGTGATGGGCACTTAGCGCACGCGCAGTAAGTGCTAACATTGTTGTCCTCACTTGATGGCGCAGGTCTCCCTATAAATCCACCTGTGTCAGCACGTGGGGTGGAGTAAACCCATTCCCAGGTGCTGAGAGGAGAGACCCCGGGCTCAGTGTCACTGGCGCCCCCTGCCAAGGCTGGCTCACTGGGCCAACGCTCCGACCACCATGTTAGCTGTCGGCTGTTCCGAGTCCTGTCCTGGTCCTGTCTCGGCCTTAGGATACAGGTGTGGGGTAGTCAGGGAAACAGGCCTGCAATGACCCAGCTCTGCCGCGAGGAGCCCAGGGTGCTCCCAGGAAGCCCCTGTGACCTCAGCCTGTTCAGCCAGGCGCCCCAGCGGCCTGCATGGCCCCAAGAGGAAGCATCCTGCCTTGTTTCTTTCAGCCCACTCAGCCGGGCAGCCCGCTTCACTCTCATCTCGACCTGAAGACAACAGGGGGTGCACTGTCCATGTTTTTTGGGGGGCATGGCCCCAGAATCATATGGGGTGAAATTTCCAGCCAGGAGCAGGGCTGAGCACTAAAGGTGGGGCCTCCCAATGAGGGGTTCCGGTCTGCACGATGTGTGGTGAGAACGGTGTGCAAAGCCCGTGGGGACCCACTGTGTGACTCCACCCTCATTTTGGACACCGGGAGATGAGGAGTGGTGCCCGCCGGAGCTCGTGACGATCTGTTGACGATGCGAGCCGCAGGTGCTCACGGCATCGCACCCTCGCCCCGGTGGCCAGAGGGTGAAGGTGCCGAAGACTTGACGCGGAGGACGCTTCCCTGTAGGGCCCTGGAAAGGAAGCGCTTGACTTACTCCGGGAGGTGTTGGGTGGAGTCTGCTGGCTGCTCGCAGTGTCGCTGGGGGTGGGGGGCAGATGCGAGCTCCTTGCATGGTATTGCCCACTGGGAGCAGTGGGGGGGCAGGGGTACTTTGCAGAGTGGTCCTGAGGGTCACGAGGATGGTGGGGGCAGCCTGGGGCAGTTGGAGCCCTGCTCCGTGGCCCTCTCTCCCAACCTCCCGGCAGCAGTGGCTCTCGCTGCCCACCTGCCAGGAACACACAACTCCATCTTAATGCCTTTTCAATAAAGCCTTAAAGACGACAAGCCCCATTTCCCGAGCAGAGCAGAGCAGTTATTTTACACTTCATCTAATTGATTAAAATGACTCCTCTAAATTAACCAGGCCTTGCAGAGCCAAGGAGGGCTGTGAAAGCTGGAGCTGGGGCAGCGTGCTCTGGGAGACTAGCAGCGGGGACTGGTGCTCCAGGGTAGGGGTGCCCCCCATCCCTGCTGTCCTGCAAGCCCACGTCCCCCCCACCCCTGCTTCCTGATGACCTGCAAACTGGCCCCTAGGGGACTCCACATCCTTCCTTGGGCACCAGGCTGCAGCTTAACTTGGTGCTCTGTGTGTGTGTACACATGTGTGTGCACGTGTCAGTGCGATGTGTTACGTGTCTATACACATATGTTCGCACACATGCATGTTTCTGTGCTTGTCTGCATGCACATGTGTGCATGTTGTATGTCCGTGTGTGTGCCTTTGTCTGCATGTCTGCATGTGTGATCCTCTATGCTACTCTCTGGATCAAGAGGAATTGGAGGCAAAAGGGGAGCTGAGAACCCCCACTGCATTGCCCCAGAGGCTCTGGGACCAAGATAGGCTCGGGTTGGTTTTCATGGGGAAATGGTCACAGTCAAAGTCCTCCCAGTGGACTTGAGGCAGGAGCCTGGCCCAAGCCACAGTCAGTCAGACCATCAGGGAGGGAGAGGAGTACTGGCCGGGACAAGATGGGGAGCGGGGCATGGGGCCCCAGAGCCAGTGTGCTCAGGTCATGGGTTCCCAACTTGAGATCTGCACATAATTTAGGGCCTGCCTGTTCCCATTTTTCAAACTGAAGATGATCTTGGCAGTTCCAGTTGTCCCTCCAACGCAAGGCCATGGTAGCCACTGCCTTGGAGTGTTTCGGAAGCCCCTTGGCCAGGCCTGTCTGCCCAGAGGCGCTGTCTCCAGGGCTCTTTCGGAGAAGGCTTTCAAATCAACACACACATCACACCTTTGGGAGGAAACACTTTCCTCCGGGGCTGGGGTCCCTGCTTGGGCCTGTGGAGGTAACAGCCATGGGCAGGCCACAGGAGGGGCTTCCCACTGGCGTGTGGGGCGGGACGTGGCAGCTCCAACGGACACCCCGGTTTCCAAACTGAACTTGTACAGATGCGTTTATGAGAGACCAGGGCACTTATGGGAAACAGGAGATGGGTCTGTTGTGAGTGTTTGTGCGGGACCAGTGGCCTCTCCAGAGAGGTGATACAGAGCAGCCTCATGCCCAAGTTTCTGCCTGTACTCTGATGCGGGAAGCTCCCAGAAGGTGTCTTTCTATACCTGTTGAATCTCAAATGTTAATTTAAAATAAAATAATCTGGGCCTCCCTGGTGGCGCAGTGGGATAAGCAACGCACTATGAAGCAAACCGCAGCCACTGCAGCACAAGTTCGATCCCTGCTACCGGCCAGGGAGGGGACCCACATTGTGCAGCAGACCTCTCCTGCCTCGTCCCCTGCTCCCCTCAGCAGTGTGTTTCAGTCAGTCTGCCTGTTCTGCTCCCCGCTCTCTGTGGTGAATCCTCTCACCACCACCCCCACCACACCTCTGGCCTATACCCCAGCTCTTGTATGCATAAATAAATAAATCTTTAAAAATTTTTTAAAATAAAATAATCTTCATGCCACTTCTGGGGGTCTGAATGGGTCCTCACACTGACCCCTCTTGTCTCCCCCCACCCCTGCAAACCAACAGCTGTAAAGGAGATTGATCTGGGCTGGCCTTTGGGGTCCACCTTCTTACCCCCGTGCTCTTACTCTTTCCCTCCCTCTTTCCTTTTCCCATTCCTGCATCCAGGCATCCTCCCGCCTGCCCACTCAGCGGATCACTTACTCTTCATCCTTCAGCCCAGCCTTCCGGTGGTCAGCCCGCACTCCTGCATGTGCTCTTAGGCCCAGGGCTCCCACGCCCGGCACGGAGCACAGAGCGCCCAGCCCTGGTCCTAGTCCTTCCGCTCAGCCTGCCGGGCCCTGGACACTTGCTTCTCTGTCAGTTTTCAAGCNACCGCCCCCCCCCCCCCCCCCCCCCCCCCCCGCTTAGGTGTATTGGGTGTAGTTCCAGAGTGCGGCAGGAGGGGGAAATTAGATTAGATTAACACTATTATTAGATCAGATGAACTGCTGGCTGCAGACTCGCTCTCGCGAAGGGGACTGTCATTGTTCCCGAAATGTCCTCGCATGTGCTGTGGGGGCCGAGCTGTCCCTGGCACCAGCTCAGCAGCAGGGGCTGCAGACGCTCTGCGTGAGGCCCATTCTGGGTTTTGCTGGCGACAGGAAGAGATGAAGAGGCCAGCAGGCTGGGGGTGGGCTGGTGTGCCCCTGAGCCTGAGCCTGCTGGGCCCGTCGCTGCACTTAAGCTTCCTGGCCAGGCCCCGGCGTCCCCTGATTCCAGGACACGGTGTGAGTGAGCCTGAAGTTCTACTTCCCAGGAACGCAGTGCTGAAAGGAGAGCTGAGTTTCACATCTGGATCCCTGAGGGGTGGAGGCTGGGGCTGAGGACAGGCCCTGGGGACTGAGGTGCCTGGCGACAGGCCCTGCTCTGGCTGAGAGGAGGCTGAGTCAGTCTTTCCTAGCTCCTGAGGGCTGACTTTACAAAAAGGGTGGCCCCACCTGCTAAATTCTCATACCCCAGAGAGCGAGATAGGGGTGCAGCCTGACTCCACTGTCTGCCTGCCAGGAGCACCCTCATAATTGACATCAACTTCTGCCTAAAGGCCAGCTTGGGAGCACCCCAAAATCCTGGTTTGACTTTAGGGGAGGGGCTACTTTTTTCTGCATGCTTCTTGGCTTGGAGGAACAGAGACCCCCAGACTCTTCAGCCTTGAGCTTCTGTGCCCTCCAGGACCCCGCCTCTCTTCCCCCTTTCCAGAATGACCCATTTCTCATTTTCCCAATGAGCTTTCTCCTTCGTGGCTGGACCTTGGAGTTCGATGTTGAGGTCAAGCAGGGGACTGGGACGTAGACCTAAGTGTGTCCTGATAGGGGCCGCCTGGCAGGGTCTCTGGGCCAGGTTGCTGGCTTTGATCTTGCAGTGGGGGCGCCGGCCCCAGGCACAGGTATGCAGGGGGTTGCATGAATCACGGATGCTGGGAGGGGGGGCGGCAGGGCTGTGCTGTCTTGTTTTCCTGTCGGGGGTGTGTGTGCGTGTGTGTGAGTGTGTGTGAGTGGGTGGAGAGGGAGGACAATGCCAAGATGTTTGGCTGGCTGATTAGCTCGGCTTCCCCTGGTGGCTGCAGTCAATTTGGGCCTGTAATGGGGACAGACAAGGCCCCGACCGAGAGGAGGGTGGTTTCAGGCTGGGTCTCTGCTTTCCTGCAGAGGACTTTGAGTCTCCCGTGCCTGCTTCCAAGCAACAGAGAGAGCCGAGACTCAGACATTGCTCCCTCCCCGCACAGGGGGTGAGCCCTGATTAGAAATCAGATGCCAGAAGGAACTGTTGGAAAAACCCTGCGTGGACGAGTGCTGGAGACGCAGCGCCTTGTCGCAGGCCAGGCGAGGCTGGATGCCCACTGCTCTGGTTTGGGACCCGGCCGGGCCAGGTCATTGAGCCCTCTGCCCGGAGCAGGCTGTGTGGCGCTGCAGCCCCCACGCGCCCGGCAGTGGGTCAGCAACAACTCGGGCAGAGTCTTCAGGGCCCCGCTGGGCCTCAAAACCCCACTGCTCAGCTGCCCCCTTGCGGCCTGACCCCTGTACCTCACGAGCAACTTTAGTCCTCTTCCTGCCCCTCCCCCGGGCTGTGACTCGGGTGACAAGGGACACTTGGGAAAGTGAAAACTGCTCTGTGCTTATCTTCCTGCCATATCTGGGACGGCGCCCGAGGGAGAGAGCCAGGCTGGCCGGTGACGGGGTGGCGGTGCCACAGTGCTGCCAGGATGCTGACTTGCCTGCTCTGCAGCCCCGGATGCTCCTGCAGCTGCTCTTGAAAGGACGTGAGTGGGGTGAGCGGCGCTGGGGCCGTGTTGGCTCCCAGGACCCGGAGCTCTCTACACGTGGGCCACGGGAGCCCAGAGCCAGCTGTCCTGACAGGAGCTGGCCTGATACAGGGCGCCCCCAGCCCCCCACCATGTTCGCCTTGCTGAGGAGCAGGGCACCTGGCCCGGCAGGGACATGCAGTCCCCAAGCCAACGTCCTCCAAATAGCTTTTCTCACTAAGAAATCCCGAGTGTCAGCGTTGTCAGGCCCTGTCTGGGTGCAGGGTCTCAGCGCAAACGACAGGGAGACACGCTGCTCGCTCGTGGCGCTCAGGTACAGGAGAGCACTGGGAGCCCACAGCCGAGGCCAGAGAGAGGCTCTGGGCTCCTGGGGGGACTGTGCGGGGACAGGGCATGGCGTTTGGAGCCAGACAAACCTGGGCTGGATCCTGACCCAGCTACTCCCTCACATGAGACATGGGCTCTTACTTCCTGGCTAAGTGGGGGCCAATCCCTCCCTCACACCCTTGTGGGCGGGGCAAGAGAGGATGAGCCCCAGCCCTGGGCTGGCAGGGCCTGCCTGGGGGTTGCTGCTTTGCTCTGAGGTTTGGGTTTCCAACACAGGAGGAGCAGTGCATCTGGGGGCGCCGTGCCCACCATCGTTTTCCCCACTCGTCAGTGACTTATGAAGCTCAGCTTGGAGCTCAGGGAAGACAGTGAATGGCCTTTTGTTTTTAGTTCAATTTCTGAGCATAATGCTCCTGGGGCCGATAGATTTTTTTCCAGTAATGAAATTGTAAGAAGAATTGAGTTATGCCTCCAGCTTAAAGGACAATTCCTGCCCTTTCCCCAGTGCTTCCTGTGCCAGTCATGCCCCTAAACCTCTTTCTTCAGGCCTGTCAGCACAGCCTCCACAATGGAACCCCTGTGCATGGGAGGGACCTAGGGTGTTGGTGTCATTGTGGCATCCAGGACTGGAGGTGTAATGTGCAAAATGAAATGTGGGGCCACTCCCCATATCCATGTTCGCAGATGATTAAGAATTTCAAGGGAGGGGCCTCCCTGGTGGCGCAGTGGGTTAAGCAACGCACTATGAAGCAAACCACAGCCACTGCAGCACGAGTTCGATCCCTACCGCTGGCTGGGGAGGGGACCCACATGGCACAGCAGACCTCTCCTGCCTCGCCCGCTGTTCCCCTCAGCAGTGTGTTTCAGTCAGTCTGCCTGTTCTGCTCCCCACTCTGTCTCTGGTGAATCCTCTCACCTCCCACGACTCTGGCCTGTACCCCAGCTCTTGTATGCATACATAAATAAATCTTAAAAAAAAAAAAAGAATTTCAAGGGAGTGGCCGCTGAGTGTTACAGCCGGTGCAGGCCCTGGGCTCCTGGTGTTGAGTCCTTGGCCGAGTGACTAAGCCCTCTGTGCTCAGCGTCCTCATCTGTGAGTGGGGAGTAGCCTCCTCCCCAAGTGACCTTAAGTGAGCTGAGCAGATGGCCTGGGTTCCAGGTGCCCCCCAAGTGCTGGCTGAGATTGTGTTCTCTTGTAGCACTTCTCCCCCTATTGTCTCCTTTCCTCTGTCCCTAGCCTCCCTGCCCCACCCCACCCCTATGAATGACAGTGGCTAATGCTGAGCAGTTCCTGCCCCCCTTTCCCCCCCCCCACAGGCTGGCCCCTCAGGCTTGCTTCAGCCATTCATCTCACCCTAGCCCCTGATGGGCCTTGCCCTCACTGGACGGGCTGCCCTTCCCTCCCCGCTGCACCCAGCCCCCTGGGGTGTTTGGAGCTCACCCAGGCTCACTCTCATGGCTCAGGAAGAAGTGATGGAGCCCTCTGAACCCCACTGTCAGGGAGAGGGGTGGTAGGACCCCCACAGTGAAGAAGGGGTGTTCCTGGCAGGCAGGAGGAAAGCTCCGCAGGAGCGCGCTCTGTCAGAACCCTCTGGACTTCCCCACCGCACTGAGGAATACGTCTGCTGTTTGGACCCCCCTTGTGGAGGCCCGAGCAGACCGAGGACTCGGGAAAACCATGTTCCAGAACCCCTCATTAAGCAGGGGCCAAGGGCCTTCCTGCCCTCTGTCCACAAAGGCCGTGCGTGAAGGGAGGAGGAAACCCTTCCCCAGGGCGCCCTTTCCAAAGACTCAGTGACTATCAGCTGCTGAATGTTTTCCTAAAAATAAAAGGTTTATAGCTTCTGTAAAGCTCCTCTTAGGGAATATATCCTGATTTGAGGGTGAATTGGAGACTGCAAGGAGCTCTGCCTATAACCGAGGGGTGCCAGGAGGGCCCGCTCACAGACCCTGTCTCCTCCCACTCTCTCATCAAGGCTAACGCGCCTTCTCAGCGACGACGGCTGATGTGGACTGGGGACCAGGGGCCCACCCATCGCAAGTCCCGTGGATGTGTGTGTCCTGAGTCCCCGGCGGGACCCGCGGAGGCCCACCCCCCTGTCCTTCCCACCCGCCAGGGACCACGTTCCGACGTCACGTAGGGCAGCGTTGCCTCTTGTTGAACTTTGTATAAATGAACCTCCAGACGGTGATCTTTCATCTGCTTTGGCTCCTCATCTCGGGGAGATTCGTCCAGACTAAGCTCGTGAGCCGCTGCGTTAAGGACCCACTGGGGGAACACAACAGCCTGTTCTGTTACTGACGGAATCCGCTTTGCGTCTGACACCGGCTCCTGTGAGTAAGCTGCTGTCACCTGTATACATGCCCTGGAAGTCGTGGCCACCCATTTCTCTTGGCGTGGGGGTTCTGGGTTCATAGTTTAGCTTTAGCAGATGGGGGTTAAACCTGTAATCACATTGATCGTCGTATGCATTAACTTTTGTGGTCAGCCCCTTTCACTTAGCATCACATCATAACTCGTGTTTTAGACTTACTTATTTTTGCACCTCAGAAGAACTGAGATATAGGCCAGACATGGGGGGTAGGATGGGGGGTGAGAGGATTCATCAGAGGCAGAGTGGGGAGCAGAACAGGTGGATCTACTGAAATACACTGCTGAGGGGAGCAGCGGGAGAGACAGGAGAGGTCTGCCGCGCCATGCGTGGGTTGGCTGGGTGCTTCACTCCACCTGCCTCCCTCTAAAAGGGCCCTCATGGATGAGCCTCGCCCCTAGTGGTATAGCAGAGTCCCCCAGCTTGAGCAGAGGTCACTGGCTTGGCCCCCTTTCCACCCCAGAGCTGGACCATGCAGATTCAGGCTAATGTGCCAGGTCCATACACACACTGTTCTCTGATCCTGGGTAATCCAGTGTGTGCCTGCCACTGGCAGCCAGGCCTCTGAGAAGGGGCACACAGACCAGAAGGGGCACATAGCCCCCAGAGAACCCCCTTTCTCTGGGAGAGGCTGATCTGGTCACTGAAAACCTGCTCACCTGCTCCAATAGAAAATAGCTTCTCATTATCCTGGAAAGAATTGTAATGAAATCATTCTCTTAAGCATAGACACGGTCTGAGTAAAACCACTGAGTTTTCAAGATGCTGGAAAGAAATCAGTTACCAAGTGGTTAAAAGGATTCCAGGTCATTTATTTTCTACCCTCGTGTATAATGCATGCGGCCTTCGAGCCAGGCCCATCTGTGTTTCAACATGGGCCTCAAATGTCAGCCCGTGCTGTACACAGCCAGCCGCCCTAGAAGAGCCTAGAAGGGACTAGAGGCCGGGTGGGCTCTTGCTGCACTGAAGCCATGGCATCCGCCCTCTGGGGGCTCAGGACTGAAGGGCAACCCATCCCCCTGCTCGACGGATCCAATGGACACTCCAAAACCGGCTCTTGTAAAAGTCGGGGGGTCTGTATCTTGAGCCTAGAGGGTAAAGAAGGGGTTGTACCTGAAGGCTGCATGCCACATCTGTGGGGTCTGGGCCTGAGGATTTCAGGTGCTGGCAAGCACCCTGGGGTGGATGGGGCTGATGTGGCCTCCGGCGCAGAGAGGCAGGAGGCAGAGTTGGCAGCTGTGTGTGGGGGGGTGGAAGTGGGGGGTGTTTCCAGACCCCTGGCCTTCCCCTCTTGGACCCCCTATGTGAAGACTCTGGCTGCATGGGATGGGGAGCTGGGAGAAGCAGGACTCACTCTGGCTCCTGCCTTCTGAGCCACAGGGAGCGCACTCGGTCTCTATCACCTGCCCAGGCCTGGGGTCTGCTGCCTTAATTACTGGACTCATAAATCATAACAGCCTCTGCTTTCCTCATCCATCATCCACAGAGCTGCACAATCTCAACTATGAACACCCTCCCTTCCAATGCAACCCTTTCCTAAGGAACTGTGCAGCCAGCTTGCCTGGGGGAGGCCACAGCCACTGTACCCAGGTTGACCAGCACTTCTGGGATTGGCACACAAGACCAGCGCTGTCAGAACTCCTGGGTGGGCAACCTGGGACAGCTGGTGGCTCCACCCGGGGGGCTCACACTGGGATGTGTCCAAATCTGTGTCCCAGGGAGAGTGACCCAGACAAATGGGCTGGATGGAAAGGCGGTTGTGCTTGCTGCCCCAGCTCCGAGTGGCTCCTGCCTCTTCTCCATGTTGTGCCAGGTGCTATGCAGGGAGTTGGGGGGGCAATCTGAGCTTGGTCTCGGAACCCACCGACAGCTCACAACCGCCGAGTGTCCCTGCCCAAAGGTCAGCACCGAGCAGCCTTCCACTGGGGCCTGGGAGGGGCTGGTGGCCACTGTGCCTCCCCTTCTTTTATAGAAGGGAAAATGAGCCAGGGCAGGGCAGAGATGCCCCTGAGTGATAGCAGCGGCAGCTCGACGTGGCGTCTCGGCATTCGTGGATCGGGACAGGTGGGTCTTGCTCAGCGCGGCGTCAGCTGTCTCTGCCATGAGCGCTGGCAGGCACGCGCCTCGCGAGCTTCAGCCACAGTGCTGCAGCCCCTCGCTCAGTGTGGGACGGGCATGGAAGGCTCTGTGATGCTGTGTGTGGCTAATATTTATTTTCCCTTTCCTCTGAACCACTGAGGAGGTGGGCCCAAGCCTGGGTGCTCTGAGATTCCCAACCCTTCTCCGGGCCCCCCAACTCCCAGGAGCTCAGTAAGTGTGCTGGGTGGCAGGGCCCTGCCAGGGCCCCACGCAACCAGCCTCTGAGGGTCTTTGCCAACCCTGGAGTGCCCACCAGGCTCCCATGGCACGTCCCAAAGCACCCAGCACAGCGGTGACCTGGAGGCTTCGATTACCTCCCTTCACTTTCCACCGTAGTCGAGCTGCCGCTTCCTTTCCCACCAGAAGGGTCCAGAGAATGATCAACTCTGAAGTTAATTATAATTACGGACAACTGCAGCCCGTTGTCATAGAAACCCATCGCTGAGGCAGGACGCAGCTCTGACCTGGCAGCCTCCGCCGGTGCGCGCACACCTTCCCTGCCGCCTCGCTGCCTCCCCGCGGTCCTCAGGGAGAGCTTGGGAGGAGATGGGAAACTGCAGCGTGGCTTCCTCCCCAGCTCAGTTGGAGGATAACTCCATTCTCCGTAGAGTTCAGGGATGGAGGAGGGGGTGGCTGGCTCCCTGATGCAGAGGCTCTCGAGGTGGGGCCCCTGGTTTAGCAGCACTTAGCAGCCTCACTCACTGGAAGTGAAAGCTCTCAGGCCCCACCCCAGGCCCACTCAACAGTCGGTGGGGTGGGACCCAGTAATCTGTTTTAGTGACTTCTCCAAGGCACCTAGTGCCACTGCTCTGAGGCGCTGTCTCGGCGGAGAGAGGAATCCATGCCCTTTAAACTAGAGGAAATTGGAGGCTGGAAGCTAAAGGTGGCAGCGTCACGCAGGGCAAGATGGACAGGGGCAAGTGCTCTGAAACTGGTGATGGAAACTGGTGGTGGTGGTGATGGTGATGCTGGTGGTGCTGGTGGTGGTGGCTGCGGAACAGAACCAGGGTGTCTGGGGACAAGCAGCCGGAACCCATGCTCAGGCCTGGGGGAGTTTCCAGCACAGCCCTGCTGTTCTCCCATCCCCTCCTGGGAGTCTGCGGCTGAGAGAGCAGTTCCACTGTGACCCAGCCAGGGTCACTTAGGTTCCATTTTCTTCTTTGTGTCAAATGAATGTGGACAGTGACTTCACAAGGTGAGGGTTAAATGAGATGATCTGTTTACAATGTCTGACTTGAGTGCGGTTACACCAGGAGGGCTTCCTGAGGGCCAGGCCAGGTCTGATCCATCTCCATGCCCCAGCCCAGGGCCTCCAACATGGTAGACTCAGGAATGTTTGCTCTTTTCCCTGTAGGGAGAGCAGAATGATGGTGGTGGTGGTGGTGGTGATGCTGGTGGTGGTCGTGGTGGTGATGGTGATGCTGGTGGTGGTGATGGTGGTCATGGTGGTGGTGATGGTGGTGGTGGTGATGGTGATGCTGATGGTGATGGTGATGCTGGTGGTGGTGATGGTGATGGTGGTGATGGTGGTGGTGATGGTGGTGGTGGTGGTGGTTGTAGTGATGGTGGTGATATAAATCCCTGTGTACCTTTCCTATTCTGTTGCTCTAACTCACCTGTTTTTTTTTTTTTAATTTTATTTATGCATACAACAGCTGGGGTACATGCAGAGTGGGAGGTGAGAGGATTCACCAGAGACAGAGCGGGGAGCAGAACAGGCAGATCGACTGAAGTACACTGCTGAGGGGAGCAGCGGGCGAGGCAGGAGAGGTCTGCTGCGCCATGTGGGTTCCTCGATGGCCGGTGGCAGGGATCGAACTTGTGCTGCAGTGGCTGTGGTTTGCTTCATAGTGCATTGTTCAACCCACTGCGCCACCAGGGAGGCCATAAGCATAGAGGGAAAGAAGTTCTCACATATCTTTTCAAAGATTAAACTTCTGAGTTTCCCTGATAGACAAAGTCACAAAGTCATGGTGAGAAGGGGAATGTGATCTCAGGCATGTTCTTAGTCCCTCTGAATCTCCCACCACTATGGAAGATTAGTGAGACCATGTCTATGAGAGGTCATGGTGCCATAGCAACCACAGCATCATAGCAACCAGGGGGTTCACTTTGTGGCTTAGCTGATGGAGGCCGTGGGTAGACGGGCCCTCGGAGCTCAGCCTCTCTGGGTCATGAGGTCTGTGGAGGGGTCAGCTCATAGTCTGGGCCCCAATCCACACTTCACCTCTGGCCCCTCTGACCAGGCTTCCACTGCAGGTCTGGAGAGCAAACAGAAGCCCAGGCCCTGATGCTGGCCCATCACCATACCACTGGGCTGTTGTGGGAGTGTCAGGCACTTCCAGGGCCCAGCTGATGCTGAGGATAGGGGAACTCCTGTCCTCACCTCCCACCCAGGATTGGGGTGGGGTGGGTAGCAGGGGCTGTGTTGGCAGCGGGGGCAGTCAGGAATACCCTTAGTGAGGTATATCCAGCATGGAGGCAGGAGGAAGGCAGATAGGATTTTTATGATTCCATGACCCCTGAAGGAATCTGCGCTCTACTCTCTCACCATCTGGTGTCAGAAAACCACATCTCTGAGAATCCCATGAAGGTCAGCGTGGACACACCTGGAGGCAGAGGCCCTTCTCTGGTGGAAGAGCTTAGGTGACAAGCCAGAGGTTTGAGACGGCGGCTCATGCAGGTTGCCTTTCGCCAGCACCCCCACTCCCAGTTCGTTCACTGCTCCCTCTGCCCTGCCTGGGTGCTGGGGTGGCCTGCATGGACTCTGCCAAGGACGCACCTATCTATCCCCCAAGGCACATTGGGTTTGGCTGGTGGGAAGCCCTGGCCAGAGATGCAGGAGGAGAGAGAGGCTGGAATGTTCTCACACTCTGCCCTGCCTCAGAGCTGCAGATCTGGGCTTCTCCCTTCTGTTGGCCTGGGGGTGATACCATTTCCCACAGTGCTGGGCCCAGTCCTCAACACCCCATGTTCTGGCCAATCTGTCCCTCCGCTGCATCCCTGCAGGGTGGAGCCTGTCCTCCTTACTCGGGAAGGTGGGAGAGCAGGGTGGGCATAGCCCTCGGACTTTCCCCCTTGCAAAGGTGCCTACTATGTGCCAGGGCACTTACGAGACCCCGACACGGGAGGCTGTTGCCTGTAGCTCCACGTTCAGGTTCCACAGGTCAGAGGGCAGTGCTGCTGTGCGCTGTGAGGGGCGTCAGGGGCCCCCGGAGGGCTGCAGCAGTGGCAGAGCAACCCCACCCCACCCCAGGACTGAGCTTCATCAGAGCGAGCATTGGATGGCAGCTTCCCAGCCAGAGCTGCCGGCTCCACAGGAGGGAGGAACGCGGGCAGTAGCAGGAAGCGGGCACTGAGTCCGTGGGCAATGGTATCTCGGGTTGTCCCAGGCTGGAGCCCGGGACTCAGAAGCACTTTACAAATTAAGATAAATCCTCTGCACCCTCGGCCCATTTCAGTGCTTAATGCAAAACATAAACACATTAAAGTCATTTCAGATCTGGAGGATTTTGAATAATTTAATCCCATCATTTACTCCAAAACGCCTCATTTCATCTTCTGAGTCATCTTTGAAAAGAAAGAAGAGAGAGGCTGGTGGCAAATGACTTGGGGCTGTTTCCAAGAGCTGGGGAGCTCGGAGGAGCCGGCTGCCAGTGCCCAGGATGGACGTGGCCCGGGCCCAGCTTCAGGAATCGGCCCTGAAGAAAGCACCTGGGCCGGGCGCAGAGCGTGCTCTGCAAAGGAGGAGCCGGGTCCAGCTCCTGGGGTCTCAGGACAAAGTTCTTGTCCCATCTGGGTCTCAGCCGGCTCCTCTGTGGGAGGGAATGTCACCCACTTCCCAGGACAGCGGCGGCAAGACGCCGACCCAGGGACAGCTCCGTGAAGATTCCACGGACTCTGCCTGTACTCGTTTTGCCTTTTTTCTGTGACTCTACAATTATTTCAAAAGAAAAGTAATCTCAAAACCAATCACATTTCTAGGTGCTTGCAATGGATGAGTAAAAATGGAATCAAACACTCTTTACAGTAGCTTCCCCAAACTTGAAATGTACGTAGGCATCAATGCAACAAAATATGTGTAGACGTATATGTTGAAAACTATAAAAAGAAATTCATGAATGAAATTAACAAACAGAATCATACAGGGTCCTTGTGTTGGAAAACGGAGTATTTTTAAGGTCCCCGGAGAACAGATGAGAAGGGGCCGGGGGGTGTGGGGAGGGCGGTGAGGGGGAGTCTGAGAGCTGCAGGTAAATTTGGACCACAATGGCCTAGCAGGGCGGTGGCGGGGAGGGCAGGAGGAAGGGGAGGGACAGTCCCTGGACAGGTGATGGACTGACTGGCTGGCCGCGGCGTGGGGAAGCCGGGAGACCCGCCTTGGCCACTTCCTTGCTTGGGTGATCATGCAGCCTCGGTCCTCCCAGGAGATGCAGTTACCTGCGGGGGCCGAGGTTGAGGCACTGCTGAGCGCCCATGGCCGAGGGCAGCCCGCCCCAGGGGCCAGCCACGGTGTGGACAGGGACGGGCCCAAGAAAGGGCCAGGCAGAAGGGGCTGTGCTCCCGGTGCGGGGGCCATTCCCTGCTCCCCCTTGGAAGGCAACCACTGGGGCTAATTTCTTGGAATTTTACGATCTTTTCCATCTTCAAAATTGTCTTCTAAAATACAATTCCCAGTAGGGGCCACACACCACGTTGTCTTGCCATCTGGACCCATGTCCTCATCCAAGGCATGGCCAGTAGGACCTCCCCCACCAACAGACAGAGAAGGGGGAGGAAAGGCAGTTGACAGGGGCTCGGGGGTCGTGGCCCCTGCCAGCTAAACCGGGAGGGAGGGGGTGTCAGAGCCGTTCCCTCTCCTTCCTTCCACGCCTCTCCTGGCTCCTTGGAACAAGCTGGGTTTATTCCCAGGAAGCAACCGTGTAAGCGATTGTTATGGACAGACAAGAGCCCCAGAGCCCACTGCCTGGCAGTTTCTGTGGCAACCGGCAGCTGGGGGAGAGGGGCCTGGAGCAGTGCCTGGGGTGGAAATTCAGAAACAGAGCCGGAGGTAAGTCTGCCGGAGCCCCGTGACTGCACCCCAGTGCCCAGTGGACCATGGAATCGGCCCACTCTGTGGGACCCATCGATCGCAGCAGGGGCCCCAGTCTGGGTGGGAAAGGGGCAGCCAAGGAACTGCTCTGCCTGCCCAGGAGCGGACTGGGCTGGACTCCTGGGGCCAGCTGTGGAGTCAGAGCCAGGAAACCAGGAGGACTTGAGGGCTGAAATCTAGACAGGGACAGGAAGGTCAGGGCTGGGGTCTCGATGGGATTCAAGGCCAAGGTCCCACCTACCACGGACTGATAGGAAGTACACCTTACAGAACTGGGGTCCCACTTCCTGATTAGCCAGGTGGGTTTCTGTGGCTTGCATCTCAAGTGGGAGCCCTGGGGAAGATACCTTCCCTAGCCTGTGTGGTCAGGGGAGGCTTCCTGGAGGAGGTGATGCCTGGGGACTGTTAAAGGCTAAATAGGCTCAGCCAGGCGAAGAGAACAGGGAAGGAGATGCCAGGTAGAGGGAACACAGAGGAGGCTAGGACAGAGTGAGCCATCACTGCCCACCCAGGGCCAAGTCTGATGGAACACAGGAGCCGGCTGCAGGGCTGCCCCCGGCCTTGTCTTCTGAGTGTGGGCAGGCGGGGTTGGCTCTCAGAGGAGCCTGAGCCCATTAGGGACAGTATGCTGATGGCTCAGTACCTGTTGCTTCTGCCGGCTTTGGGAAGCTTGCCTGCGAAGACTAATTGGGTTGGCTATACCCACTGCAGCGCCGGATCTGGGTGGTTCTGTGCAGATCCTGTCTGCGACTGGGAGTCAGACCTCAGGTCCTCTTTCCTGCTCCCAGCCACAGCCCCTCCTGGGGTCAGAATTGTTGCACATGCCACTAACGATCAGATCAACCGGTACAGAAGGTGGGAGGGTCCTGGGGGTCCTGAGAGGAGACACAGGCACAGCCTGGGGTGTGAAGTGAGGCAGGAGCAAAGATAGTTTGGGGGACAGAAGCAGCCTGGTTGTTATTTCCAGTCCTGCGAACCCCTCTCCCGCTGGCCCCTTGGTCCTCACCTTCCCTCTCAGTCTCAGCTCTTCTCCCACAAGCTCCAGAGGCCTAGGTGGGAGGGAGGGAGGAAGGTGGGAGAGCATGGAGGAGGGGGTGTGTCTATTGCAGAACCGTCTAAACTCAGGGGGGCGGAAGCCTGCTATGGGGTTTTGATCTCTCCAGTCACTGCCTCAGTTTCTTCTGCTCCATCTTCCTTTCCCAGCACCGACACCATCTGGGACAAAGCCAGACTTTCTCACTCCCTGCAGATGCTCAGATGTAGCTCGCTTGGCTCCCTTGCACTCTGGGCTCTTTCCTTCCCATGCCCATGGCTCCAGCTTCAGATGCCCTGAGGGCGGGGGCGGAGTTTGGTTCTTTTTCCCCAACCTTTAGATGCATCACCCAGCCCACTCCCAACACAAGACACGCGAACGTATGGAAACATGCTTTTACTGATGG
Organism: Galemys pyrenaicus; assembly: GCA_019455555.1. Taxonomy (NCBI): domain Eukaryota; kingdom Metazoa; phylum Chordata; class Mammalia; order Eulipotyphla; family Talpidae; genus Galemys; species Galemys pyrenaicus. The sequence goes on along the minus strand of JAGFMF010011799.1, from coordinate 7,427,969 downwards.
GGAGAATTTTTCTTTCCATTTTAAAGTCTCTTTTCTATACCCACCACCGCCCCTGTGTCCCATCACCTCCTCTCCACCTCTGGTGGCCTCAGCTGGGTTCTCAGCGTCTGCTAGTTTATTTTATCAATTTATTTACTTTATTTACTCAAATTACGCATATAGTTGAAACCATCTGATATTTGTCTTTATCTCTCTGGCTAACTTTGCTTTGCATAATTATCTCAAGTTTCGTCCATTTTGCTGCAAATCTCATTTTTCCTTATGGCTGACTAGTGTCCTCCCGTGTGGACAGATCACATCTTCCTTGCCCAGTCCTCTGTCAGTGGCCACTTAGGGCACTTCCATGTCCAAGCTATTGTAAGGAAGACCACAGTAAATATTCTGGAGTACTTGATTTTTTTGAGTTGATGATTTCATATTCTTTGAATAGATACCCAGAAGTGGGATCGCTGGATCATATGGTGTTTCTAGTTTTAGTCTTTAAAAAATTTTATTTACTTATTTAATTTCTAAAAAAGATTTATTTATTTATGCATACAAGAGCTGGGGTACAGGCCAAAGGTGTGGGGGTGAGAGGATCCACCAGAGACAGAGTGGGGAGCAGAACAGGCAGATGGACTGAAATACACTGCTGAGGGGAGCAGCGGGAGAGACAGGAGAGGTCTGCTGCTCCATGTGGGTCACCTCCCTGACTGGGAATTGAACTCCTAGTGCTGTGGCTGTGGAGAGCTTCACAGTGCTGAGACTTAACCCCCTGTACCACCAGGGAAGCTTCCTTATTTAATTTTTGAGCAATATATGATTTCTCCCCTCAGGTGTGGTCACCGTAATTCTCCTGCCACCAAAGCACTTTGGTCCATCAACATATTCCCTTGGGCTCTTCCCCCCCAGTCATCACTCCGCCTCACCTTTCCCCCTCATGGATTCTTCACATCTAGGTCCAGTTTTCAAGGTTTGTCTTTGACTCTTCGTTTGGTTTTTCTATATTCCACATGTAAGTGAAACCGTCTTATATTTATCTTTTTACTTCTGACTCCTTTCACTGAGCATCAGCCCTCCCAGCTCCATCCATGATGCTGCAAATGAATTTATCTTTTTTGATAGCTGAGTAGTATTCCATGGTATACATACACCACATCTTCTTGATCTATTCATCTTTTGGGGGGCATTTAGGTTGTTTCCATATTTTGTCTGTTGTAAATAGTGCTGCAGTAAACACAGAAGTGCAGATTTCCTTTTCAGCTTGTGTTCTTTAAGTAGATACTATTTTCAGTTTTTTAGAAAAGGTCCAGTCTGCTTTCCAAAATGGCTGCACAAATTTACCTTCCATCACTGTGTAGAAGTTTGCTCCTCTTCCACATCCTCTCTCTGGCACTTCTTGTTGGGACTCTTTCTTTTTATTCATATAAGAACTGGGGTACAGGCCAGAAGTGCAGGGGGTGAGAGGATCCCACCAGAGACAGAGTGGGGAACAGAACAGGCAGATCAACTGAAACACACTGATGAGGGGAGCAGCGGGCAAGACGGGATAGGTCTGCCGTGCCATGTGGGTCCCCTCCCTGGCCGGTGGCAGGGATCGAGCTCATACTGCAGTGGCTGCGTTTTGCTTCATAGTGCTTAACCCACTGCGCCACCAGGGGAGGGCCCAGGTTGGGACTCTTTTTGATGTCTGCTGTTTTCCTGGGATCTATTTCTTTATTCCTGTCTCTGACTTCTCAGGGAATGTGCTCGCTTCGGCAGCACATATACTAACTTCTTAGGGAATAAGGTAGGAAGAGATGTGAGAAGGAAAACATGTGTCTTCCATTTTCAAGCCTGTGGCGGTTGGCACTCTGAAGAAGACCCCGGCTTCGACACTGCATGAAAAACAGCAGTGTCTCATGAAGTTAACCACACAACTTAACCCAGGACCAAGGGATCCAACTCCATGAGAAATACTCCTAACACTCTCCAACCCTCAGATTCAGGGGTCATAACCTAAATTCACAGTGAGATACAGTTTTACTTTTCTAACAATGTAGGTCCCTGCACACAGCCTAGGCGTGTAGGAGGCTGCGCCATCTAAGCCTGTGCAGTGCCCCTCGATAGCGTTTGCAGTGATGAAACCACCTGGAGACTCTTCTCAAAGCATTTCCCCAACGCTGAATGATCTGTGATCTCATCACAGTGGAACACCAAAGACAACCAGAAGATTTGAGAAGCAGTCACTGTAACAAGATCCCTCTCAGTATGTAGGCCAACAGCCAACTTCTTGACAGCCAAGGTGGAAGGAGCGTAGCACGTCTGAAGGCTACATCTGACCAATATATTCAAGGATGGCCAAATAAAGACTTTTTCCACATAAAAATTGAGGGCAGTTGTTACAAAGGTGGGCCAAAATGCACTTTAGGAAGAAGGAAGGTCTGAGATGTGAGAGGCAGTGGCATTTCAAAGTCACCTCCTGCGCCCCTTGTGTGATGCAAGCTGACTCATAATTCCCGCCTGCCTGGCCTCCTGGATGCCTACTGCAGCTTCACTCATCTCAATGCCCCTTCCCTCTCGCTCCCCGGTACCCAGCTCCTGAGACACATCCCCACGTGTCTCTCACATTCCTCCTCTCACCTTGGCTCCCTAGCTACAGAGCATTTTGCTGAGCTGCCAGCCCCGATGTTCCCTCTGATTTGCTCCCCACACTGCAGCCTGGCAGATGTTTCTGAAATGCAAATCTGACCACGTCTCCTCTCTGTTCAAAACATGAGACTTAGTGCCCCTTGTAATTTTTAGCCCCAGAATCAGCAGTGTGATCAAGGAGCCCAAGTCATCCACGTGTTTTGTGCTGGAATGCATGAGGGCTGGACCTTCCAGCCACGTCCACGCGGTTCTGACGCTGGCTCCGCTCTAATTTGAAATTAGTGTGACATCATTATCAAGCTACCAATATGGTTCTGGAAACAAACTCAGCTTTGGCAAGACTTTTTAAAAATGTGGCCAGGGCCTCCCCTGGTGGCGCAGTGGGTTAAGCAGCGCATTACAAAGCAGATCGCAGCCACTGCAGCATGAGTTCGATCCCTGCTGCCGGCCAGGGTGGGGACCCACATGGTGTGGCAGACCTCTCCTGCTGTGCCCGCTGCTCCCCTC
>JAGFMF010011799.1:7393824-7424802 GCA_019455555.1 Galemys pyrenaicus | reverse complement strand
CCCTGCTCTCTGTGGTGAATCCTCTCACCCCCCTACACCTCTGGCCTGTACCCCAGTGCTTGTATGCATAAATAAATAAATCTTTAAAAAAATAAAAAATAAAAATGTGGCCATAGTATTTTTCTGTAGGGTTATTGGTTGTTTTGTTTTTATTTATTTTGAAAAATGTCCATTGTATCTTCGCAAGAATCTCTGATTTTTAATCAGTTAGTTTCAAGTAATGGTAATACTCCTCATGACTTTTTTTTTTTTAAAAAAAACAAGTCATTTGGAATGATATAACAGAAAAAATAAAAGCCTCCTCTTGGGACTACCCTTGTGGTGCAAGGGTTTAAAGCACACCACTATGAAGCTATCCACAACCACTGCAGCAAGAGTTCAATCCCTGGCCAGGAAGGGGGCCCACATGGCACTGAAGACCTACCCTGTCGTGCTGCTGCTCCCCTCAGCAGTGTATTTCCGTAGATCTGTTTAGTAGATCTTCCCCATTCTGTCTCTGGTGATTCCTCTCACCCCCCACACCTCTGGCCTGTACCCAAGTTCTTGTATGCATAAGTAAATAAATATTTTTTTAAAAGTCTCCTCTCCTTCCCCTAAAAATAAATAAACAAATAAAATAGGAAACGACATTCCGCTCCTCTTGGGGTAAAACAAAAATCTTCACTAGACTAGGGAAGGTCTGCTTAATCCAGTCCCTGCCAGTCCAGTTGCATACTCATGTCTTTTCCTGCCAGCCCCTCTGGACTTCCTCAGTCTCTAGAGTGTGCCAGCTCCTTCACCCGGACAGGCTGATGCCTAGGTGTTTTCCACTGCACATGGGTCCCCTCCCTTCCTTCTTTGCCTAGTCAATGGCACTCATCCTTCAGCTCTCAGTTCAATTGGCCCTACCTCTAGGAAGTCTGCCTTGATTTCCTGATGAGGTCAACGCTCCCCCAATAACTGTGTTCATAGTACCATGGTATCCTCACCTACGGCTTGTCACTGGAGAAATTTCACGTTTAGTTCTGTACAGTCATGTGTCACTTAAAGGTGGGAATACACTTTTGAGGAATGTGTGTTAGGTGGTTTCATCGCTGAGCTAGCATCACAGGGTATGATTACACAGTAGAGATAGTACAGCCCACTGCACCTGGAGGCTGGGTGGTGGAGCCCGCTGGGGTCACTGTAATATGTGGTCCTTCATGAACCAATGTCTAAGTGGCACGTGACCATCATTGATTATGGTCTGGCTTTATATCCCAACACTTACACATTTCCATTGTTCACCTATACATCTCCGGGACCCTGCACACATGAGGGACAGTCACCAGTTAATGGCTGAATGAACGAATCAGTGGATAGTGCCTTCTGTCCTGCGACTCCCTCATGTGACATTCTAGAATACGAAGATTCACTTGTTTTCTGCATCCAGGAGAATGCTGGTTCTTGTATAAATGCACTGAGAATCAGAGCTGTAGGGAATAATTGGAAAAAGAAAGAATTGAGAAAAGCAAAGGCAGGGGGAACTTAGCAGCAGAGCTGCAGTCACGATTTCTGCAGTGAAGACTGGGGAGTCGAGGGGCCAGTTGGGGGGCAGGTGCTTGGCTCCCAACAGAGCCCAGACCACCCACCCTCACGGGGCGGGAAAGGGAGCCGCTCAGCTCTGCCGAGCAGATTAAATAAAGACCAACAGGGGCCGCTCCCATTTTGAAATCGTCCATTACTCTCTGTTGCTGCAACCGCAGTGAGACCCAGGGGGCAGGAATAAACAATTCTGAGTCATAAAATCATTAAGGCATCGAACATTTGGGGAGATGAACGACACAAAAAATATGCTTCCTCTACACATGTTACTTGCAACAAAGCCTAATCCTTTTACACACAGCTCACAGAGCTCTGGGGAGAGGGGTTCGGGCGTGAATGTGATGGTGCGGTTAATTTAAGATGCATAAAGAGTTATTGATTCATTCTTGGTTTCATGAACTGCTTTAATATTTAATTTTGCTGAACAAAAGTATTTTTTCTAAGGGTTTGCATGGGTTGTTTGTCCCCTTCATCTCCCCTAATCTGGGTGCTGTATCCAACGGCATCCGGGTCCCACTGGCATGGACCCTCCAACTGAACTTGCCCCAAGTGCTGCTCCCTGTGTCCCCATTGCAGGATCCAGCCAATCAGAGCCAGAAGCCCAAGCAGCACCCTGCATGTCTCTACACCCTGCCCCCCAGACCAGTGGTACCCAGATCCTGTGCATCCAACTCCCTAATGTGTCCGGCCACATACTCCCTTCCTCACCTCCATGTCCTGCCAGCTCAGGCCTGACTCATCACCTGCCAGTGGCCAACATGGTATCCCCAACTCCGCTCTTGCCCTCTCAGCCCATCCTCCCTGCTGGGAAGAAGGGCAGGGGCTGTGGGGATTGGGGTTCTGGGCAAGGAGTCAGGGCCCAAGGCAGTGGGAGAATGAATTGAGGTCGGCTCTGAACCTGGGCAAGCATGGGCAGCCCCAAGACTAGGCCTGCTCAGCGTGGCCTAACCGCCCGGTCTTGGTCTGTTCACCTGCTATTTTACTGAAGGGGAACCGCACAATTGATTCCCATCACAATTTCTTTTAAAGGCTGCTCCATCTCAGAAAAACTCAAAGGTGTCAGGGACACGTCAAATGTGGCTCATCAATAAACACGCACAGCATGACCACCTAGGGTAGGCAAGGCTAGGCACTACCTCCTGACCTTCAGTCGAAGCAGCCTTGTCCTCAGAAGGTAATGGGGCCATCGAGAAAAGCTAGTGCCCTCTCCACAGATTTTTATTTAAAGATTTATTTATTTATGCATACAATACCTGGGATACAGGCCAGAGTTGCAGGAGGTGAGAGGATTCACCAGAGACAGAGTGGGGAGCAGAACAGGAAGATTGACTGAGATACACAGCTGAGGGGAGCAGCAGGCGAGGCAGGAGAGGTCTGCTGCGCCATGTGGGTCCCTTCCCAGGCCGAGGATCGAACTCGCGCTGCTGTGCCGCGGATGCTTCACAGTGCAGTGCTCAGCCCTCTGCGCCACCAGGGAGGCCCTCTCCACAGATATTAATTGAGCACCTGGCAGATGCCCAGGGCCTACCCAGGTCCAATGAGCCCCTGCCATTCACATTCTCGAGCCACATGTGAATCCAGACTGGGAAGCACTAAGAAGAAACCACAGGATGGAGGGGGTGTGAGCCAGGAGGGAGGCAGGACATGGGTGCTTCAATGGCATTGCCATGGGCCCTTTAATTGAAAGTGTGTGGAAAACAGACTGCGCAGGAGCCACAGCATGTGCAGAGGCCCTGAGACAGGAAGGAGTCAATCCAGTGTGGCTGGAGCGGAGAGCAGAAGCGGTGAGGCCAGGGAGAAGCAGGGGGGCGTGGCCACAAAGGCCCCTGCACATCACCTTAGGGAGATTCTGCCCCTTCACACACATCCACAAGTCCCAAAGCTCTTGCAGAGACCCTTCCAGCCACGTGGGAGGATGTCCGTCAGCTGGCAGGGGCCCCGGGCATCCCTCCCAGACTGGATGGCCAGGGGCCCTGCAGACGTGCCCCGGAGGGATGCTCGCCTCTTGCATTCACCCCCATGCTGAGCCTTCCTTGTTCCCTGTGCTGCTGGGTGGGGACCTGCCAACTGACCCCTCACTAGCTGGGTCTCAAGTTGAGCCGGCTCCTGGGGGGCCCTGGCTCCAGGTCAGGAGGCAGCTGTCAGAGTTTGCCACGTACCACAGAAGGGCAGTTTGAACAACAGAAACGTGTTGTCTCACAGCCTCGGAGCCTGGAAGTTGGGCATGGCCCGTTCCTCCTGAGGACCACGATGTGAACTCGCCTCAACTAGTCACATTGGCAGTGACCCCTCCCCTAAAGAGGTCACAGTCTCAGGTGCCGGGGTTAGGACTTCCACATACAGGTTTTGAGGAGACTCTTTCAGCTGTAACATTGGACAAAGGGACAAAGCTCTCTGCTCGGGGGATGAGGAGCAGCAGAGTGGCCCTGGGTCCAGCAACATTGGGGGAGCTCCTTTCGGGGGTCCTGATCTCTGGGGAGCCTCCCTACCCCCCCACTGTCTTTTCAGTCTAGCACCCCCTGCCTTTCATTCTCTCCTACACCTTTATCACAAACTCTTGCTTTCAATTCCCCCTTGCCTGAAGTACTTAGGGGGGCTGTTTCCTGACCGGCCAAGTGGCTGACACAGATGCTACTCGCAGTTCAGGGCCACAGACGGGGTGTTCACATAGCAACGTGAGTAGCCAGGAGGCGCCCCGAGGCGCATGTGTGACACAAACAAGCCTGTTCTAAAGTGTATATGGAAATGCAATGAGCCGAGAGTAGATGACTTGAAAGACGAAAAACAAAACTGGTGAATTTATGCTACTAGATTTGCGCACACTGGAATCTGCTACAACTGTCAAGACTGTGTGGTCATGATAGTTTAGTAAATCTGTTGTGTTCTGGAGCAAAACAGAGAGTCCAGAAACATCCACACATAGAGTGCTGCTAATTCAGCAGGGGGAAAGCATAGTGTGGTGGGAAGAAGATAAATCTATCAAAGGTATTGGGGTAATTGGTTGTCCTTATGAGAAAAAGTGAATTTCAGTCTTATTTGATGGCACACATAAATGCCATTTCTAAGTGGGCTGTATATAAACTTTCAAAGCAAAGCAACGTTTTTAGAAACATGGAAAGTACCTTTATGACATTGGGCCAGGCAAATAGGTCTTAAACAGATCATAAAAAAGCACCAGTCTTGAAAGGAACCACAGACAATGGACATCCTTAAATAAGAATGTTCAAGAAAAGAGACATAGAAGGCAAATCACAAAATGGAGGAAGACATTTGTTATATGTATGTTTGACCTGAAATGAAATAAATGTGTGTAAAAAATTTCAAGTCAGGAATACAACAGACAACCCAGCCAAAAGATATCAACAGACACTTTACAAAAGAACACACCCACATGGCTGATAAGCAAATAAGAGTACTCCACTTTCGGAGTCAGTGGGGAACGATAAATAATCAGTGATAAAGTCACCACTACACACAACAAGGATGGCTAAAGTTAGAAAGTCGACAATCCCAAGTGCAGAAAGGAGGTGGACCAATTGCAATGCTCCTGTGCAAGTACTGGAAATTTCTGGCATGTACATCAAACTGATTATAAACACCCTGTGTGATCCAGTGAGATTCTTCCTGGGAAGAGATAATCAACAAAAACCCACACCTAAGTTCACCAGGGGACATGGACAGAACTTTCTTTTCATAGCAGCACTGCTCAGGGTTGCCAGAAGTGGAACTGGTCCAAATGCTCACCGACGGAACAGGTTGTGCTGTTCATATAGTGGGTGCCCCACCAGCTCCACCATGATTGCAATGCAAGTTCAAAAACAGGCAACACAGGGGGTCTCCCTGGTGGCGCAGTGGGTTAAGCAACGCACTATGAAGCAAACCGCAGCCACAGCGGCACAAACGAGTTCAATCCCTGCTGCTGGCCAGGGAGGGGACCCACATGGCGCAGCAGACCTCTCCTGCCTGTACTCCAGTTCTTGTGTGCATAAATAAATAAATCTTTAAAAAAAATAAACATTGAAAAAACAAAAACAGGCAACCTGACCCTGTGTGTTAGGAAGGAGAACAGTGCCTGCCCTTGGAAAGTGGCATGAGAGGCGTCCTTGTGTTTTATTTCTTTTTTTTTTTTTAAATATTTCTTTCTTTATGCCTACAAGAGCTGGGGTACAGGCCAGAGTTGTGGGAGGTGAGAGGATCCACCAGAGACAGCGTGGGGAGCAGAACAGGCAGATCGACTGAAGTACCCTGCTGAGGGGAGCAGCGGGTGAGGCAGGAGAGGTCTGCTGTGCCATGTGGGTCCCCTCCCTGGCTGGGGATCAAACTCTTGCTGCAGTGGCTGCAGAAGCCCCACAGTTCAGCGCTCAACCACTCGCATCACCAGGGAGACCTCTCCTTAATGTTTTTACACAAGATAACTGCAGGTGATTGCATGAGGGATTCAAACTCTATTTCCTGGGTTTGAAAATCGCCCCAGTCCATCCTACTCCAGGAGCTCTCCTCCCGGCCTCCCACTGGGCAGCCTATTAGCCTACCCAAGCCCTGCTCCCATCCCCTCCTGCCCGGTCCTGTCTAGCTGGGGAATGCCCATATCTGGGGGTGCTCTGGAAGTGGGTGGGGGGCACAAACTCTGAGTGGGAAGCCCCTGTGGCTCTGCTTGGTGGAGGAGGCCCAGAGCAGGAGCGTCTCTGGCCGTCTGGGTGCTTCAGTGGCGAGGGCCACCAAGGCAGGTGTCCTGGGTTGCTGGCCTGTTCCTGCGGGGTAGGACCCACCAGGAGTGACACAGAGTGGGGCGGGAGGCAGCACCTCTGGAAGGAAAGGCTGTGAGCTTGGCCCTGGGATGGGGGCGGGGGCTGGAGGATGGAGAGGTGGCCCCTGTCTGGGACGCTAAGGAAACTCCTCCCTTGTGACCAAAGGTGTGGTCAGGTCCAGGCCATCTGCGTAGGACGTGTCTTTAGCTTTGGGTTCTTATCCCTCATCATAGAAAGTTCTTAGCCTTTGCTTACATGAGTTGTGTGGTCCGAGTCCCCAGGGCAGGGCTGGGTTCCCATGTGGCTTCCTTGCTGCCGAGCCCAGAAGGATATTTTTGAGCTCTCTTGGCTGGAACCCCTCATCCCCCTTTGCACGGCAGGGCCCTTTCGGCTAATTATCCCCAGGGACACCAGAAGTCTGGGAGAGAAGGAACCACACGGGAGGGAGGACAGACCCACAGGCCACCTCCACTCAGTCGTCCAGGCCAGAAGACAACTCTGTACTGGACAACTGACGTTCCATGTGATTGAAACGTCTGCCAGCTTCCGGCTCCGTGCTGTTGGGTCACTTTGAGCGTGGGCTTCCTCACCTGTGCAAGGGGGTCATAGAGGTGCCGTCCCCAGCCAGTGGGAGTGGGAAGGAAGCGGTTCCACAGACACATATCTCTGTGTGAATGCTTCCATGGCTTTTTTTTAATGATTCCTTGGTTAATTAAATTTATGAAATAGGCATTAAACAGGATTCCTGACTGCAGACCTTCTCAGGGCCTTTATGATCTTAGTGTCATCACTGATCACCAGGCAAGGAGGATTCTACAAGGACTCTCTCAAGCAACTTTATCCACAGGGTGTGTGTGTGTGTGTGTGTGTGTGTGTGTGTGTGTGTGTGTGTGGTGTTACCTCGCAGGGGATCGCTCCCCAGAAATCCAGTGAATTCCAATAGGAAGTGGATTCTCACGTGGAGACTGGTTTTCTGTTCTGATGCAAACATCACATGCAAAGCCAGCCTGATGGGATCCAGAAGTCATGGGCTCTGCATTGATCCATGTGACCATGTGACAGTCCAGCAGGACAGGGAGGCTGAGACTCTTTGCCTCCCCACCTCCACCCTAGCCATGGGCTTGGGGCGCTTGCAGGGTTCTTTTACCCTAAAGGCTGGGCTGGCAGGCAAGGGGCACTTCTTTGCTAAATCCTCTGCTTAGGGCCTCCCTGGTGGCGCAGTGGATAAAGCAACGCACTATGAAGCAAATCGCAGCCACTGCAGCACGAGTTCAATCCCTGCTGCCGGCCAGGGAGGGGACCCACATGGTGCAGCAGACCTCTCCTGCTGTGCCCGCTGCTCCCCTCAGCAGTGTGTTTCAGTCAGTCTGCCTGTTCTGCTCCCTGCTCTCTGTGGTGAAACCTCTCGCCCCCCACACCTCTGGCCTGTACCCCAGTGCTTGTATGCATAAATAAATAAATCTTTAAAAAAAAATCCTCTGCTTAGAGCCAATTGCAATACAGAGTTCAGAAGGGTCTCCCCTGCATGAGGGTTGAAAAGTACACAAGAGACAGTTCTTTTGGGGGGAGTTTTTTCCTGTGTTTGGGGTAAGTTTTGATTAGTCACTTTGTCTAGAATGCAACTAAATACTTTTATAGAAAACATTTTAATAATTTAAATTCCTGCAAGGAAAAGAAGATATTGCGAACCCCAACCACTCCAGCTCTTAACTCCTGATTTCCTGGAGAAAGGGTCGTTCTCCTGACGTGCATCTGGGTAGTGGGTGTGGGTGGTGACCTCGTGGGAGGGAGAGCAGGCTGGGAAGGTCGCCTCAGGCGGCGGCTCCGAGGCTTCTACTTGGTGCCGGAGGTGGGGCGCACTCTGCCTGCTGCTTCATCAGAAGGAGTGAAGCCTTTCATCTAATTTTGTCGCCAATACTAAATGGCCTTTCTATATTTTGACACACTGAATCACCACGTCCGAAATGGTTCATTATTTATGGTGGCTCGTGTTGGGGATGAATCACGGCATTTATTCCCAGCCCTGCCTCCTGGAGCGGGACCTCCCTCTTTGCCCCTCTTTGAAGCCGGACCCCTGGGTGTGGGGTGGCGCTGGGGGGTGGCACTGCCCACCAGGAGCCCTATGAGGGGAGGAAGTGCAGATAAAAGGCAAGCTCTGGAATCTTCTGAGACCTGCAATCCGACTAGTCCATGCTCAGCAGACAAACGGCCACGCCAGGACTGATTCTGCAGGAAAGCAGTGTCCCTGGCCAGGTCTCCATGGCAGCTGGGTGGGGAGGAAGGAAGTGCGGGGCACGGAGATGCTGAGGGTGGGATGTGTCAGAGAGCAGAGCCCTGCGGCCTCCCCTCAGGCACACCTGGCTTGTGACCACCCAGCTCCAGCCTGTGGCCCAGACCCTGGAGCTCTGCGCCTGCAGGTGCTTCCATCACTCCTTCCGGTCCTCTCCCCAGGCAGCCTCCCCAGGGGTCCTGGGCTGTGTGCTGCTCCGCCTTCCCGCCCTAGCCTGCTGACTGGGCCTGGCAGGGCTGTGGGGCAGACGGCAGGCCACAGCGCCAGCCTCTCTGCGCCTTGGCTTGATACTGGCTGTGAGGGCAGCTCGCAATGCCAGGCCCTCACCCTCCTTTTAATTTAGTAGCCGGCTGCCTCATTTCAAGTCCACCCCCAGGAAACCTCCCCGACGTCCCTGCTGGGGATAGGCCCTCCCCTCAGCTGCCCTGTCCCATCTTCCCCCAGTTGTCCTCTACTGTCAGCCTGGGTCTGCCTCCCTGTAGGGTCAGAGAAATTGTCAGGCTTTTCCGCCCTCCCGCCATTGGTGTGATGATGGACACCTGAGGTCCTGCAGGCGTGCCTAAGTGGGCATGCGCAAGTGGGTCCACCTGGGCTGAGATACAGGCGTATAAAAGGGTGGCGTCACGAGGATGCCAGTAGAGAAAGAGGAGAAGAGAGAGCCCAGAGAGTGAAGATGTGCCGGGGGCTGGTAGGCCTGCCAACCTCCTGGCCCCCCGCCCCCTGCCTGCTGTGAACCTGGTCGCCTCTGAGATAATGAAGCAATAAAATCCTGAAAAAGCCACCGAGGGCTCCAGAACGCCTCCTTGACCCGTCTGCTGGAATCACTGAGAACTTGCTCTGTGCCCTGCTGGCACCACACTCCCCCTTTAGGCTGGGGGCTCATCAGTGGGAGGGGTCTCCCCTCCACACACCCTTCAGAGTCCCCAAGAGTCAGCCTGATGTCTGCCAGGTGTGGAGCAGGGCACCCCCTCAAGCGTGGTTCTCCCTGTTCTAGTTGTCCGTCCTGGGAGTGCCCAGCCACAGGTCCCTGCCAGGACTGTGCCGTCTCCCACCAGAGCAGGACCTGGCTGGGCAGGAGGAGCCTGAGGGAAGGCTGGCCCTGGCTGTCTAGCATGGAGAAACTAGACTTGGGGTGCTGGGCTCCTCTGTGATGCTAGGTCCCGTCTGCTATGCTGGACCCCTCTGCTGGATCAGTCTTCCCCATCTGTGGTACCCCTTCAGCTAGAGGGGGCTCTCCTATGCTAGGCTACTCTTTGCCTTTTGCTAGGGGTTCTCCTCATTTACTAATCCCCCTTTGTTATGCCTCCTCTGTCATGCCCAGCCCCTGCAGCATAGGCATTGGCTTCCTTACGCTTATGCCCAGGTGGTGTCTCGGCCCTATAGCAACTTGCAAGGCTGTCCTGCTAAGACCATGGAACTGAACTCAGCCTGGACCGGACGTCATTGCCACAGACTTCCGATCTGACCTGTGGCACGCGGCCCTTGGGACGTGGAGGGGGTTTGCCCCTGGGTGCGACCTTGACACCTGGCCCTGGACGTCACCCCAGGTGCTACACCGTGTCCTGGCATCCACCCTACTGGAAGGGACGCCTAGACGCCCGCCTCTCTCCCCAGGTGCGCCCACTTAGAGCTTTGCTAAGAGCCCACCTCTGCCAGTGTGTGGGATGGGGCACCGTCCGCGCTTTGTGACCCCCAGGAGGACCCAGGACCCTGGGCTCCCATCTGCTTGCACCTTCTCATGTGGTATTTGCAGAAGTCCAGTGGCGTGGACGTGGTGCTCCTGTTCACAGAGGAGGAAACTGAGGTCCGGAGAAGTTTGGGCTCAACATCCCAGTGGATTAAACCCACACACCTGGCTGTGCTGCTGGGGCACGCCTGTCAGCCCATTGCAGGTACCCTTTGTTGACGCTTGATGAGCCCTCACTAAACCCTAGGCGAGAGGTACCATCACTGCCTCTGTTTTGCAGGTGAGAAATGGAAGCCCAGAGAGGTCAGCAACTCAGTTAAGGTCACACAGCTAGGAAGTAGAAGGGATAGGACTCCATCCAGGCCGCCTGGTTGGAACTGCAGCCACACCCCCTGCTGCCTCCCCTGGCCAGCACCTGCTGTAGGAGGGACCAGGCACCAGGCAGTTGCGAGGAACCGTGTCCTCCCTGGGAGGAGTCAGGGAAACTTGAGCACAGCCTCCCAGCACCCAGACAGGCTTAAGTCTCTGGGTCCAAGGTGAGGAGGGATGGAGGCCTCAGGCCCTCGGTCTGTTTCCTGTTGGGCCTTTGTTAACATCAGCAGAAACAGCCAGGTTCCTGATAATCACTGGTTTTGCAGATCAGTGGGGTGCGAAGGAGATTCCACTGTGGGCAAACAGCCGGGCAACTTGAAGAGCAAACTGTGGCTTTCTGAGCAGGAGCATGCCAGACCACTCTGTACAAGTTGTGGAGGCAGCGACTGTTTAGAGTGAGGAAGCTGGTGACAAGGCGGAGGCGGACCATGGAACTGAACTCAGCCTGCACCCGACATCATTGCCACAGACTTCCGATCTGACCTGTGGCACGCGGCCCTTGGGACGTGGAGGGGGTTTGCCCCTGGAATTTTGGTCCAAAGGGAGGCATGCATGCAAAGGAGTCCTTGGAACACAGCTGCAAAAGCACAGGGGGTCCCCGCCTTGCTCCCCCTGGGGGGGTTCTCATCACAAAGGGCGAGAGCACATGTGGGTCTAGATGTGGAGAAATGGAGCCTGTGGGCTGGTGGGGGTGTCAGCTGGGGTGGCTGCTATGGCAAAGAGTAAGGTGGGTGCTTCCTCTTCAGAGTCACATGCAGGGACTTGGAGGGCTATTTGTATACCACGTAGAAGCCTCAGTCATAAGAGTTGAAAGGGAGGAGCAACTCATTGATGAGGAGGTGCTCATTGATGGGTGGAGGGAAGAAAGATGTGGTAGGCTGTGGAATACTATACAGTCATAAAAAGGAAGGATACTGACATGGACAACAACACGATGGACCTTGAGGACATTATGCTAAGTCCATGCTATGCACATACCTTGTGATTCTACTTATATGAGGTCCCCGGAGGAATAAAGTTCACGGAGACAGAAAGTAGAAGGGTGGGTGCTGGGGCTAGGGAGGGGAGGGAAAGGGCTGGTGTTTAATGGGGACAGTGTTAGCTGGGGCAGATGGCAAGTTCTGAAGATGTGATGACTGACATGGACTTACCACCCTGGTCTGTTTACATAGGATCAAAATGGTAAATTTCAAGTTGGGTATATTTTGATCATAAAACACACAATGAACACAAAATACAACTATCTGGCTGAGGATTGAGAGTGACAGAACCACAGCAACTGGATCCCAGCAGGGGGCAGGTAGGGAGACAATAACTTCTATTAACGAATACTGTGGTGAGGGAAGGTTAATTCACTGGAATCCAGCAAGCACTGATTGGCCTTATTACCCCTCTGTTGTCTGGAGGACCCTGGGACATGGCCCCCTCTGGGCCTCCATACCACCCCAAGACGGTGCCAGCACCCCATGGGGTAAACAGAGGGCGCAGGGTGGCCTCCCAGATGTGGGCACCAGCCGGCCCTGCCTGCCTCCGGTAACCAGTGGGGATCCTTCCCTTTCCCATTAGACCCCAGCAATAGCGCAAGTAATTTCAGGTTGAGAAAAATGGACTCAATCAGCCGGGCCTGCCATTTCCAGTGATGACTGTGTTCTGCTCGCAGGGTGCCCGGAGCACTTGTTCCCTTGAGCTCGCGGCTCCCGGCCCTGGTCAGTTCCCACCTCGCTCTCTCCTGCAGGAATTTCGCTTCAGCTCTGCAAAGGGGGCCTCTGGCGGCCCCTGGGCCCCTGTCACCTGCCCGGCCCTCTGAGGGGGGCCGTCAATAGGATGATGACCCCGAGGAGGCACCCAGCCCTTTACAGTTGCCCAGACCTGTAGTGGAGAGCCTGCTCCCCGGGGGCTTGGGGCTGTCCTGTGTTCCGGCGAGGCTCGGGGGTGTCAGGAGCTGCATCAGCCTTGAGTCACAGCATAGGCGGTGATATGCCAACCCTGAGCCCATGCCAGGGCCTGGCTTCCCCGACGACAGGAGGGTTTAGGGGTTTGGAGCTGCACAACATACCGTTTGGCTCCATGAAATGGTGAGACAGAAATCCCTACCTGCAGGCATGGGGAGAGAGCAGCGCCTGGCTGAGCAGGGTGGGGGGGCACAGATTGCCAGGGGCTGGGCACCCACGGCCTCCGCGCCTCCAGGCCTTGAAAGAAACTGGCTGGCAGTGAGTTACCCTTAAGTACGGAACGGCGGGCGTCTGGGTCCCAGCAGGGATGGGTCCGCTCCCCTCTGTTAGAAGGGGACGAACAGTGATGGCGCATGAGATGAAGTCCAGTGAGTTTCAGTCCAAGCTAACATCATGGCAGACGACAACTGAGGCTCTTGGGCAAGAGGCGGGATGCAGCAAGCGCTGGGAGCAGCCGGCCGGCCGGCTGACAAGCTGACTGGCCACTGGGCCTGGCCTGTGCACCCCTGAGGGCTGGGCACAGCAGAGCTGGTGACCCGTTTGCACAAGCCTCAGCCACCCAGAGTCATTTCACAAGTTCCTTCGGCTTCCCGGTATTCAGAGTGTGACTAAGCCCTTGCCCTTGACTCCGCACTCCGGTGAGGAGCCAGGGTCGGCCTGAACAGAGGAGGGCACTCGCTAAGCTCCCGGATCAAGAGCCAGGGGCAAGATGCTTCCTACATGAGCATGCCAGAACCCCTCTCTCTTTGGGGACCTGCCTCTCGCCCACGCCAGTTTGTAGGTGCTGTTTGGAGCAGGCCCCATACCCTCTCATCCTGAGCAAATCTGGCCCTTTGCTCCAGAGAGGGGCTTATTACCAGGCTGGTGACAGAGCCCCCAGCCCCTGGGCCCAGGGGAAGCACCTGAGCTGGGGAGCGTCCGAGTCGGGGGGTGGGGGGGACAGAGAACAAGCGTGTGTCTCCCTAGCTGCTGAGGTGGCCGCGCAAAGGCATGGTGGCTTTGCCCTGGCATGGGCTGGCCCGTGGAAGAGTGAGGCGGGTTGAGGAGGGTGTCCAAGCGGCCTGAGACCCCTCATGGGAGCCCCACCAGGCATGTGCAAATCCTGCACCGTGTCAGCTTCAGGAGCCGATAAATTCCCTTTTCTGCTTAAGCCAGATGGAGCCCGGCTCCTGTCGCTGGCAAGCGAGATTATTCCAACTAAAAATACACTAGGTATTTTAACTTCTTTAAACCTTGCTCTAAATTATATATTGCTTTGTTAAATATAATCATTGGTGGTTGGTAATAATTTATCTTCAGTTCTTTTAATAAAATGTTCTGTTTCATAGAAAATGCTAATTGAGGAGCATGTAATAAAGGCGGCCCTGGTTCCACAGGCCTGGCGGGTCTAGCTCTGGAGGCCAGCTCCCCCGGGAACCATCGCGGTGCCTGCGGGGCATCAGCTGCCCTTGGAGTGGGCCAGCCTCCAGGGCTGGTGATGGGAACCACAAACAATGGGAGCCTCCCGGGGGCTCCTGGGATCTGAGGGATGGCCCCACCCAGCAGGGGGGCACAGAATGGGCCCAGCCCCTCATCTCACACACCCCATGGGTAAGAGTCCGTGCGGGGCCCCTTAGGTCCGAGGGTCTTCTCCAGCTCAGTGGCTTGTCTGTGGGTGGGTGTCACTGCCCCTATCTTATTGCCAAGAACCAGCAAGTTGGGGCCCACTGATTCCTTTACTTAGTGGCAAAGAAGGGACTTAATTCCTATCCCCCATGGGCTAAAGGGACACTTGTCATTTCTGGGGCAGCAGGAAAGAAATTTCCTCAGCCTACAGGTGGGTAGACTGAAGAGCAGAAGGCTGGCTGTCTTGTCCAGGGGACCCTGGATGTCCCTGGCCCTGTCCTCGCTTCCTGCTAAGGGTTGAAGTGGGTCTCCCCAAAAGATATGTTGAAGTCTTAAACCCCTTGACCTTCCTTGAGACTAGGGTCTTGGTAGGCGTGATCAAGTCAGATTGTTGTGACTGGTGTCCTACTAAGAGGAGAGGCAAGCGATCTTCCTGGTGGCTCAAGGAGCTAATCTCAGCATGATGAAGCTGTCTGCAGCACGAGTTCGATCCCCGGCCAGGGAG
Organism: Galemys pyrenaicus; assembly: GCA_019455555.1. Lineage (NCBI taxonomy): Eukaryota > Metazoa > Chordata > Mammalia > Eulipotyphla > Talpidae > Galemys > Galemys pyrenaicus. Next base: position 7,410,080 of record JAGFMF010011799.1, on the reverse strand, counting down.
CGGACCCACAGGGCGCAGCAGACCTCTCCTGTCTCCCGCTGCTCCCCTCAGCAGTGTGTTTCAATAGATCTGCCTGTTCTGTTCCCCCATTCTGTCTCTGGTGAATCCTCTCACTGACCCCCACCTCTGGCCTGTACCCCAGTTCTTGTATACATAATCCCTCCCTCAGGAGGGAGCCCCATGTGACCAGAGAGGCAGAGACTAGATGAAGCTGCCACAATCCAAGGAACCCCAGGATAACCAGCATCTGGAAGAGGCAGGAAGTGCCTCCCCAAAACCCTTGGGGGGCGCGTGGCCCTGCCCACACCTCAGTTTCAGACTGCTGGCTTTGGGAGCAAAGAGGGTGTGGGCTGTCTCAAGTTGGTGAGTTAAGCAGCTCTTGGAGACTAACACCAGGGGGCAGGGGCATCTCCAGCAGGGTGGTGAGGGAGGGGTGCCAAGGAGGGCACCCCTGCCCTGCCCCCTGCAGCTGTGGCAGGCGCATTTGTGAAGACAAAGGAGGAGAGCAGCAGCCAGGGCTGGTGAGCCCCCCACAACAGGAGGACCCCTGCCAGCCCTCCTTGCCTCAGCTCCCTAGCCGCCTGGAAACCAGTCTCAGCTGCTGCGGAGGGAGCCCAGAATGCTGGTCTGCGTTCAGGGGTGAGGGGCCCGGATGCTCACAGAGTAAGCACCGCTGCCCTGCGCTGCAGCAGGGAGTCCCCCTCACCATGGCTGGGGAGCAAGACCTACATGAGGCTAGTTTGCACTGGAGAGAACTCACCGAGAGGTTCAGCGCATTGGCAGAGCACTGGGGAAGGGCGACTGAGGTGACCTCTCTACCGCTTTGCAGGCAAGCACAGCCCCAGGTTGCTGGGTGGGGAAGGCAGGTCTTCGGGTCCCTTTGACAACTTGCCCCCAGCCCTCTCTCTGGGAACCCGCACTTCGACCAGCTCTGCTCTGCACGTGCGCAAAGTCCACCAGAGTGTGGTGAGCACCAGGGGTGCAGCTCTTTCCTAGGGGCCCGAGAACAGGGAGGAGCCTTCCGCAGTGGTGACCGCTGAGGACCCCTCTGAGGGGTCTGGCGGTTTGTGGTCTCGTTTGACGTTCAGAGGGACACGCGCGAGCTGCCAGGCAGGGGACTCGGAGCTGCCCAGCACTGAGCCCTTTGCTTCCCTGGGCCCTCCACTCCCCAGTGTGGGCACCAGCTTAGGACCACCATCCATGAGTGTGTGGTCAGCAACAGGCAGGGGCTGGGTGGCAGCCGGCGGGCAGGAGGTCACGGCAGCCCAGGCCTAGGCCCAGGCCCTGGCCGTCTGCCCCCACAAGGTGCCTCCTTGGTGGGTTTCCTTCTCCAGACCCCATTTGGGGGCTGTCTTGGGAGCAGGCCTGTGGTGGTGGAGGGCCAAGCAGGGAGGGGATGACTGGGCCCGAGACCAGCAGCACTGGGTTTGAACCAGCCTGGGACAGGCACTGTGGGCGTCCTGGTTGGGGCACCAGGTGGAAGGAGCGATTCAGAAACAGGCAGGGCACTGGGGATGGTTAAGTCCCCCAGCTCCCTCCTGCTCAGTCCTTCCCCCTCCTGTCCCTCTACCCCTTCTCCTGCTCCAGAGCTTCCCTGTCCAGACCAGCTCCATGCCCAGGTCCTGGACACTCTGGATACCATGACCTCTGACCCAAAAGCTTGGTGCACCCTCCCCCCGTTGACTCCCCTCTTACCCTCAGGACACTTGGGCAAATCCCCTCCCTGTGACACACCTCGGTCAACCCTGTTTGGCCACCTCCTGCCCTGTCCTGGGGACTGTCCCACTCGATTTCATTAAGTCCTAGTCTTCCTCTCACAGCACTGGATTAAGAGCTTTTTAAAAGCAGTTTTGCTGGTCCTAAAGCATGAATGGATGTGGCATAGTCTGGGGAGTGATTTCCTGAAGACTGGCCTTGCCCCAGACCCCAGACCCCTCTTCTGCTCCTCCCCCTCCTCTGCGCTATTGGCCATTCCCACGTTGAACCCCCACTGGTCCCAACCCAGCTCCTGAGGTCATGCTGGGAGGCTGAGGCTGAAGCCCCGACACCCTCCCCTGACAAAACCCCTGTGGACTGGGAGTTTCTGCTCCTTGTCAGGATCCCTGGCTCAGGGACCCCCTGGGCCGCCGCCCCACCCCATTTGAGGATGGCCAGGGTGTGACAATGGGAGAAGCTTGTGTCCTGGTCCCCAAGCACCCCCAGCTCATGAAGGCCAAGGAGGCCCAGCCGCTCGAGGACCTGATGCCTCAACCTCATCTGTGCCTCTAGAATGTGCGACTTGGTGACATTAGCTGTGGCCTTGAGCTGTGCAAGCCTCTAAGATACCATTTCAGCAGTAACCCAGAAGCTTCTGAAATATTAAAGTCTTGTTAGCGGTCGAGGTCTCCAGGCCTGCAGAGAACCTGATGACTTTCCCTGGTTTTGCAAGTGGATTCAGACCACGGCTGACCATGTCTCTTTACAGGGCTGGTCATGGGGGCGCCACTCCCAGGCTCTGTCACCCGCTTTCTCCCTCGACTACGGCCCCATCCCTGTTGCCCATTGGGGACTCACAGGCCCTTTCCTGAGCCACATCACTGCTCACTGGCCACAGCACCTGCCAGTGACCGTCACAGGGTGCAGCTTTGCCCCCACCCCGATGTTCTTCCAAGAGTCTCCCGCTGGTCTCCCTGGCCAGTCTCCCGCCGGCCTTCTCTTTTGCCCATGGCTTTTGTTTTTCCACTAGAGAACCAGAGTGCATACATTTTCGATATGTTGTATTAGTATTTTGTTGAAGACTTTTCCATCTATGCTCATGAAGAATGTTGGCCTGTAATTCTCAAGTTTATTATCATGTCTTTGGCTTTGGTATCAGGGGAACGCTGGCCTCATGGATTAAAAAGTGTTCCCTCCTCTTTGGTTATTTGGAAGGTTTGGAAAGGATTGGTCTTAGCTCTCTAGATTCTGGTAGAAATCAAGGCAGCCATGAGGTCCCAGAGTTTTCTTTGTTGGGATTCATTTTGATTACCGGTTCAATATCTTTACTAGTTATAGATCTGTTTAGGTTTTCTATTTCTTTGTGATTCAGTCTTAGTAATTTTGTGTTTTTAGGACCTTTTCCAGTTTTTCTTGTCTGTCCAATTTGTTGTCATATCATTGTTCATAACAGTCTCTTATACTCCTTATTATTTCCATAGACACCCACTTTCATTTCCATTTTCAGTCCCCTGAATCTTCTCTCTTTTTTCTTAGTGGATCTAGATAAAAGTTTGTGAACCTTGTTGGCCTTTTCAAAGAACCAATTTTTAATTTTATTAGTTTTCTCTATTGTGGTGTTTTTCATCACCTATTTTACTTAACTGTGTTCTGATCTTTATTATTTCTTTTTTCTGCTTATTTTGTGTTAAGTTGCTCTTCTTTTTTCTAGTCCCTTAAGTTGTAAAGTTAGGTTGGCTTGAGATTTTTCTTCTTTTTTTAATAGTGATTATAGCTATAAATTTCCTTTCTAGCATTGCTTTTGCTGCATCCTGTAAGTATCAGGCATCTTGTGGTGCGGGCCAGCTGACAAAGGTCCGGGTATGGGGGACACGCCTGAAAGATCGGGGTGCTCCAAAGGCTGCCCCTGCCGGACCCTTCTCTCTTGGCTAAATTGTAATTCTGTGATTTCATGATATGTGCTTACTGAAAAAATTGGCTGTTTTGTTAAACAAAATAACTGGATGCATTGCATTTTGGTGATGAATTACTGAGTGGCAAATACTGTAACACAAATTCAAAAAGCCAATACTGCAAAACCAGGCAGGATCAAATGCAACTGGAATGTGGTTGTTTTACAAACTCAAAAAGTTAGTTATTAGATAATTTCCCAGACCTAAACATTCACTATGGGAAACTGGCCTTGGGAACCAAAGAAAGACCTCTGTAACTTGGCCCACTGTGGAAGGCTCTGTATCTCCCAGGTGATAAATGAGTCACGTACACCCTAGCAACCCTCCTCCCCTCTTCTCTGCCTCTGTTTTACTTAACCCGTAATCATATATAAAAAGTCTCCCTAAAAAATGTTGACATGAGTTTGACTCTAGACCTTGTGGCTAGTAGTCTGTCTTATACTCTGAGTAAAAACAAAATGGTTAGTTGTGACTGCGCAAAGTTGCCATGGCTGCCTTAATATTAAAAAACTAGTATGCTGATAAAAATATGTCGTCTAGCACGTAGGCCTTACCTTGAAACAGTATGATGCCCTGAATCTTGACTGGAGGTCATAAAGACCCCGAGCTGTTCTTTTTCTTTTTTTTTTAAAGATTTATTTATTTATGCATACAAGCACTGGGGTACAGGCCAGAGGTGTGGGGGGGGGTGAGAGGATTCACCACAGAGAGCAGGGAGCAGAACAGGCAGATCAACGGAAGTACACTGCTGAGGGGAGCAGCGGGCACAGCAGGAGAGGTCTGCCGCGCCATGTGGGTCCCCACCCTCGCCGGCAGCAGGGATCGAACTCATGTTGCAGTGGCTGCGGTTTGCTTCATAGTGCATTGCTTAACCCACTGCGCCACTAGGGAGGCCCCAAGACCCCGAGCTGTTCTTAAGAAAAAATGTAATGATTGTTAGCTTTCTGCTCTATGCACATGATGGTGTAATCCCACTGCTTGCTTGCCATGTATAAATAAAGGCTGCTGAGGCCCTCAGGAGGACGTTTGCTACATTCTGATCAAGTGGTTAGTGACTCCTCAAATCCCCCTCAATTCACCGACGCAGTCTCTTCCTATGGGAACCTGGCCTCAGCCTGAGCTGGCCTTCGGCAATCTTGCATTGTTACTTTTGTCTCTTAAGTATTTCCTAACACTTCTCTAAGAATTTTATGATTTATTCTTTGACTTGCTGGTTGTTTGAATGTGTTAATATCCACAGATATGTGTGTTTTCCATCTATTATTGATTTCTAACGTCATTCTGTTGTGGTCAGAGAAAACCCTTTAGATACTGGACATTGGCTCCCCTCACCTCTGGGACTTGAGAGACAGTCTTTCCCTTAGATTGGCCTCCTGGCTTTCCCTCATTCATAGAGCCTCCACCTGGCACCTCCCTGCCTGCACTTTGTCCTCCCATCTGCTCTGCTCCATCTTGTGCTACTACCTCATACTATGGTTTGCCTCTCACCTTCCATGTTGGGAAAGCTCCCTTTTCAAACATTGTAACCTTTTCCAACATTTTAATTCAGATCTCCACTTCCAGAGCATCTTGCTTAGACAGCCCAGAAGCCTCTTTGCTGTGCCACACGCCAACAGGGGAGGCCGTCCAGCCTGCAAGGGGGGCCAGTGGGAAATGGGAGGACTTCTGTGAGCTGCTTCCAGGGCGGTGGTTGGGTTGAAAGTGTTGGCAACACAAAAATGGGAAATACCAAACTGGATCTCTAGCTCCATTTACGTGTTTTCCTATAACCCAGGGTCTTCCTAACTCCCTGGGTGGGATTCAGCCTGGTTCTCATTGGAGTCGCCTGGGGTCTTAAATCAGGGATCTGTGTGCCACTATAAGCCAGCCGAGCCAAAGCGTCAGGGCACAGCACTGGCAACCTCCTGGTTGTTTTGATGTGCAGTCACGGATGTGGATGGAGACCCAGGAGACCAGCCAGGCTGGGGCAGGGCTGCGACTGTCGGGACAGGAGAGACTCTCCTTCAGAAGGAAGCACGTTTGTACCTTAGACCAACCTCTGGTTCAGAGCCCAGTATTTGCCAAAGGCTTAACTGCTCTTTATCTCCCGTCAATAGAAAGTGTCATGGAAACTGTCCTCAGTGGAGTGGCCCTGCACGCCTTCCTCGGAACACAAACACAGCTTGTTTGTTAACTGGCCTAGTGACTCCGGGTGAGTCCTGCCCATCCCCGGGCCTCTGCCCTTGGGTGTGAATCAGGCTCAGGTGGGAGCAGAGTGTAGGGGACCCCCCAGTACCTGGATGGGGAAGCAGGGATGAGCCTGAGCCTGGATGCCTGCCATCTCTGAAGTGTGGCTTCCAGGACCCCCATCTCTGATGAGCCCCATGAGGAACCCCCTAAGCTGAGTCTGCAGGCACCAGGGAGGAACGGTAGGAGCCTCGGGAGATCGGAGGACTGTGGGCGGCAGCCCAGAAGACCACCATTCAGGGTTACCTCTGTCTGAGCGTGTGGGGACCTGGCCCTGGTGGCAGGTGCCGGGGCACGCCCACATGCACCATGCCACCCGGCCTGCCGTCACTGCCCACACAAGTGCCCTCACTGCTGGGCACTTCCCGTCCTACCCTCCCCTACTGTGTTCTGCTTGGAATTGCTCTCCCCAAGTTTAGGGCTTCCTGGAAGCTCCACAGGAAATGCCAGCTGGTATCCCCCTAACCGCAGATGAGCCTGCAGGGAGAAGGAACAAGCGAGAGAACTTGGGCTCTTGGACACTCATGTCCTGGCCCTGACCCAGTCCCTTACTGGCTGCATGAGCCTCTTGTTGCCATCTACACAGCAGACAGCCTGCTTTCGGAGACCTTGCAGACTGCTCCCCAGATCTATTTCCTCAGCTTCCCAGACCTCATTGCAGTTCTGTGTAGTCATGTGAGTTCCAGCCAATGGGATGCAAGTGGAGGTGACCTGTGTGATTCCTGGGTCAAGGACACAGGGGCACAGCCCCTCCCAGCTCTGCCATCCTCCACTAGCTAAATGCAGATGGCAAGAGGCCCTCGTGCTCTTGCAGATGGCAAGAGGTCCAAGTGGAGGAAGCCGGGGTTCTGACCATCCACCTGGAGGGAGCGTGAGTGAGTAGACCTCTGAGCTGAGTCACTGTACATTTGGGTCTATTTACTATAGCAGCCCGAGTTGTCCTGGCACATGATGCATGTGAGAGGGACTGGCACAGTGCCTGGAACACAGGACACGGGGGTTCTTACCAGGTGCTAGTTTAATTCTCTCCTAATAATATGAATTGTTCCCAGGCCAGGGGATAGACATTCCCCATGCCTCAGACCATTCCTGTGACTATAGATTGATTGCTTGGATTATTTATAATTATAGGATCAATTAATATGAGTTATAATAAACAAAGCTTAGACTTTATTAGAAACCTAGTCTTTAAAGGCCATTCTTGAATAATTTGTGCTTGCAAAGTTGTAGCAAAGAGTTTTGGGGTGCAAGTGACAGAAAATCCCTTCAAATTGGTTTAAGCAAATAAATAGTCAAGGATAAGTAAATACCTCAGTAGCGATTTAGAGACTCACAGTGTGAATGCAGGTACGGCTGTATCCAGGCACTCAGATGCTGCTGGCCCCCTCCCACCTCTCAGCTTGTCTTCCCCGTGGTGGGTTACTCTGCATGCACATTGTCATATGGGGTGGCGGGAGGGCCCTGAGCAGTCAGTCCTGCAGCTACCCCATCCCCTCCAACTCAGCACCTGGTTCAAAAGAAAACCTCTCTCTCCCAAACACTGCTGTTCTGGGGCAGAATTAAATATTGAGGGTCTTGCATGTGACTGCAGAGATTGAGGCTGTCACTATCAATATTATCGTGGAGTGGTTTTAGCGAAGTCTCAGCCCCCTTCCTGAAGACCCAGACCAGAAACAGGCTCTAATCCCGTTCCCTTAGGCTTGGCACAAGGTGAACCAGGTTGCAAAGGGACAAGCTGAAGGACCTGGGGGTTGGGGGCAAGAGAGCCGCTGGAGCCAGTCATTCGAGTCATATTCATGCCTGTTTCTGCATGTTGGGCAGTTCTGGACAGGACAGAGGAACCAGCCACAGGAAGCTGGGTTTGCAGAGCTGGAGGACCTGCCGTTCGAGCGCGCGGGTGAGGACCCAGTCAGGCAAACCCATTTTATATTAGGGTTGCCCTGTAACACTATTTGCCAGTCCGGGCACCCCAGTGCTGAAAGGGCTGCAGGGGGTGAAGCGTGCCTGTCAGCAGCTGTGAGGGTTGCATCTTGGAGAGACACCCAGCAGGTGTCAGGAAGCTTGGGGTGGAGTCTGAATATAGCTCAGCCTGCTTGGGGCAGGCCAAGGGACCGCCCAACTCAGCTTCTACCTGTCCAGAAGGGGCAATAACACCTTCTCTATGGGAGATCAGTGAGAATAACTGGATGGTGTTTTGCAAACAGTAGCAGGCTAAACAAACATGACCATTGTCCTTCCAGGAAGCCCAGAGGGCAAAGGGCATCAGGGCTTCAGCATTGTGGGGTGGGGAGGGGTGTGGGGGAAGGCTAGCAGTGCAAAGTGGGGTCAAGGCCCCCAAGGCCAAGAAAGGGCAGACTGGCCTGAAAGCTCTGGGGTGCTGATGGGGTGCCCCTGGTTAGAGCTCTGCAGAGGCCTTGGACACGTCTGCAGATTCCCACAAAATGCCGGGGAGTAGGGGTGGGTTTGGGGGTGGCACAGAGACTGAACAGGGACATAGCACACCAGTGAGCTGTGTCATGTCAGGGAGGTGGTCAGGGCTTTGGAGAAGACATGTGCTAGGCAGAGGAGGTGGTGAGCCTGGCCCTGGGCAGGTGGTGGGCTTCAAGGAGAAGTTGGCATTTTAGCCCATTGATGCTGGGCCCCTGCCACTGTGGCAGCTGTGGGTCCCTCCCTAGTCCAGGAAGAGCAGATGGAGTGGGATGGGGCTTTTAGACAGGAGGGTCGAGGCCAGAGCTGTGCCAGGAGTCAACTTTCCCGTGATGGGTCCAGTGGAGCCCCACCTCCCAGCAGGCACTGGGGCACTCCAGGTGCCCCAGGAAGGGGCAGGTTCTCAGACCTGTCAGAAGGGCCTGTGGACCTCATTTTATCAAACTCTGAGGAAACAAATGCCTGCGGGTGTCCCTCTGGCTGCTTCCTGTGGGCTGGCCTCCAGGAATCTCAGCTTTCCTGGGAATGTTTGAGAGGGAGACTGTGGGCTGGATAGCCGGGAGCTGGGCCCACGTCAGACAAATGAGAGTGCTTGTCTGCACTTGACCCTGGGACACAACTTTGGGGGCCTTCCCTCCCCTCTGAAAATGGAGCATAACACCTCCTCTTGCATGAAGGTCAGGAGGTGATAACTCAGGCCGGCAGCCAGGGCCTGGTTTGGAGATGTGGTCGCTATTCCACATGCCTGGGCATGCTGGGTGGAGGGAGGTGGCCTTGAAACAGCCTCTGCAGCTCTGGGTTCTGACCCCCACCAGCCGTGACCAGCAGCGGGAGAGCAGCCCAGCCTGGGCATCTCTCTGGGCGGGGTCCCCTCTTGGCAGCTGGCTCGCGCCATGCCCGTTCACCCAGCACGGCCGCTGGAATGTCCAGAAGAAGATGAGGGAAAGGGGTTTCTCAGAGAGACACTCCTCTCATGAACCACAATTCCAGTGGTTCCCAGGGGCGCCGGCAGCTCCCTTCTGGCCAAGATCATTCCTCAGATGAGAGAAAGTTGCCCATAACCGCCTTGTTGTCCTTCCCACCCCATCAGGGTCCACCTGGTCACGGACATGGCAGTGACTCGAGACTTCTGATTGGTACCGAGAGTCTGCGAAGGCAGCCACGGCCATCTTACTGCAGTCCCTTCCACCATGCTAACCCCAGTTGTCATTCTGTCCTCCGTTGTCCATGGGGCTCTGGCCACATTATCTGCAGCTACCAGGAGTCCAAGGGGGACAAAGAACATTATTCAGGGATAGCTCCATATAAAATATAGCGAGTCTCAGCGGTGCTCCACAGTGTCAGTCTCATCACGGGGTCCCACCTTCACCCCAACCCTCACCATGGGGTCTCACCTCCACCACAAACCTCACCACTGGGTCTCACCTCCAACCAACACTCACCACTGGGTTTCACCATCATACCAGCCCTTAAACAGGTTCTCACCTTAACCCCAACCCACACTACTGGGACTCACCTCCACCCCAACCCACACCACTGGGTCTCACCTCCACCGAACCATCAATACTGGGTCTCACTCCACCCCAGCCCTCACCACTGGGTCTCATCATCATATCAGCCCTCACCACTGGGTCTCATCATCATATCAGCCCTCACCACTGGGTCTCACCTTATCACCAACCCTCACCACTGGGTCTCAACTCAACCCCAGCCCGCACCACTAGGTCTCATATCCACCCCATCCCTAAATCTGGGGCTCACCTCCACCTCAACCCACACCACTGGATCTCATCTCCACACCAGCCCTCACCAAGGATCTCACCTCCAGTCCAACCCTCACTACTGGGTCAAAACTTCACCCCAGTCCTCACCTTCACCCAACCCTCACCACTGGGTGTCACCTCCACCCCAGCCCTCACCACTGGGTCTCACCTTAACCAGAGCCCTCACCACTGGACACCACCACGACCTCAGCCCTCACCAATGGGTCTCAGGTTCACCACAAACCTCACCATAGGGTCCCACATTCACATCAGCCCTCACCACTGGGTCTCATAACAACCCCAACACTCACCACTCAGTATACCTCCACCACAGACCTCACCACTGAGTCCCACCTTCACCCCAAACCTCTCTACTGGGCCTCACCTACACCCCAGCTCTCACCACTGGGTCTCACGTTCACCCCAACCCTCACAACTGGGTCCCAACTTCACCTCAGTCCTCACCACTGGGTGTCACCTTCACGACAGCCCTCATCAGTGGGTCTCATTCCACCCCAACACTTACCACTGGGCCTCACCTCCACCTATGCCATCACAACTGGATCCCACATTCACTCCAAACCTCACCACTGGGCCTCACCTCCACACCAGCTCTCACCACTGGGTCTCAATTCCATACCAACACTCACCACTTGGTCTCACCTCCACCCCTGCCCTCACCACTGAGTCCCAACTTCACCCCAAACCTCAACTGGGCCTCACCTACACCCCAGCTCTCACCACTAGGTCTCAACTCCACAACAACCCTCACCACTTTGTCCCACCTCCACCTCAGCCCTCACCACTGGGTCTCAACTCCACCCCAACCCAACCACTGGGTCTCAACTCCTCACAGCCCTCACCACTAGGTCCCACCAACACCCAAACCTACACCACTAAGTCCCACCTTCACCTCAGCCCTCAACACTAGGTCTCATCTTCACCCCAGCCCTCACTACTGGGTCTCACCTCCACCCCAACACTTACCACTGGTTCTCACCTTCACCCCAGCCCTCACCACTGGGTCTCACCTCCATCTCAACACTTACCACTGCTTCTCACCTTCACCCGAGCGCTCAACACTGAGTCTCACATCCACCTCAACACTTACAACTGGTTCTCACCTTCAGACCCAGCCCTCACCACTGGTAATCACCTTCAACCCAGCCCTCACCACTGGGTCTCACCTCCACCCCAACACTTACCACTGGTTCTCACCTTCACCCCAGCCCTCCCCACAGGGTCACCTTCACCCCAGCCCTCACCACTGGGTCTCATGTTCACCCCAACCCTCACATCTGGGTCTCACGTTCACCCCAACCCTCACATCTGGGTCCCACCTTCACATCAGTCCTCACCACTGGGTCTCACTTCGATGCCAGTACTCACCACTGGGTCTCACCTTCACCCCAAACCTCACCGCTGCGTATCACCTCCATCCCTGACCTCAATACTGGGTCACACCTCCACCCCAGTGCTAAACACTGGGTCTCACGTTCACCCAACCCTCACCACTAGGTCCCACCTTCACCTCGCCCTCACCAGTGGGTCTAACCTCCACCCCAACACCTACCACTGGTTCTCACTTTCACCCCAACCTTCACCACTGGGTCTCACCTCCACCCCAACACTTACCACTGTTTCTTACCTTCACCACAGCCCTCCCCACAGGGTCACCTTCACCCCAGCCCTCAACACTGGGTCTCACCTCCACCCCAACACTTACCACTGGTTCTCACCTTCACCCCAGCCCTCACCACTGGGTCTCACCTCCACCCCAACACTTACAACTGGTTCTCACCTTCAGACACAGCCCTCACCACTGGGTTGTACCTTCACCCCAGCCCTCCGCACTGAGTCTCACCTTCATCTCAACCCTCACTAGTAGTTCTCCCTTAACCCCAGCCCTTACCACTGGGTCCCACCTTCACTCCTGCCCTCACCACCGGGGACCATTTTTTCAGACCCAGGTCTGGGCACCCTAATCACGTCTTTTGGACACACCCCATCAAACTGACTATTCCAAGATCATGGTGGATGTCCTAGATCAGGGGTGCTGGTAATAACAGGTATGGGGCTCCTTAGAGTTCAGCCCAAATCTGTTGAGTGTAATGGAGCCTGGACCCTGTGTGTGGTAGAAGGTGAATTTTCACCCCAAAGAGAGCAGGGTCCACATGCAGAGGGGTGTGGGGCTCCGAGCCGAGCCTCGGTGATGGATGGCTGCCCTAGGTGTGGGTGCATCATGCGTGCCTCTACGTCCCACGAGTGCCCCGGAAAAGGGCAAGGTCGTTACAGGACAGCGTGATGAGGCTGCTGCCACATCTGCTTCTGACCTTGTTCCCAGTGGGTGATATTTGCAGAGTCGTGTGCCTTCTCTGTGCTCCCCACAGACACAGCCAGTTCTCTTTGTAGCTGACGCTGCCAGCCCTCCGCGGCCCGGTCAGCTGAGCCACCCCACTGGAGGGGTCAAGACAGGCCCACCCTATGCTCCTCCTGTCTTGTTTTCTCAAGGCGGCAGTGAGGGGTCAGGGGTCACTGTGCACAGGCAACGCGCACCCTGCCTGCTGGACGCCAGGCTTGTGGAGCTGGGGCGTGTGGGTGGGCAGCAGTCTGGGATGGAGCACTGCCCGGGTTTCTCAGCTATAAGGCCATCCTCAGCCCCACGAGGGGCCTCAGCCCTGCAACCCCACCCTGAACCCTACCTCCTTTGGCCTCCCATTTGGGGAAAAGCTGGTGACAAGGGCTATAGAGCTGGCTTGGCCCACCAGGGCGTCCCCTGAATGCCACAGTGGGGTGCTTAGTCCCCTGAGGAGGCAGTGGGGTGCTCACTGCACTCCGACGTGGTGGGTCCCGTGCCAGGCTTTATGTGGGTGTCTTTTACCGTGCACTTTAACGGCAATAACAGTGTTTCTTTCTCGAAGTCACCCAGCGGGCGTGCAGCCAAGCGGGGCCTGGGTCCCTGCAGGCGCTCGGCCCGGCCATGCTGAACCCTCTTCCTCCGTGAGCACCGGGCTGCCCTCTGCCCACCCAGCGCGCTGGGCCTCCTGGGCCTGGCCCTGCATCTCAGGACACGCTGAGCGGCCCTTGCGCTCTGGAGAGGGAGGGAACCAGCCTGAGACTCGACTCCCAAAGTCCTAGTCCCTGACCTCTGGGAAGGCAAACCCTTGATAAAGCCCAAAGAAGAATGAACATGGAGCCAGCTGGAGTCCAGGAGGCTGCTGGGGGTGGTCCCAGGCAGGTGCGGGCGCCTAGGTAAGCTGGGGTGCAGGTGGAGGCACCCACAAACAAGAAGAAATGAAACCACACCAGCAAGTCACACCCAGGATTGAAAGTGGTCGGTCACTGCTTGGTCGCAGCAGGGTGGCAGAGCGTGGCCACACTCCCGCCCACCCACTGGCTTTTCCTTACCTGCACCCAGCATCAGTGAGGCAATGAGTGCCGGGCCCGGCCCCTTCCCTGAAGCGAGAGATCCTCTCACCTGCCTCTGCGTGGCTGTCGACGGGAGCGCTGGGCTCCCCAGTGGTTCGCCGCCCGCCTCCCACCCCAGCCTGCCTGCCCAGGGGGCACCGAGGCTCACGTGCTGGCGGCTCACGGGACCTGCCAGGGTCAGTGGCAGGGCCGTTCTCAGGCTCCGCCCTCTTGAAGGGCCTCCCTGTGTTTCTGTGACTGGGTCGGAGTGGCGATGCCCGCTGGTCAGAGCTGAGGGGCCTGTCGTCCTGGCGTGCTCCCCTGGATGGCATGACTGGTCGCTGACCCCTCTCCCCGGTCAACACCTCAGGACGCTGTGCCAGCCCCTTCAGCTCACGGGCCTTGCGTGGGAAGGTGGAAGAGCCTGGTGCTCTGGACCAAGTAGGGGCCTGGTCCTTCACCAGGCAGGAAGGAGGGCCAGCCCCCGCCCCCTGCAGACCCCCACTGAGGCCGTGGGATCCCACTTTTCAACAGCCGCCCCTGGGGGATAGTTTGCTGAATGGCACATGAGACATCTTGTCCCCTGAACAAGCTGTCCCCTTCTTGGGCCCAACTCAGTGCAGAGTTTTTGGGGGACCCAGGCAGCAGAGGCTTGCCTCTTGGGGATCCTTTCTGCCTACCCCAAAGTGCTTGGGATGTGCTTCCACATCTCCTCAAATGCAGCGAATTCACAGCATAGAAAAGTTTCCAGAAACTTGAAAGGCTCACATAGCCCGGAATCAGGCGGCTAGCGGGGGAAGCAAGGTCACAGGCAGAGGGTTCCATCATGCCTTCCTGCGGGCCTGCAGTCTCTGTGCTGGGGTCCCCACCAGGGGAAGGGCTGAAGCTGACCTGAAGCACGTGGCTCCAGGGAGAGCAGCCACAGGTCCCTCTGGGGCAGTGAGGCACCCCAATTCAAAGGGGTGAGTCAGAGGTAAGCTGGCTCCTGCATAGGCAGGGAGGGCGGGCTCCTTCAGCCTACACCCCAGATCTGAGTTGGGGCTGCAGGGAACAGCCCACCCACCCAGCATCCTGCCTTCTCTTGGGGAAGCGGTTAAAGACATCCCCACCCTGAAGAATGGTTAAAGCAAGCCCACCCTGAAGAACGCCCCCTCACCCCCTTTGACTCACATGGAGGTGCTTGGTCTCCAGCCTCAGGTTCACAGCCAGGACCCAGCAGCACGCACCTTCACGACACCCTCTCCCATGCCTCTGGCACCACAGGGCGCGGGGCCTAGGGCCGGGGTGAGGCCCCACGTCCATGAGCCTCAGTGACCTGGTGTCCAGTCGTTTCCCCAGAAATGCATCAGTCAGTGTGTGCACAGCCAGCGGGGTGCACCCCCGCCTAGAAGATCTGGAAAGGACAACTGTTGCTATCACACACACACACACACACACACACACACACTTGTGCACATACACACGTCACCCATGTATACACACACATTCACTCGCTGATACACGGTCAGCTATGCACATGTGTTCGCCCTTGCAGACACGCTTTCATCCACACACACGTGCACATGTGAAAAATCTGTGGGATGTGGAGGCCTGAGCAGAAGTTTTCCAGGGAAACTTCGGGAAAGAGTGAAGGGAGAAGCACAGGGGCCGGGGTCAGCTCCCGGTGGGAGGGGTGAGGGGTGAGGTCAGGGCATCCAGGGGAGATGCTGCTCCTGCAGGCACCTTAGGCCTGGGAGCCACAGGCCTCCTTCTTGGCGACTTTGTAGCATCGCTGTCCCTGTCCCAGGGGCACTCCTGAGGTGCCCCCAGCCCCTACCAGCTGTGTGCAGCAAAAAGAGCAGATCTGGGGGGGCTGTAGACAAAGTGCTTGCTCCCTTCCTGGGGCTCGGCCCTCCTGAACCCTGGGTCTCTCAGCTCTCTTCACGGCTCTGCCTGGAAACCCCAACACCCCTAGCTTGTGGGTGAAGGGGTGACAAGCCTCTCTAGGGGAGACCCTGAGCGTTCCTGGGGACAACTGCCACCTCCTTCGTGAAGTGTCCCCCCAAATTAAAAGTGCCGGCTGATGGTTGCACTTTCCCTTATCAGAGCCCTGCCCATGATTAATCATTATCTGCAAACATCACCTCGCACGCGCTGGCAGGGCGGGAGCCAGCACAGCTGGCCAGGCCGACAGGTCTGCAGCTGCCCAGGGCTGCCACAGGGCAGGACAGGGCTGCGGGTGGTGAGGGAGGCTCGGGCCCTGGAGCCCAGCTGTTAACACTCTGGCCACCCAGCGCCTACATGGTAAACCAGGAAACCTACACTCAAACCTACTCGGCTACTTGATGAGGCCGGTGTCCTCACCCGCCCCTCGTGACCAGCCTCCTAACGCTGCCCAAGGTCTCTGCTTCCATCAGGGTGACTTCTTCTGGGCACAGGGGTCTCATAAACCAGAATCAAAGACACTTTGAACTTGACCTCATATTTCTAAAACTTACTCAAGTCCAAGTGCAGCGGTTTCCAGCAATAGACTGGTCCCGCACCTGTGCCACTGGGCTCACCTGCCTGGAGTGCCATCAGGGCCACGCCCGCCCAGATCAAGCCCAGGTCTGCAGGAAATAACAGGATCACTAAATCCCTGGGGTCAGGTGGGGCGTTAAGTTTGTCATGGATCATAACAGACAAGGGTCTGATCACAAAGATATATAAAGAACTCACAAGACTCAAGAAAAATAAAGTAAAAAACTCAATCAAAAAATGGGCAGAAGAACTTAAAAGACACTTCTCCAAAGAGGACATACACATG
>JAGFMF010011799.1:7351656-7393082 GCA_019455555.1 Galemys pyrenaicus | reverse complement strand
GCACAAGGGACTGAGGTGATGGTGCACGGGTGAAATGGTGGTGGGTACTCCCTGGGGACTACAAATGATGTCAAATATAATTAATAAAAAAAAAAGTTTGCCGTGGATGTCGGGGTCTGCTTGGTGCTCCAGTCCATTTATAGGCGGCAGCCCCACTTCCCACTCATCCTGTTGACACTGAATTGTGCCGGTGTTGAGGATCAGATCATAAGTCTTACCAGCCCTTCTGTGTGCCTCCGTTTCCCCCAAGCACAGGTGAGGAGGTTGAAGCAGAGCCCTCTTAGGCTGATTGCCTCCCTGGGCTAGCATTCACTGGCCAGGACTCCAGGGTGGGGGGCCAGGTGAGCAGCCTCCTTGCCAGGCAGGAGGTCCCCCACCCACTCTGCCACGGAGCCAGGCGACAGGAACCGCCTGCTGCACCTGCGGTCGTCTTACCCTGCAAAGGTGGGTGTCCTGAGAAACTGCATCTGACCTTCGCTAAAATTAGGTCCCAAGTCCCAAGGAGCAATCGAAGCAAGAATGAAAATGAGAAAACAAATTGAGGGCATTGGAGGATGTTAAAAATATGCATCCACATTTAAGGAAGCAATGAAAATGAGGCCGGTGTGGTGTGCGTGGTGGGCGGAAAGGGAGGGGTGGGTGAGGATGGGCTCCAGGACCCGCAGGAGCTCCAGGGGGGCTCACCTACCCCACAGGTGGGAGTGAGGGGTCTGAGGCCACAGACAAAGCGATTCCACGCTGGGCAAGCTGTGGCCTCCCCAGCTCTCCAGGAACAGCCAGGAGGAAGGGCCCTGAGGTCCCCCCGACAGGGACAGCAGCTCGTGGGGTGGGGGGCTCAGTGTCTGCAGTCCCTCGTGGCTGCAGAGCGCTTATCACAGCACCTGGCGTGTAATAGGTGTCTAATCAGCCCCGGTTATTACTTTGATTATTAATATTGATCGTGGGGTGGATGACATGAGGACAATGTCTGCAGGAAATGATTTGCCCTCACACAGACGGAGTGGCAGAGAGAAGCAGGCTTGGCCTCCAGGAGAGGCTGGAGTGGGCCACCGGGGAGCACCCAGGGGGTTGGTAAGGAGGGACGTTGGCTGTAGAACAAGCCCCGGGTGTCATCCGGCCGATTCTCCGGGTCTAGTGCAACCATGGGGGCAAGGGGGGCAGAGGGGGGCCTTTGCCCCGCTCCTTAATAACTGAACAGAGACCAGGAGAGGCTGGAGTGGAGAAGGGAGCACCCAGCCAACCCCAACTTCCTGCCAGTGCGGGGGAGCCTCCAGGACCCCCAGTCCCCCAGTCCCCGCAGGCTCAGGCCTGCATGGAGAGCTTGTGCCCAGGGCGCTGAGGGAGGGGCAGGAGGTGAGGGGCCAGAGCAAAGGGGAGAAGAATAGCGGTCTAGTCCCCCTGGGGCCATCTTTACAGTCCGAAGGGTATCAGGGCGATGCTCATGGCTCGTCACCGTTGCCCATGTAGTCTCTGTTTGAAATATTTTACAACACAAATACAGAAATGAATGCTAAAGGAGAGAAGGCTTCAGAGAACAAATGGGGTCGGAACAAATGAGTGGAGACCCAGGGGGTCCAGGTAAGGGCCTGGCTGAGGAGGTTCCTTCCCGCTGGTTCTCTGCAGCTGCTGGCTCTGTCCGCCCTGTGCTGGCAGCGGGCAGCTGGCCTGCGGCTGAGAACGCGTCCTCAGGCTCTCCGGGTCTTCCCCACAGCCCTGACCGCGGGCAGGCCCGAGAGGGGCTTCCATTGGCCTAGACAGCCCCCAGGATGGACAAGGCTGGTCACGGTGGGGCCTGGCCACATGGCTCCCAGCGGGCACCAGAGTCCGGCCAGCTCCCCTGGGAAGTGGAGCCCAGTGCCATCCCTGCCGGGCCGGGACAGTGCTGGCAGACTTCCGCAGGCCGGCAAGGTGCCTGGGCCATGTGTGGAGTCTGTGAGCCCCAAAGTCCTGCCGGTGCCAGGGGAGGAGGACCCTGGGCTGGAGGTCGCCGTCTGGGGAGCAAGACCCGCACACCGGGGCCTCGAGCAGCGAAGAGCCACGGGAGGGGCAGGGGCTTGCGCTGGGCTCTGTGACCAGGAGAGGCAGGCCACTCCAGGAGGACCCTGGACTCTGGCTTCATCAAAGTGTGGTCTGTCAGCCTCTAACCGAGCACAACTTTCACCCACTTCTTCAAGCTGCAGGGCTGGCTGCAGGATGTAAGCTAAGTGCCTGATGACCCCAGGCCCCAGGGAGAGCTGCCCCACACCAGGTTCCTTGATGGCGCCTCGGGGGTCTCAGCAGGTCAGGGAAAGGCCAGGAGGCAGGGGTCGGGTGGGGGCTACTTGGGTAGGAAATAATACAGGATTTCAGATGAACACCAAATACAGTGTTTGTATATGCCCAAATAACGCACAACATCCTGTATTTTGATTTACTAATCTGGCAGCTCTGGTGGGACGCCAGCCAGGGCAGCTACTGAGCCCCTTGGATAGGCCGAGTACTCTGCTGAGTAGGCACTCGCATCCTGCTCTTAGTTCCATTAATAAATCTTGATGGGGCACCTATTTCCTGCCAGGACTGTGCTGGGGGGAGGTGAGGATGCAGCAGTGAGCAAAACAGACAAAACCTACCCCCTTGGCACTCATGTTGAGGGAGGCGGCTGGAGTAATGAGATAAAAATGTGCCACGCCGCACGGTAAAAGGGCTAACCTGAAAACAAAGCCACCTGACCGTGCGCACCGCTGCGAGCGGCCCGCGGCCATGAGCACAGAGGGGCAGGAGCCCAGCAGCCTCAGGGAAGCAGCACGCGCAAAGGTCCTCGGGAGGCCGGGCGGGGAGAAGTCTGGGTACAGGGAGACTGGACGGAGGGGCAGGGCTGGGCCAGGGCGAGGGCTGAGCAGGGCCCAGATGGTGGCAATCCTGTCAGTCACGGCAGGGTGGGCTCTGCAAGGGTGAGCCCCGAGAAGTCTCCGCAGAGGACAGCAGCACCGTCCTCCCCCCCACGAGAGAATCACTCCCGCTTGGCTCAACTCGTCCATCCCCACCGCTGCCCTGTGTGTACCCTAGGCTGACCGGACGGAGGCTAGGGGCTCCCCGGAGATGCCGGCCCCTCTCCCTTGCTGAGCTGCTGAAGTCAGTACATGCATGGTCTTAGGGGCATGCCCCCTGGCAGGGGGGCGGAGGGGGGTGCTTGCTGCAAACCGCTGGCCCTGAACAGGAGAGGGCAGCGGCCCTGGGCACCGGCTGCTGCTGGGCGATGGCTCACTCCAGCACGCAGACGCTGTGACGTCAGGTTTGAAAAGAGAAAGGAACTTGATTGCAACCCACTTGTCAAGGGGTGGATTATCTCAGTACCTCCCGATGAAGAATGGGAATGAGGTTGTATAGGTTTGGGGGCCTGGGTTAAGAGCAAAGAAATCAAATTGTACTGGCTGAAAAGCAGGTTAGGTTGGGGCTCAAGAAATGTGCACGTGACTGATGGCCATTGGCTGGTGACAGGGAGCTCAGGCACGGAGGCGGATGGAGAGGTGTTTCCTTAGGTAGTGGGAGGTTTGAATTTCTGTTGGGGGGGCCCCTTGACTCTGGGTAGCCCCCCTCCTCTGCATTCACATCTCCCAGCTCCAACTGGTACAGGGATTGGGTATTAGTCGATTGGCCTCCAGGCTCTGCTGTGTCTGTAAAAGCAAATCGCCAAGGAAAGTTTAGATAAATTTCTTTTCCTTTTTTTATGCTCTTAGGGTCTCAGGCCAATTTAGCCATTTAGCCCCAGTTATAGAGTGGTGTTGGTGGGCCGAGCAGGCGGCCCTCAACCTCCCCCCTGCCCACCTCTGTTCCAGCACCCGCAGGGGCTGGTCGCAGTCAGCAGGGCGTGCGTTCCAGAGCCCCTGCCGCTTGCACACGCAGGAGGGCGAGAGGGGCTCCTTCTTCCTTTGTTTTCTCGCTCGTGTTTTTCCATTCATTTCTCGCCTGTGGATATAAAGTGCCAGACTAACCAGGCACCATGACAGAGGCATCAGCCACAAGCACGGGTGAAGGGTGACAAAGAGGAAACGGGGTGTTAGGGTGGGGGTCAGGGGAGCCCCCCCAAGGAGGGGCACCTGGAGCAGGGGATGGAGTCTCGGACGGGGCTGCAGGATCGGCCATGCCGTGTCACCTGGACCCAAGGGGAGGATGGGGCGTTGTCTGTGCGCTGTCCAGTGGGTGCACTTGAACTTGGCCTCGTGCTGCAGGTGTTACTCCTATGGGTGCTGAGTGTAACTGTCCCCAGCAAAGCCTGGCCCCGCCCTCCATGACTAATGCTCCATGACGACCGGCTTGTCCCTCCATTTCCGGCCGTGTTCACTGACCGTGGTCCTGACCGCCCACTGCCCTCAGATGAACCTCCCTGGCCTGAAGGGAGCCTTCCTCTTCCTGTTCATGTGCCACCCCTGCATGATCAGCAAGCCCCAGGACCTCTGCCCTCTGGGCCTCTCTGGCTTAGTGGGGCCCCCGAAGCTGCTGAGCACTTGGCTGGGCACTGCCCAGCGTTGCTTTTGAAAGTAGGGATGCCGTCCTGCGGGCCAGGGTCGGGCTCAGGGTCGCCCTCGTTCCTCACTCCCTGACACCACCCCAAGTCTCTGCCACACCGGCTCTGAGGCCTCCAGTAATCAGCAGTGTCGCTACCGACTGCAGCGGGATGAGTCACAGCCAGACGGGTGGGCGAGCGCTGCATCTACCTGCCACTCTGCAGGGGCCCCTCACAGCGGACAGGTGGGGGCACCTGGAGGCCCCACAAAGGCCACTTGGGGAACTGCTTGTTTTCCCTGAAAACTTCTCCCGGAGGCAGCTGTTTGCTGGGCTATGTGTGTGTTTGCAGCGGGGTGTGTGTGTGTGTGGTATGTGTGTGCCCCTGCGCTGCTACCCTGTGGACCAAGACCAGGGGTGGCCGTGCTGGTAAGACTGGGGGCCTCCCCTTGGGAGCCCCTGCTCACTTCTGCTCACGACCCCCTCACATCATCACAGCCACCCTGGCAGGAGATGCCAAGTCAGACCCCACGTCTGCTGAGTCCCAGAGGCCGAGCCTGCAGCTTGCCAAGCCTGCCAGGGCCTCTGGGTTTGCCAGCAGATTCCTTCGGCTGGGGGAGGTGGGCTGCAACTGCTGCGGCGAGGCCCACCACAACCGGGGAGGGGGCATTTTGCTTTGATAAAGTGAATCTCTTCTGCAGAATGTACCTCACAGAAACATCCAGAATCATGTTTGACATGGGCACTATGTCCCAGCCAAGTTGACACAGAAAATTAGCCATCATGAAGTGATTAGATTGGAGGCCACTTTGCTCCGAGATGGAGGGAAGAGAACCCAGCGTGAGCTAGGGGATCCAGCCTGAGGCCGAAATGCACCCCTGGAGGTGGCCCTCATCATGGGGCAGGGGTGGGGGGCAGGGTGAAAGTGCGTGGCAGTAACGGCCTGGCGGGGGTGGCGGTGGCTTCCTGGGGTTCTCCAGGCCTGTTGCCTTGTGGCTTTGGCACTGACTCCCAGCCACCCAATGTCTCCCACCCAGGCTGGCCTGTCTTCACCCATACGAGCGGTCACAACGCGTCCGGGGCAGCAGGCCCCCATCATGGGCGATACCCTCGGTCCAGGTTTGGGGCAATGGGCCTCCAGCCATAATGCCTGAGCCCACTCAGAGCAGGAGCCGCACCCGGGTGCCAAGAGCCCAGGTGCAGAGCCAGGTCAAGGCGGCCCCAGGAGGATGGAGGGGTGGGGCATTGAGCTGCAGAGGACCCTGTGGGGAGGCCGGCTGCATGGCCAGGTGCCCAGAGAAAGCGGGGAGGACCCCTCCCACCCCATCATAGGGGTCTGCGTCCCCGCCCCTGCTGGGCTGCCCAGTTGTCCCTTCTTCCGCTTTGCAGCACTCCACGCCCAGCCAGCTCTCCCAAACAGCTCCCCAAGGGGTGAACCCCTCCAAGACAGGGAGTTCCAGCCCTGGCCCCCTGGGCGGGCCACAGCAGTCAATGAACTTCATTGATGAAGCTAACACTCGGCCTCTTCTGGGCCTGGCTGCACCCCACCAGGCACTCTGCTCCCCCAAATGGCAGCAAGCACAGGCATACACAGCCCTCTCTCCTGTCACTCCAGAGGCCCCAAGCTTTCTTCCAAGAAATTCAATGGGCACTTTATGGGGTGGAGTGAGCCAGGCTGTGCGTTGGAGAGTGACTTGGATTCCCTACGGGCAGTATAGATGTGACAGAGCATGAGATGAGCTGGTCATTGCAGGCCCAGACCCCAAATCCAGGAGCGAGAACCGCCTGGCCTTCGGGCAGGCAGGCGGGAGGAAGCCTGTGGGCTGCGTGTCTATCTCGGAGCCGCCTCATCCTGCGGCTGCCCCCGCGCTGACCCGGGGCTGCCGGAAGGCTGTGGCCAGAAACAGACCTGGAACTTCAGCTTCCATCAGTCGGGGCCTCGGCGTCCCTCTGAGGAACGCTGCTGCTCTTCCACCTGTCGCCGAAGGATCCGGGAAAGGGGTAAACACGAAGGAGCCTGGCGAACTGGAGCTGAACAAGAAGTGGGTCTCTCGTCCCACACGGGCCCGTTACATCTGATGGTATTAAACTGAAGTAAATGGAATTTATTTATTCATGTAACAAATATTTGTTGAGTGTCTACTGTAAATATTTATGAGCGTCTACTTAGCTCTGGGCTGATGAAAACCACCCACCATCTGGTTGGGACTGAGGACTGTTCGTCTTAAATCCAGGCAGTTCCTGTCCAGGATGGCAGTTGACCCTGGACGAGTCATGGGTCTCATTAGAATGGAGTTTCCAGGGGAGGGGACAGACGGGCTGAAGAACGTGGCCCCAGCTGCCATCAGCAGTTCTTGTCAGCACCGCCAGACCCTTTCTTTAGTGTGACCGGTGAGGATAAGGTGGTGCAAGGGGTGAAGCACTGCACTATGAAGCATCTGCAGCCACTGCAACACGAGTTCGATCCCTGGCCAGGGAGGTGACCCGCATGGCGCAGCAGGCCTCTCCTCCCCTCAGCAGTGTGTTTCAGTAGGACAGGCTGTTCTGCTCCCCACTCTGTGTCTGGCGACTCCTCTTACCCACTGCACCTCAGGCCTATACCCCAGTTCTTGTATGCATAAATAAATAAATCTTTTTAAAAAAGCAAAGGGCCTCCCTGATGGCACAAGGGGTTAAGGACCGCAGCCACTACAGCATGAGTTCAATCCCAGCATGAGTTTAATCCCCGGCCTGGGGGGTGACCCACATGGCATAGCAGACCTCTCCTGCCTCGCCGCTGCTCCCCTCAGCAGTGTATTTCAGTCCATCTGCCTGTTCTGCTCCCCACTCTGTCTCTGGTGAATCCTCTCACATTCCCACCTCTGGCCTGTACCCCAGTTCCTGTACGCAAAAATAAATAAATCTTTTAAAAATAACACATTAAGATGCTAAAAATTATTATTTAAATGTGACCGGTGAGAGGACATCCCCAGCTGCCCAAGGTGGCCCAGTTAATGCAGACAGCCGGAGTTTGAACTTGCTCCACTGAGTCCAGTGAACTTTCTCCCCTGGCATCAAATCTTAGACCTGGGCTTGGCTGGAGAAACCCCAAGAGGCACGTGTGGGCAATGGAGGAGCCAGTATTTTCCAGGATTCCTCCCTTCATCCCCAGAATGCAGGTGTCTGTGGCCTCAGGTTACCCAACCCAGGGATGTAGGCTTTGCCGACGTGCAGAAAAATGAAAATGAGCCTTGTAGGCCTTGCAGGCACAGCCACTCCAGACGGTGATGAAGCCCATTTTAGCACTCGTCTTCACCGACCAGCACCCAGGGAGGGGTGAGCAGTATCAGGAGGTGTCACTAAAACTGCTGTTACTCAATTTACTTTTGCTAAGAACACGAGCGTCCGTCAGCTGTGGAGACCGGCCATCACAGCTGAACCAATGGTCACCTTGCAGCCACCTGCACGGCTTTGAACCCGGCCAAGCCCTCCCTGGCAGTCAGTCACACCTGCATCACATTCCCTGGTTCCGTTCCCGCATGTTCTCCCCATGGTCCTGAGCCCTGTGTTGATTTGTGGTGAGTGAGTTATACTGAGAACTCAGGACCGGCCTTTTTGTTTAGATAGGCGACTGTAGCCAGAGGCCTCCACCCACCTACTGTGGCCTGGATTTTTCTAGAAAAATACTCTTCTACCATCAAGAGTAGGAGCCTGCCATTTTTTTTTTTTTGTTTGTTAAATCAAACACCAGGTAATCCTTTCTGATTGAACACTTATCACAGATGATTTACAAGCATGGATTAAGTACACACTTGGTTTGCTTTGTAGGCACAAGAGTAAATGAAATGTTCCTGCCCTTGAGAAGTTAGAGATGGAGGGAGGGGCCTCCCTGGTGGCACAAGGGGTTCAGCACCGAATTGTGGGGCTTTCGCAGCCACTGCAGCGCGAGTTCAATCCCCAGCCAGGGAGGGGACCCACATGGCGCAGCAGACCTCTCCTGCCTCTCGCGCTGTTCTCCTCAGTGGTTTCAGTCGATCTGCCTGTTCTGCTCCCCACTCTGTCTCTGGTGAATCCTCTCACCCCTCATGCCTCTGGCCTGTACCTCAGCCATTATACACATAAATTAAAAAATCTTAAAAAAAAACAAAAACCTGGAGGGAGAAGAGAAGCATCTTGAGAGCTAGGATCCTTCTGGTTGGCGATGGAAGAAATCTAGACCACATAGGAAATGTTTGGGGGCTCAGCAGCCTGGGGAGTCATCCATGTGAGCCTCCATGGCCCGGCCAGTTCTCTACCGTTCTTGATTCTGCTGGCCTCTGCTGCTCTGTGTGAGGCTCACTGCTTTAGACACACCTTCGAATTCAGAGGGAGGGATGGCCGCCCCTGCCCTCTGCCAAATCCCAAAGGGAAAAGAACCCGCTCTCTCAGCAGGCATGTGCGAAGCTTCATAAAATAATTTTTTTCCAAATATTTATTTATTTATGCATACAAGAACTGGGGTACAGGCCAGAGGTGTGGGGGTGAGAGGATTCGCCAGAGACAGAGTGGGGAGCACAACAGGCAGATGGACTGAAACACACTGCTGAGGGGAACAGCGGGAGAGGCAGGAGAGGTCTGCTGCACCATGTGGGTCCCCTCCCTGGCCGGGGATCGAACTCGTGCTCCTGTGTCATGGATGCTTCACAGTGTGGTGCTCAATCCGCTGCACCACCAGAGAGACCCCCATAAAATAATTTTTATACCAGTTCACCTTTGCTCCTAAGCAAACCTCCAGAAAATTCCAAGGTCAAAGTGTTGGCTGGGCCAGGCTGATGCAGGCTGGACGCAGCTGGGTTGCTCTTCACAGATTCCTACACCTGAGCATCACCCCACAAAAGCTCCAGCCTGTTTCCTATGGGTGTGGGCACAGGCACTGAGCACTAGGGCCCCTCCCAGCTCTTCTCAGGCTCGTGGGGGTGCAAGTGCAAGATCTTGAACAGAGGCACACAGGGGGTCTCAGAACCCACACCTTTGTTTTCCTACCTCATTCCATGGACAAAAGCGAGTCCCTGGTCTGAATGTCCCCCAGGTTCACGTAAGAATCTTGAGCCCAAGGTGATGATATTAGGAGGGGGGCCTTTCAGAGATGCTTAGAAGGGACCCTCAGGAATGGGCTTCATGATCTTATAAGAGAGCCCAGAGAGCGTCCTTGCCCCTACCAGGAGAGAAGGAGAAGATGCTGGCTAAGCCAGGAAGGTAGCCCTCCAGGCACCAAATCTGCCAATGCCTTGACCTTGGACTTCCAAGATCAAGACTGGCAGATGTAGATTTCTGTGGTTTATAAGCCACCAGTCTGTGGCGTTCAGTTACAGTGATAAGAAAAGGACACAGTCAGTGAGTGATCCGGTGGAAGTATGCCATCCATGGCAAGGGGTCAGTTCTGGGTCACAAACCCACCCCCAGGCCAAGAAAGGGCGGACGCTCTGTTAGACCAGCCCACCGAGAACCATGTGGAATGAGGGGAGGAGGAAACAGCTCCCCCGCTGTGAAAGGACGTGGGGCAGGCGGAACCCCACTAACATTCTCTACAAACAGGAAGGCAAATTATGGTTTCGTAGGACTGAGGCTAACACGGGGTGTCCCTGAGGCCCTGGGGGCTCAGAGGAGGTCAGGCACCTGGGCAGCTGAGGAGGCCCTTCTGCACCCAGGCAAGATGACCTTTGTTGGGGAAAGAGGGTGCCTTTCAGGGGAGGAACCTGTATCCTGAGCACCAAGAAGATGATCACAGAAAGAGAGGCCTGGGGTGCAGGTGGCTTGGGATCTGTGTGCTGAGTCAGGAGGGGCGCCGCTGAGCACGGAGCAGAAGAGCCATGGGCCACGGCGTCTGTCTGAAATGGAGGCAGTCCCTAACAGGTTTTCAGGAGGGGCGTGACGTGACCCCACTGGCAGTCGGCAGCTGATGTTGGCAGCCGCACAGGCGCAAATGGAGTCGAGGGGCGTCAGGGTGAAGCCTGCAGACGGGAGGCGAGTAGAGATGCTGAGCCAGGAACTACTTCAGAGGAGAGGCAGGCAAGTCCTCCAGCCCTTCAAGTGAACAAGACTCGGTTTCTCTCTGACGGAGGTGAGATGTGCTCCATAAGGAAGTATTAACTGCTTACCCCTCGGCATCCCAGTCGCTCAGCACAAAACACTTATTTCCGTGGGTAGCTTAGCTCCGGTGTTGCTGGAGGGGCGGGGCCCAGGCAGCCTGTGGCTAGGGGTGATTCGGGGAGCCTCCCTTTTTGACGTGAAATTACCCTTTTGACACATGGGTCCCCAGAGTCCCTAGGTTCCCCTGGAGGCTGCTTGCCTCCAACCCACAAGAAGGACAAAGGAGACTAGAAGAATACAGGTTCTAAGGAGCCAGGCCTAAGAGTCCAAAGTGACATCTGCCCAAATTCCTTGGGCTCCACCTCCTTTACCTGGCCAGGAGCCTAGGAGCTGGAGTCTGAACGGTGAGTCCAGGAAGAAGAGGAGAAACACTGGCGCCAGCACAAGCCACACGGCCGAGACTGGGCTGGGGAGAACTGAGGCCAGGAACTGAAGGAGGCAGGTCTGGGGCGCAGAAGGAGGGTCTGGGGTCTTCTGGATGTGTGTGTGAGCAGATGAAGTGGCGGGACTGAGGCTGAGTTCCTGCAGGGAGCAGAGGTGGAAACTTGGGGTGGGGGAGCATTGGTAGGGACACAGAAAATCCAAGTCCAGAGGGCCTGACCTCTGTGCAGGGCCTGGAGCCATTGGGGATCTTTGAGAAGAGTGACCTAGACAGACCCTTTGAAAGGAGGACCCTCTGGGGGTGCTATACGGAGTGGCAGGGTCTAGAGACCTGGTGTGGGGTGGGGTGATATTGGAGCTCTTTGAACCCCCCATACAGGGAGGGGCTTGGTTCTTTCTTGTTAATCTTGCATAGAAGCTTATTCTTTTTCTCAAAGCTATTTTTGCTCCTTGATTAAAGCCTAGTCCGCTGAAAGGATTCTTGTTAAGAGAAAGCTTCAGACATTAGATTTGGGTGAGAGGAGGGTGGACTGGAGTTAATGGAAGTTTTTCTGTTCTGGGTTTTTTTTTTTTTTTTTTACCTTTTTTGCAAAATCCATGAATGCTGATGGTACAATGATAGCAGAGAATAAGGGCTGAAAAAAATCAGGAAATTAATCTTCTTTTTCTCTAATTGAGTCCTAACCTATTTTCCTTCCGTGTCCACTTCCTCATTTGTCATCTGCCGCCTTTATTCTATTTTTGGATCCTCACTTGTTTGTCCTTTCCAGACGGTTCCCGAAGGCAGGCCCCTGTTCCTGCATCTGAACTTCACATTATCTCCTTTGGGCTCTGCTTGGAACCCTCCACTCTCCACCCTCACCTCCCCAAAGATCTTTGAGATGGGGTTTTAGAAAGCGGGACTCTAGGCCAGCCATGGGCCCGCTGTGGGCAGGCCTGGTGTGACCCCAGGAACTTGGGGCCCTTCTGGGCTACAGCTACAGGCCTGATGGAGGAGTTGGTGGGTGCTAGGACCCACAGGCATGAATGCACATCATCCTGATTCTTACGGAAACTGGGGGAGAACAGAACACTAGAGCTTCCGAGTTACAGGATTTCTACAACTGACCGGGAAGGGACTCGCCTGCCGCATCCACCCTGCTCCAAGGTCCCTCTGGTCACGATGTCCTAGTTCTCCTGTGTGACCTGATTCTGAAGCCTGGCGCCTGTGACATGCACCCCGGGTGGGTTCAGAGAGGGTGTCACAGCCTCTGAGTGAGCGAGGCTCTGCCCTTTTCCTTCCACTGGCACTACCAGCTTCAGAGGCACACGGCCCTCCTCGCCCTCGTTGGGGAGCCCTCGGCCTTGTGCTCACTGGGTCCTCGCCTCGTCACGGCACTTGCCGTCACAAGGTCCCAAGCTCAGCTTCGTGTCCAGGGCTCCGTGGAGTGGCTGGTCAAACCCAGACCCCAGGTCCTTTCTTCCTTGGAGAGTTTGGCTGTGTGTTCGTGTGTGGACACGTGTGTGCGTGTAAGGGAAGCCTCTACTTTCTGCTCAAGTTCACTGCTTTCTGCTCTAAAAAATTAAGTCTCAATTTACTCCACTTCCAAATTGAGTCTATCAAAAAACAAACCATCACCCACTTATTTTCTTAGTTGCTGGAGTCGGAAGTCTGAAATAAGGCTCACGGGGTTAACGCCCCATCTCCCAGGCCTGCACTGTGGGGCTCAGGGCTCCTCCCTCCACCCGCAGGGCAGCAGCTGGGCTGCCTCCAGCCTCTCTGCTCTGTGCTTGCATGGGCTCCTCCCCTCTGTTAGCCTTCCTGCCCCCCACTTCTCAGACACTGGGGTTAGGGCCCACCTGACAATCTGGGATAATCTGTCTCAAGGCCCTTCCCGTAATCACACACACAAAGGTCCTTTCTCATATAAGGTGACAAGACACAGGCTCCAGAGATTAGGTGATGGATCACGGTCACTATTCTGCAGACTTCAGGGAGTGGGGGACTGGTCTTGGGGCCCAGTACCCAACGGTTCCATTTTAAGAAAACTGAATATAGGGCCTCCCTGGTGGCGCAGCGAGTTGAGCACCGCACTGTGAAGCCTCCACGGCACAGCAGTGCGCATTAGATCCCCGGCCAGGGAGGGAACCCACATGGTGCAGCAGACCTCTCCTGCCTCGCCCGCTGCTCCCCTCAGCAGTGTATTTCAGTCCATCTGCCTGTTCTGCTCCCCACTCTGACTCTGGTGAATCCTCTCACCCCCCCCCAACCTCTGGCCTGTACCCCAGCTCTTGTGTGCATAAATAAATCTTTAAAAAAAAAGAAAAGACTGAATATAGGAACCCAGATGAGTCAGCAAGGGCACTGCTATCCCGACTCAGATCAAACTTGCACTTGGCATCTGGGTCCTTTCAGCACTGTCTCCTGGTAGACTCACCATATTAGGTGCCCAGTGCAGTCCCAGGAGCCCAGCTGAGGCACGGGGACAAGAACTGAAGCAGGGTGCCCAGTACCTGGGAGAAGGCCAGGGCTGGGTGAGGCCCGAGGCATCACGTGGGGTCACCCGGCACTTCCCCAGTCAGTCTCCGAGTTGGCTCGATTGAGAGGATTTCCAGACTCTCCTCCGGTGCGCGCAGTGGGGCGCCCTGCCTGCTGGCCTGCACAGCTTATCTTTAGAGGCTTTGAGGAGCTGCCAAGGGAGCTCCCTCCGGGTGGGGTTACACCCTGGCATGGCCGAACAGCAGCTGCCCTGCAGGGAGGCTCCCCCTTGCTCCGCCCTCCATCTGCTCCCAGGAATGGGTCTGGAGAACTAAGGTTTCCTTAGTGGTGGGGGCAGAACCTATGGACTCTTTGCCCCACCTCTGAGAGTTGGCTCAGTGCCAGCCCTGGGCTGGGAGCCAGGTTATAAGGACGGAGAAGATGCTGTCCCTTCACAGCCCCGGAGCCCGCGGGAAGCAAGCCGCAGGCACATAGGCTTGTCCTGGGACAGAAAGCGGGGGGTCTGGAGGGACGTGGGGGGTGAGAAGTCTCCCTAGAAGCAATGAACTGAGGGGGGCAGAGGGGCCTCCCCAGGAGATCTGGTTGATTGGGAGTGCCACCTCCTCCCCTGCCCTCCTGCCTACACCCCGACCTTGGCTGCATTTTCTTCCCAGCTGACGCCTGTGGCCTTATGCTGAGTGTACTGCGAGGGTCTCTTGTCTTTGGTTGTTATCACACAGAGTCTCCGCTCTCAGAGCCATCTTTGAAATGATGCACCTGCAAGAAGATGGGGGACGGGCAAGTAAAAGCATCTGCAAGATTCACAGGGTTCCCAAAACTGTCCCCTCTTGGGGGAGGGGCAGAGAATTATCCCTCTTGGAATCATGTTGATGAGTGAGAGGAGGCAGAAAGCAAATCAGGCCTCAGAGCACAGTGCACAGGTGTGGCCCTAGGGCATCCTGGCTGTAAGCTCCTTGGGGGGATTTGCAGATCAAAACAATTTCCAGGTAATATTTAGACATTATTCTCTCCCGTTATTCTCATCCTCTCATGAATACAGTAGCACTCTGCACTGTTGTGAAAGCTGGGTGCTATTGCAGTGGGTGAAATACAGAGGCCCGCACCCGAATCCCCGTCAAGTCAGACGTTAGGGTCTGCACGGAAGTGTAAGCCGACGTCTGTCTTTTCACTAAATTCATTTTGTTTCGTCTTGAAAAGATAGTTTTTTTTTTTAATTTAAAATACAATAATGTGATGGACTTACTCATTTTAAGGGAAGTCTTTGCACCGTCTACTACAGTCAATACCAGTAAATAGAACCCTTACTTACCCCCACTTATGCACAGAGCATCTCTGGGGGTCTCAGTAACCTTGAAGCGTGCAAAGGGGTCTTGAGGCTACAAGGCATGGAGACCAGCTGTGGAGCTGCCTGGTGCATCATGGGAGCTGCCCAGTGGGGCCAGGCTTGGCCTTGATGGTCCAGCTCTGTGCAAATAGTGACTTTATCACCTCCCTGGGGTCAGGAGTATGTCACACACGAGAAGTTGCGAGAGTGGCAGGTAGGGAGTTGTGTGGGTGTGTCTCTCTCTCTTTCACACACACACACACACACACACGGCCCTGCCCTTGAGGGCTGTTCCCTGGCGGGGGTGCCTGTGTTGGCATTAGCCAGGGAAGCCAGGTTTTCTGACTGCAGGTAGGGAGGGAGGGAGGATAGAGAGCTGTCCTGAGGCTGTTCGCAGTGGCTGGTCCTCAGGCCTGCAAGCTGCCCAGCCAAAGCTCTCCTGCTGTGCTGGCAGGGCCCCTGCTAGGCCCTCTGTACTCCCAGGGTCCTTGGGCTCCAGGGCTGGACACAGGCAGGAGGGGCTCGAGCAGGCTCGGACACAGCAAAGGGTATGCGGCTGACCGGCCATGTGTCCTAGGCACATCCCCTCTTCTTCCAGAGCCCCGCCCAGTCTGCCAGCTGTGAAGGAGACCCAGGGTCTGCTCCAGAGTCTGGAACCTTCCACTGGGGATGGCACTGAGCTTTCTAGAGGCTTCTCCAGGAGGGAGGTGTCCAGGGACAGAGCCCCTAAGGGCTGCTTGGGCTACCTGACCTGTCAGGTGAGTCAAAGGTGTGGGCTGGACCGTACCAGCTGGTGCTGCCTGGTGTCAGTCCGCTGGTGTCAATCCTCGGGATGTCTTCCTCTGGCCAACAGAGGCGCCTTATCAGGCCAGCCCTGCCCGGGAGGCACCGAGCCAGGAACTGGAAACCTGGCACCTGAGGTTGAATGGGGGATGTGCCTGTGTGTGCTTGTGCATGGGCGTGTACGTGCATGGGCATGTGCATATGTGTACATGGCAGGCCTCTGCATCGGAGGGAGGGATTTATCCAATCAGACTAAAGTTCTCACGATTCCTGCCCTGGGGGAGGGCTCCACCCTGAGACCCTGCTGGAGGGAGGGAAGGAAGGAGGGGCTTCCCCTCTCCCTCAGGCAGGAGTGGGGTCAGGGCCCCTCCCCCAGTGGCTCTAGGTGCTGAGGGCCCCCCACGGTGAAGAGCAGGCCCTGGTGGTGTCCCGGTTGTTCATGTCCGGCGCTAATACTGCACGTACATTATGAAACAGCCTCAAATTGGAATTTTTAAAGGGTGAGTCAAACCTTACAAAGAAGCTCTATTTAACACGGTGGGCCCCTCCACACCACCCCAAGCCGGTCTACACTGCACCTGGGAGACCAGTGCACTGGGAGGGTGTGGGGAGGTCCATCTTTTTAGGACCCTGTGGGGCTTGGCTCCCTGCCCGGCTGGCCCCATGCCTGGCTGAATGGGGAATGTGTTGTGCCGGGCGTGCAGGGTCATGCTTGGAAGCCCGGGGCCCCACGGTGCCCACCCCATCTCTACCCACTTCTGAGGTGAGGGGACTGCTCCCAGGGGGCACACAGGGAGGGAAAGTCTACGGACTCGAGCAGTGTGTGTGCACGCGCGGGTGCACATGTGTGTGTGAGCATGCACGCGTGCGGGGTATGCACGCCCCTCTGCACGCCCCTCTGCTTCCTGCGAGGCTCAGGTTGTGAGCAAGGCCATGTCATAATCGCCCTTCCTGTCCCAGGACTTGGTCAAACACCACGGCGAGGCCGGCAAGAAGAGACGGGCGCAGGCCGGGCCCTGCCCGTGTGGCCTGTGTCACACGGGACCCCCCCACGCACCCTGCAGGCAGGAGAGGGCACACCGGTTGCTCGTCTGTTTTCCCCTCAGCCCTTCTGGCCGAGTCATACTTTCCACCAGGCCTGTGACCCCCGTCTCCTTGCCGTGCGTGGTTGTGGCTAGGTTACACTTCTGTTCCAACTTCCTCTTACCCTTCCACTTGATTTAACTTTCCATGCTCAGGGCCAAATCACACGCCCGTCCCTCCGCTGTCAGCAACAATGGGGTGGTGCCTGCAGTGTGCCTGGTGTTGGGATTAAGGGTGGGGACCCCTCCCTGGTTTCGCTCTTACTAGAGGTGGAACAGGGCAGGGCTG
This sequence comes from Galemys pyrenaicus, assembly GCA_019455555.1. Lineage (NCBI taxonomy): Eukaryota > Metazoa > Chordata > Mammalia > Eulipotyphla > Talpidae > Galemys > Galemys pyrenaicus. The sequence continues at coordinate 7,376,154 of JAGFMF010011799.1, read as the reverse complement.
GGTGGAGGGACAGGCACCTCTGCTGAAACAAGGGGGACCTTTCCCCCAGATCCCGCATTCCACGCTCCAGGACTTGTGACCTAGTGTCCGTGAAGCCCTGGACTCCCACCCTCCCCTGCTCTGACCGGGAAAACTCCTATACATCCCTCAGGACTCGGCTGGGCAGTGGCCACCTTGGAAGCCCCTTTGGATTCCTGGGGTGGAGGGACTGTCCCTCTGTCCCTGTTAGTACTGAATTGTGTTGCCCTTAAAATTCACACACTGAACTCCTAAGCAATGGGTCCCCATTTTGACGGTATTGGCAGATGGGGCCTTGAAGAGACCGATGGGGCCATCTCACCCCCGATCCACTGTGCCTGAGCCCTGATGCGAAAAGGAGATGGGGACGGGACACATATGGGGGGAGACCATGGGACACACGGGATGAGGCTGGCCCCTGCCACCCAGGCGTGGTCCCAGGAGGCACCCGGTCTGCATGGCGGCCTCCAGCCCCAGATTGTGTGAGGACACCCCCTCTCGTGTCTGCCTGTCTGTGGCGCCCCGTGCTGAGGGCCCCCACTCTCCCCGCCTGGCCCACCCAGAGCTGGCACTGTCTCCCTCTATGTCTGCTTGCCTGGAGGAGACGCCGTTGGCATGGAACTTCAGGCCCCGACTGGTGTTCAGGAAACATGTAGCGGGAGGAACCATTTTTCATCCTGAACACACAGCAGTTCCCCAGATCCCAACATGGGCCTGATGTCGTCTTGTCACACACTGATGAGGGAAAGCAAAGACCCCACTGACAGTCTGCCTGCACCCTGTCTTCAGGCTGTGGGGCTCTTCCTGGGACCCCAGGCCCACCCCCGTCCAAAGATGCGCCGTGAGGCTGGCGTGTCCCATGGTCGGGTGAGTGTGGGTGTCCTGTGCCCTGAGATGGGGCATCCAGGGCAGCCGGGCTGGGCTCCAGCCTCAGGGACCCTGAGCTGGGACAAGGGGCCAGGAGCCCAGTGACAGAGAAGATGGACAAGGCCTTCCTGCGGCAAGAGCTCGGGCCTTGGTTCAGACGTTTCTGATGTTTCCTGAGCAGAGAACGGCGCTTGGGACTTTTGTTTATCGATTAACCTGAAGTCAAATTGCTTTCGTTATGCCATTTTGCTTAAAGTTGTAGTTTTTCTTCTTCTTCTTCTTTTTTTTTTTTAAAGATTTATTTATTTATGCATATAAGCACTGGGGTACAGACCAGAGGTGCGGGGAGGTGAGAGAATCCACCAGAAGAAGCAGGGGCAGAACAGGCAGATGGACTGAAACACACTGCTGAGGGGAGCAGCGGGGTGAGGCAGGAGAGGTCTGCCGTGCCACGTGGGTCCCCTCCCTGGCCAGCAGCAGGGATCTAACTCGTGCTGCAGTGGCTGCGGTTTGCTTCATAGTGCGTTGCTTAACCCACTGCGCCACCAGGTAGGACCCTAAAGTTGTAGTTTTTAAGAACCTATCAACTGTGTTATTTTTTTCCTCTTTTTCTTTATTTGTATGTATTTGACATCAATTGTGGTCCCCATGGAGTTCCCACCACCATTTCACTAGTGCACCATCACCTCAGTCCCTTTGCTCTTTCTGCCCTCATCCCAGTCCCTCCTTGCCCCCCACAAAGTGTTTCTGATTTGTCCTTGTCTTTGTTGTGTGTGTGTGTGTTTTTTCATTGTTATTATTCTTTTCCTTGGTCCCTTATTTGGTTCCCTTCTATCCTCCTAGGAGCGGAAACATCCAGTATTTTTCTTTTGCCTTCTGACTTATTTCGCTGAGCATAATCTTTTCTAGCTCCATCCATGTCTCTACCAATGACTCTTGTTTATCTTTTTGAGTGCTGAATAGTATTCCATTGTGTGTATGTACCACAGCTTCTTGATCCAATTATCAACTGTGTTAAATGAGGAATCAGGGAACGTCATGTGGGCCCCAGATTCACCAAAGGAATAAATAGGGAAACTGAGTCCACAGGCCCTTCAGTCCCTCAAGGCCCTAGGGGCACAGCTGCCCACTAGGATCTTTTAAACTGAGGACCGCAGCCCCTCCAGCCTGAGCCTACCTCATAGTCCCCGGCTGCTTGTGCCAGCCCACCTGATAGTCCTCGAGGGTCCCCTGCTTATTATTATAATGATTTTGTGTCATTCAATGTACAAAAATAATAATATCTGAATTCAAGGACAGAGTAGTTTCCATGAACACTAAATTAAGTGCACTGATAAAGCTTCATTAGATGTTGCTCTACGGAGGGAGGGGAGGGCAAAGACGGGAGGAGGGCAGAAAGAGCACAAGGGACTGAGGTGATGGTGCATGGGTAGAATGGTTGTGGGAACTCCCTGGGGACTGCAAATGATGTCAAATACAATTAAATAAATCTAATAAAAATTTTTTTAAAAAGTATGTTGCTCTAAAAATGTCATGTGAAACTAAGTCCCAGTCCCATTGGCCCCTGATCCTGGCCTCTTGCTAGTCACACCCTGTGCCCTCTTCCCCCAGGGAGACCAAGTCTGGCCTGCGAGACCAGACGTGCGTAAGTGACTGAGTGTCTGTCCAGGTGACATCTAGACAGCTGGGCAGATCTGCCTGGGTCCCTGGGCAGCTGGCTCTGGGGCCAGTCCAGCCGGAGACACTCAGCCTCTTGGACAGGTGGGTGGGAGGGGGGCTGAGGCCTCTGGTCCAGCACAGAGAGAACAGTCTGGGAGCAGATCCTGCAGCCCCTGCGGGCCCAGACCACCTGCTGGCCTTATCCTTGGAGGAAGCCTGAGGAGCCCCAAACTGCAGTGGGCCTCAATCCTGACCCCAGGCCTGTGGGAGCCCAGTGCTACTTGTTGCTTTAAGGCTGACCAAGCAGCACCCAGTGCTTTGTTCAGTGGCAGACAACTGGCAGGGAGGGGCACCTGTCAGAGAATCTAGAAAAAAGATCGACATCTCCATGGCCTGCTTGAAGCTCTCTTAGCATTTCAAAGAAGTAGGAAGTGGAGGCCTAAGGAGGCTGTGGGCTCAGACTCCCACACGTGACCCGTAGGAGGCCGTGCCCAGTCAGAGCTGACTGGCTCTTCTGTTTGATTGATGTGGGTAATAAAAGGGTAAATATGTTGCTTTTTAAAATAATATTCCACTTGAACCAACTTCTGGGTGAGCTAAGCTGACACCCGTCCCGAAGGCTGGGGAGGCGTTTCTGGGGTGTCTACAACACAAGCAGGTGTCCCCAAGTGTGGTGCTCTGGACAGCTGGCGTTGGCCACTCTCAAGTCCTTTGAACTGTGGCTTTAAATGTCCAGTTCATGGGCCTCCCTGGTGGCACAGTGGGTTAAGCAACGCACTATGAAGCAGACCGCAGCCACTGCAGCACGAGTTCGATCCCTGCTGCCGGTCAGGGGGGGACCCACATGACACGGCGGACCTCTCCTGCTGTGCCCGCTGCTCCTCTCGGCAGTGTGCTTCCGTTGATCTGCCTGTTCTGCTCCCCGCTCTGTCTCTGGTGGATTCTCTCACCCTCCACACCTCTGGCCTGTACCCCAGTGCTTGTATGCATAAATAAATAAATCTTAAAAAATAAATAAATAAATAAATAAATGTCCAGTTCGATCCTGCTCTCAGAAAGGGCCAGGGAAGTCCCCCGATGGTCTTCTCTCTCCCTCTCAGCCCAGGGCCATCCTTCTGCAAGCTCCCTGAATCCGGCAGTGGCCACACCTCTCAGGTGGCCTTGCCCTACAGCGGCTCAGGCCCTGGAGAGGAGCTGTGGCCCCAGGCCCAGTGCTTTCCGGAGGCCACACCTCACTGCCACCCTTTCAAAGCCACCCTCCGCTCCCCCTGGTCCCTGCCAAGCTCTGCCCACCCTGACCCCCTAACTTGGCACTCCCTGCACCTAGGTGGCCACAGTCCACTAACTGTGAGGGATTTCGTGAGCGTGGCCCAGGGCTCCTCTCCGCTGGGTGGTCTTCTCTGAGGGGCTTCCTGCTCTGACCTTTCTCCCTTTCCTTTCCAGGTTTCATTTCCCCAAACTCCCCAGACAGATCTCCGCCCCAGAGAAGTGGTCGGTCCCTCCTGCCCGGGGGCTGCCCACCACACCACCCACTCGTTCAGGCGCATCTCCCAGAGCCATTAGCTGTCTCCCACATGGGGGTCTCTGCACCCCACCCCTTCTGCCCCAATTCTGGAGGGCTGGACAGGGTGGTGTGACCCGAGCCACGGGCCTTAGACAGAGCCCCCGGCAAAGATCCCAGAACTGCGCCTTCTGGACGTGAAAGCCTAGGACCACCTCTGGGAAGAGGAGAGCCCAGATGTGGGCAGGGGAGGAGAGATGCTGTGCTGTCCCCCAAGACCTGCTGGTGGCTGCTTCCTCCAGGCAGGGGAGACCCAGCTGGCCCCTCCACAGGCACCCCAGGGTGTCAGCTGCCCACAGGGCCAGGGTACCAAGGAGCAGATGAATAAGTCAGCCCTGTCTCCCCACAGTGAGGCCTCCATGATCTCCTTCCCTCCCAGGCTTCAGCCAGCACAGAAAGAGGGGCTCAGTTCCTATGGTCTGATTCACCCCAGGAGCGCCCCTGCCCAGGTGTGTGCTCCTCCCTCGGGAGGCCAGATGGTAGATCCTACAGGGTGGAGATTCTGCCAAGCCTGAGATGAAGGTTAACCCAGCATGGCTAGGATGAGAGGGAGGGAGGGCGGGCAGCTAGGGACCCTCAGGGCACCCAGGTGCCTTGGGCTGAGTGTGCCCCTCCTTAGTGAAGACGTTGAAGCCCACCCTGGTGTGGCTGTATTTGGAGATGGGGCCTTTGTGGAGGTCACTGATGTAACAGGCCTCGTGTCCTTATGGGGACATGAGTGCACATGTGTTTGTGCGTGTGTGCATGCGTGTGTGTGTGCATGTGCATGGGCTCTCTCTCCGTTCCTCCTACCAGCAGGTGAGGACACATAGTCATCGGCATCTACAAGCCAAGAAGAACTTTCTCACTGGGAGCCAAACTTACCAGCACACAGATACTGGATTTAAAACGACAAATAAACTTGATCTTTGGTACCCTAATCCGTCATGCCAGCATGAAGCCTCTGTCCAGGAAAATCCCCAAAGTGCAGTGTCTGGAGAACTTCTAGGCTGGTGAGCACAGGGCGAGGGTGGGGTGGGGCGCCGGAGAGCGCGTGGAAGTGCCGCGCCTCTGGCCTTGGCTCTTCCATCTGGCTGCCCAGAGGTATTTCCTTTTATAATAAACGGGTGGTCTGGAGCAAGCTCTGCCCAGGTGCAAATGAATCGAGGCTGAGGAGCCGAGGAGCCGAGGAGCGGGTCACAGGAACCGCTGATGGCTGGGTGGGCAGAAGGGCAGGTACCGCCTGGACCTTGGCTTGGTGTCTGGGGTCGGGTGGGGAGCAGACTTGGGGCTGAGCCCTTCGCCTGTTTCTGAGTGATGTCAAGGCGCAGTTCAACTACAGGCTGCCTGAATTTCTTTTTTCTTTTTTTTCTAAAGATTTATTTATTCATGCATATGAGAACTGGGATACAGGCCAGAGGTGTGGGGGGCGAGAGGATCCACCAGAGGCAGAGTGGGGAGCAGAACAGGCAGATCTACTGGAACAGCTGCCGAGGGGAGCAGCGGGCAAGGCAGGAGAGGTCTGTCGCGCCATGTGGGTCCCCTCCCTGGCTGGTGGCAGGGATCAAACTCGTGCTGCAGTGGTTGCGGTTTGCTTCCTAGTGCGCTGCTTAACCCACCGCGCCACCAGGGAGGCACCAGGCTGCCTGCAATTCTGGGAGTGGGGAAACGAGTGTATTTGGGGCATAGAGTTGATGGAACTCCAGGGAGCCTTTCCTAGACACAGCCATGAGAATGGCTCCAATTTGCCCCACTCCTGCCCGGTCCTGCCCACACTCCCGAGGTGGGCTGTGTGAGCGCTGGCCCGGGGGTGGACGCCAGAGGATCCCAGGACCTCCACATGGCCAGGCCGCTGCTAGCAGACCCCAGGCAGGCGAACAGGTGCTGCTCTGAGGAATGACCGTTTCTCCCTTTCCTTTCCAGGTTTCATTCCCCCAAACTCCCCAGACAGATCTCCGCCTGTCATCACCCCAAGGCTGATGATGGCTGTGCTGTCCCCCCGCCAACCCCCAATGAGCTCCCCTCCCTGCCTGAAGCCTGCAGGCACGCACAGCCCAGCTCTCCTGCACCAGGGTCACTCCTGCCAGCAGGCCTGGGTGCCCTGATTTTGGGATTAGAGCCATGGATGCCATGCCAGCTTGTACCTCAAGACAACTGCAGGGGTGGTCTTCAGACCCTTCATAGCCCATATTTTTTTCTTTTCATTGAGGTGGCACAGTTAACCCTTGGTACAGGCCCCAAGAGCAGCCTCCATCTCACCATGCCCACTGGTAGGGCCCTGTCTCCCACCCGCCCCTGACTCTCCTCACCCCTCAAACCACCATTCTATTGTCAAGAGTCTAAGGGCTGGTTTTTGTTTGTTCCTTTCATGTATTTTATTTCTATTCCTCAAAAGAGTGAAATCATTCTGTATTTATCTTATTTCCCTCAACGTCATCCTCTCAGGGTCCATCCTTGTCAAATGGCATCTTCTTTATAGCTGCGTAGTATTCCACATCTGTCACACTCACTTGCCAGGTAGGGGGTCTGTGTCTTGACTGGCACTGCAGTGAATGAACACTGGGCACAGGTACCTACTTGTATAGAGCCATCTTCCTCAGGCACGTACTCAGAAGCAGGGTGACTGGCCCACAGGGTGGTTCTATTTTTAAGTTTTTAAGGAGCCTCCATGCTGTTCTCCACAGTGATTGCTGTTACACAGCTGCCATCTTATGGGAGTGCTTTCCCTGGGGAAGTCTCACCTGCTCCCCATAACACCCTGGCGCAAAGCCCATACCATGAGGCTTTCTGGGAAATGAAGTGAGGTCTTGGGGTTCCAAATGAGGGGTTTGCTCAAGGGAGCACAGCAGAAGCTCCAGTTCAGGGGCCTGTGCGTTGCTCCTTAGGGCCACGGTGTGTCCTCTTGTAAGAAGAAACACTCGCCCAGTGTGGCTCCCAGGCCCCGTGCGGGGGCACTGCAAGGGCCTCACAGGACGGGGAGGCAGGCACAGAGAGCCGCCCACGACGTCTCTGGCACTCTATGTAGAAGGGACAGTGTGCTGGAGTCGGAGCTCACTTGCTTCCGGGAGACATTTGAGCTGGGAAGAGGCCTTCTCAGAGCTGGAGTAGGAAGGGCTGCCTGGGCAGGTGCCAGCAGGAGGCACTCACAGGTGAGAGGGGGTGGTGCCTGCCAGGGAGAGGAGCTCAGGGACGGTGGCACTGCATTTAAATCTAAAATTGGCTTTGAGAGGAAAGTGGAGCTGAGAGATGTAAAAACCTAAATCAGAGAGGTTGATCAACATACCCGATGTGGCACAGCAGCCAATGGTTTACGGGAAGCTTGAGTCTCAAGGTCTGCCCCTGGCATCTCAGGAACACGCCTGGAGAAGGCAGATGCTCCTGGGCCAGGCCACTGAGTGGAAGTGGCAGCCGCTCTCAGCAGGAACACTGTCTCCAGTGCTGAGTCATTCCAGCTCCCGCCTGTGCAGGCAGGAAGAAGGCACTGCTCGGGCTGTGGTGGGCACTCGGTCCTTGGCTCCCCAGGGCTCCCAGCCCAGTCCAGCTGCAGATCAGCCAGGCTGTCGCTTCTGTGGGGCCCAGGGAGGCCCTGTCCCTCCCCCCTCCCTCCTCAAAGAGGGGCTCCTGGGCTACCCCATGGAGCAGACAGAGTCCCTCCCCACCCAGCATGCTCAAGGGTGGGTGCAGACAGGTAAACCATCAGGGCAAAGCCCGACCACAGTGCAGCGAGGGGGAGCCCAAGCACTGAGATGCAGGTCTGAGATCTGGGAGAGCTGGTGCTAGCAGCCAGAGAGGCTCTTGGGGGACCACATCCAGGCTTCGGTATGAGTTCTGAAGGGTGCAGGCCCTGGCATGTAGAGAAAGGTGGAAGGACCTCCCAGCAGGAGGAAGTACAGGGGTGCTTCCCCCCAGGCCTGGGCCAGGAGAGCTGACCCTTGACCCAGGCCCTGCTGCCCTGCAGAGGGCCCTGATTCCTCAGCAAGCAGACGCCACTCCGATGAGGTCTTGTGTGTGGTGGGAGTGGGCAGGCGGTGGGACAGGGTGGGGTGGGGCGGGGCGCAGTCCTCTCTCACCAGAATATGCAGCTCTGGTAGGGAGTCCCTTTGGGAGAGTGAGCCCCAGGAAGAGAGCGCACTGGCCGCACCTTACTCCCCAGATGGGTGGCCCTAGTCCTCTCTTGCCTCCACTTTTAATGAAAGGCACCCTCAGTTGGCCTGCGGGGCCCCTGGGCGCAGGGACCTTTGGCAAAGAGGACAGTCGGGACCTGTTTCCTGGAGGGGCGGCCGCTTCCTGTGAGGAGAAGGGAAGATTACTCAGAGTCTGAGGGAGAGAGGCCTAGAGGGGCTTAGGCCAAAAAAGGGCAGCCAGATCCAACAGCAGTCACATGCTGAATACAAAGTTGGGGCAAGAACCTAGGGAGTGAACATGCATGGGGAGTGGTTATCCAGGATGTAAGCCAGGGTGGAGTGACCAGGTGCTGTTGGGGCTCCCCAGTGGGGGTCTCCATTGTCCCCACTGGTCAAAGCACATTATCTCTGTTTTAATACCTGCCTGCTGTTTTCAGCAGATTCTGGTTTCCAGTGTATTCCTCATACTGTTACAGGGCAACCCTCATATAAAATGGGTTTCCCTGACTGGGTACTCACCCGCGTGATCAGAAGACTTTTATAATAAGCCTCAACTTCAGGCACATGTGACAAAAGTTATTAAAGGGTTTTATTATACAAAAGAAGGGGAATAAACTAGAAATAACACCAAGGGAAGAGAGGGAGACAAATGCGCAAATATCCTACCAGATCTTTGAGCTGGAACGCAATGGCGCTTTCAGAGCTGGCTCTGAGTCAAGTGAGATGGCTCCAAAGGAAGAGAGCACCCAAGGCTCCCCTCTCTGGTTTTATAGCCAGCCTGGCTGCTCAACTCCACCCTCAGGTCCCAGGGAGCCACTCTTCGATAATCATCTTATTGGATCTGTGGTTCTGGAACACTGGTGGTTTGGAGTGGGGGTTGGAGTCCACACACCCACCTGTGTAATCCATTCAGGACTACCCTTCCCCCTAGCTATACCAGGACTTTTGCCCTTGATGAGAAGCCCCCTGTGGGACCCTACACCTGGCTGATGGGCAGGAACTCTGGACACAACGACAATATCCTGAGAACAAAGGGAGCTGTGGATTCCACAGGAACCTCTTGTGAGGTGGTAGAAAGGGGGAACAGCTCCTAGACCAGCAGATAACCTCCCTCTCAAAGCAGAGCCCAAAGCCCCCCAACACCCCAGGACCACCCCAACTTGCAGGGTGCAGGCTTGAAAATGGAAGCATCAAGGATTTTACTGCCTGCAAATGCTTTCAGATTGCTTTTCTTGCTGGTTCCCTGTCCACCCCCACCTCAAGACACAGATGGGAGCCTGGGCCTGATGGCCGGCAGCTTGGGTGGGGTCAGGAGGCCCACCCAGTCTCTGCCGGTGCTACCTCCCTCCGCCCATAATGACAGGGTAAAACATTTCAGACACTTCAAGTCTCCTGTGAGTACCTGGATCCCACCCTAGTGCCAGGGCAGGACCTCGAGATGGGGTGCTGTTGGCAGCAGATCCGAGTTCAGGGACGGTGGGACCATCTCCCTCTGGGGTCAGGTGCTGCCCACACAGCCCAGGTAACCTGGCTGCAGGCCCAAGCCTGCCGAGCCCCAAACAGCTTTCCTCAGGAGGTGAACTTGGGTCCTTCTCTGGTTTACTGTGCAGGAGGGAGCAGGGATGGGCAGGGAGAAAGGATGGAGGTTCTGTCTTTTCAGTGTAGAAGGAGAAGAAGTTAGTAATGACAGGTCTCTGTTATTCCGCCCACCCCGGTGCTGGTGACAGGCTGCCTCTGTCATCCCTGTCCAGGCTGGATCCTGCCCCCAAGGGCTTGCAGATGGCAGAGCTGGGCAAAGACTGGGCTAAAAGGGTGGGATCAGTGTCTTAAAGAAGCAAAGATGAATAATGGGGGGCTGGAACTCAGGAAGGCCCAGCACTCAGCAAACAAGGATCAGTGTGGGGAGGGTGAGTTTCCAACCAACAACAAAATTGTTAAGGAGCCCAAATCTCAGACATTATTACAAATTCTATTTTATTTATTTTGATCATTATTTTTTGTAACTCTTGGTCCATAGCTGGTGATAAATGCTCCAGCCCCCTTGGCCTGCAGGTGGGATAGTCCTGAGGCTCACCTTATTACTGGCTCCCTGAAATCCCCAGCAGGCTTTCTCCCTCTATTTATTTTTAGTCTTCCCTGCTATCACCCCTGACAGCCCCTTTTCCCTTCAAACTTGATTTCAACATCTTTTAAAAATCAAAATGCACACGAGCAAAGCATCCGAGTTGGCAGCGGGGCCAGGCTATTGTGTCGTGAATGTGGGATGGGTTGTGACAGCAGAAAGCAGGGCGGGGCTTGGCCATGGCTGCTGACCAAAGAAAGACCTTCTAAACCTTTGCTGCTTGGCTCAGACGTGGGAGGTGTTTTGATGAGCAGAGGGAGCCTTTCTTTTTGCCTGAGGCTGCCGTGTGGCTGGGGCATCGAGGAGGGTCTGCAGATGGAGGGACGCGGGGGCAGGGACCCGTGTGATGGGCCACCTCTGCTCCACGCCTGAAGAGGTGGGGACAAGGACAAGCCGTCCCAGACACTGACTGAGTTCACGCACTCCAGTGCCAGGAGATGCACACAGGGACAGACCTGGGGGCGCGAGGCTTCTACTCCAACCAGCTGGAGGCTACAAGAAAATCACATTTTGGAAGTAACAGTTTTATTGAGAAATAATTCACATAGTATGCAATCCATCCATTCACAATACACAATTCAGTGGTTTTCAGTATATTTACCGAGTGGGCCAAGCCTCACCGTGGTCACTTTTAGGATATTTTCATCATTCCCCAAAGAAACCCCATGCTCTTTAGCACACAGTCCCGTTCCTCCAATTACCCCCATCCCAGTACTAGGAAATCATAAACTTACTGGGAAAATGAGAGACTTTTACAAGGGGTGTTAAACCTTGATCCTGATCCTGGACCCTGATCCTCTCTGGGAAGTAGACCCAGTGCATGCTGGCATTTTGGCCCTGAGACTCCCAAGGGGTCAACTTCCCTGTTTGATGCTTTCCAGTGTAAGCCTAGAAAGCACATTTTATTTCGACTACTTTTTTCCTGGAAATCTAAGATATTGTGCGAGTTGCCTGGCAGTCCTTTTCCTGTCCCATGGTGACAGAATCCCACATTTATCTGGAACTGCAAAGACCCCAAAGAAAACACTACAGATTCTCGTCATCTTTTCTAGAAGGCGTAGCCAGGTCAGTGAGTTGTGGCCAATGAATACAAGCAGAAATGTTGGGTGCCACTACCTTCTCTTTAGAAAGGAGGATATGGCCCTTTCCCCTTTTCTCTATCCTCCTTTCTAGAAAAAGGATTTAAGGGCTGGCGTTTTGGCAGCCATTCTGGGCCGTGAGGTGACTTGAGACTAAAACTCATACAAGGAGGAGAACTATGAGCAAAAGAGACTGGGTCCCTGTCACCTGGGACCGTTTTAATCTCAGACTTCCTGTTCTGGGATATTTAAAAAGTTTAAAGCCAATTTTATTGCATTTTAATTTATAGAACAAAATGTGCATGGTTTAATAAGTTTTAGCAATCTGTATACCCATGCAACCACCATCCCAGTCAAAATATAGAAGCTTCCTGTCGATCTCCCAACCCTAGAGCATGTACACACATGTGTGCATGTGTGTGCACTCATGTGCACAGACACGAACATGCATGCACACACACACACACACACACCTTCCCAAAACTCAACACCACCACCTTTCTGTCCTATAGATTAGTTTTTTGGACTATTTTAATGTGAAAAAGAACTAACTGTCCATCTATTGAAGCCAGTATTTTCCAGGCCTTTCTTATTTACAGCTGATTCTGATGCAGAACTGAATGTAGATTTATTACACACAGCTTCAAAATGAGGCTTCTACATGCATTGCAATATTTTCTTGATAACTTCAGACCACTGTTAGATCCCTGTGTCAGATTGGTTCCCCGGGAAACAGATTTGGAGATGAGATTTGCAGGCGGGAGGTTTATTAAGGAGTGCCCTTGGGGACACACCTCTGCTGTAAGTAGGGATCTGTTCCCAGAGGATCTTTGCGGCTAGGGTGGTCCTTTGGAGGTGTCCTGGGCCGTGTCCCTAAGTTACCAGTTATTGAATATGGGCTTCCTCAGGGAGGGATGCATTCCCAGGGCGACATCAGCAGAAAGCCATCAATAGCCAATACCCCCATCATCTGAGTGGGGGTGTCAACTCTGATGAAGTCTCAGGCAGGAGGGGTGGTATCCTCGGGGACTGCTGAGCTGTGTGGGAATGGCTGCACCTGCCTGGCAAGACCTCGTGTCCCCGATGGAGCAGAGGCTTGGCCTCATGGGCCCTGAGGCGTTAAGGGACCTGCTTTAGGGGACAGGGTCACGTGTTGTCTAAAGCAGCTGCACACACCCCAAAATCTGATAGCCTAGCTTCTTCTGGATCTTGCACATACTCCTCCCAGACTCTCTCCAACATGGCTCCAGGCCCTCCACCCCAGGAGACAGAGGTGTGGATGCTTTCTCCACCTGTCTCTGGCCGGCCCTCATGGAGGCTGAGCACCTTTGCCTGTCTTTCCACAAACATGGCTTTGACCATGCCTCCTGGGTCCTGGTCCTGCCATATTCTGAGCTTCAGAGCAACATCCCTGGCCCTGCTTGGAAGGGTAATGACTTGAACATCCTTCCAAGCTACTGGCCTTTCTCAGTCCTGAAAACAGCCCACTATTTTGCCTTTCTTCACCAAATAAGGCGAGGTTTCTGTATAATTCAGTGCCTGGGCTTTATGACAACTGTCTCCTCCTCACCAGGAGCTCCCCCTTCTATTGGTTTGGGGGCTGGGTCCCCATAATGGGGGTTCCTGGTACAGTGACTTCGAGAATGACCCAGCATCACCACCCATCAGAATCTGGACTTCACAGCAGGTTCAGCAATGCATGTTGCTTTTTAATGAAAAGTATCTAAAGTGTGCAATAATATGTTCCGCTCCTATGTAGCTACAGTAGAACATACCAGCTTCACAGTTTTAGACAGTAACTCAGGTCAGAGGCAGCTGAAGTCCCTTTATCACTTGTCTCTTTCCCACCCTGCCTTGTCTGGAAGCCCCATTAACAGGAACGAGTGGCTGGAAATGATCCTTCTTACGTTCCTTTAGAGCACGCTGCTGTGTGCACTGCAGTTGCCGGGCTGAAGGGGATTTGCCTCTTCTACTTTGCTGATTTTTGTCAAATTGTTCTCCTAAGAGATTGTTGAAATTTACTGCCTCCCACCCCAGTCCGCCACATCTTCTGCCTTACTGGGTGCTGAGGAGGGAAGAGGCTCTGTCCTCGGTGCTTCGTTCTGCCTTCCAAAGCTTCTGATTGAACGAAACATCTTTCATGTTTATTGTCCACTTGGATTATTTCTTCTGTAAAACCCCTTTCCACTTTATAAAAGGCCTTGCCCTTTGTGCTTCTTTTCACGTGTTCTCGCAGTCCAGTACGTAAGAAAGCATCACCCCCTAAGTCAGGGAGGCCGTGCTGTGCTCCCGGAGGAGCACCTTACTTAGGAGTCTGACCCAGGGTCTAACTCCCACCTGGATGTTTATTATCTATCTGTTTGGGGGGTAACTATCTTCCTCCCTGATTTTTTTAAAGTTTATTTTTATAGTGTCCCATTCAGTGATTTTTAGTAATACACAAAACCATGCAGCCATCACCCCATCAAATTCCGAGAAGAAACCTCCCCCGACCAGTCACTCTCCACCTTCCTCTGTCCTTACCTGGCAACCTGCTGCCAATCTCCCTGGGGTAGCCCATTCTGCACATTTCACAGAGAGGGAGTCATGTGTGCCTTTGTGTCGACTTTCACTCAACAGTGAGGTCGCCACAGTGAACACGTGGTAGGTGGCCTGGGTCAGTGCTTCATCTCTTTTCATGGCTAAGTAGTGTTCCCTGTGTGGGTTCCCATGTTTTATTTATGTGTTTGTAAGGTGATGGACTTCTGGGTTGTTTCTGCTATAAGCGGACACAGAGCTCTTCTGAATAGGTGGCCAGGGACATACACGCACACGTCTGTGAGTGGGCATCTATTTCCAGTTCCTCTGGGTTTCTACCTGGGGTGGAACTGCTGTGTCATGCGGTGACTTTACGGTTAACTTTTTGAACAACTGCCAATCTGTTCTCCAGCAACATTTGTGGGTCCTGTGTCTCTACATCCCCACCAACACCGGTGACTAAGGATGTAAGCATCTTCTCATGGCTTACTGACCTTGTATAAAGAAACGGCCTGGGAGAAATGTCTTCTCAAATCCTTTCCCATTTTTTAATTGGAGAATTTGTCTTTTTATTGGTGAGTAGTAAGATTTCTTTATATGTCCCAAGTAGGCATTCCTTATCAGGTATGTGATTTGCAAAAGTTTTTTTCCCATTTTAATGGATTGTCTTTACACTGTCTTGATGGTGTCCTTTGAAGCACAAACACTTCTAACTTTGATAAAATTCAACTCGTCAGTTTCTTCTTTGGTAACTTTTGGTGTTATAGTTAAGGAGCCATTGTCCACTCCAAGGTCACACAGATTTATGCGCATGTTTTCTTCTAGTAGTTTTGTTAATGCAGAAATTCCATCAGGAAACCAAGTAGCAGTCACAGGGGAGGAGGGGAGTTCTTTACTTATGCTGGTGGGCTTTATACCGCAGGCTCAAAGATGTCTCTCAAAAATCTGAGCCCCGAGCAACTTGGTGACAAAGAATATATTGATTAAAGCAAGGAACAGTCATCAGGGTGCGTGATCCAGGGTGCGTGTGGCCTTGAGAGTTATCAGATGTTCCCTGAAACTTTCGGTCTACGGACTATGTCCCAACTTCGGCTCATCAGCAGGTCAGCCTGACATTTTCCACTTCAGTTTTACCTCTTACATTTAGGTCTCAGATCCATTTGGAGTTAATTTTTTGTAGATGATATGAGCCAGGGGCCCGGCTTCATTCTTTTACAAGGGGCAATCCAATTGCTCCAGCACCACTTGCTGAACAAAAAGTCTATCCTTTCCCCATAAAGTTGTCTTAGCAACCTGTGAAAAACCAATGACCAGAAGCACAAATGTTTATTCTGCACTATGAATTGTGTTTCATCCATGTATTGTCTTGATGACAGTACCACACTCACTTGCTCACTGTAGCTTTCTGGTAATGATGTAGTTTCCAAGACGTAAAATTTCAATATGTGTCTTGATTGCCTCAGAGGTCTGTCTGGATCAGACACCAGGGCGGCCTGGCAAGCTGAGTTTTCACGAGGTCTCGGGGATTCTGATGGATCCTGGCGCTGTGACCCGCTCGTGTACGTCTGCGCCCTCCACATCACAGCTTTGACTCAGTGGCTACGGGGCCCTTGCTTATGGCTGGCCTGAGTTGAGATGAGCTGTCAGAATACACTGGATTTCGGGGCCTCCCTGGTGGTGTGAGGGGTTAAGCACTGCACTATGAAGCATCTACAGCCCTTGCAGTGTGAATTTGATCCCCAGGCAGGGAGGGGACCCACATGGCGCGGCAGACCTCTCCTGCCCCACCCGCTGCTCCCCTCAGCAGTGTATTTCAGTCCATCTGCTGTTCTGTTCCCCACTCTGTCTCTGGTGAGCCCTCTCACCCCCCACACCTCTGGTCTGTACCCCAGTTCTTGTATGCATACATAAATAAATCTTTAAAATAAAAAGAATACTCTGGATTTCAAGGGCGTCACACACAAAAAAAGAATGCAAAATATAGCACAAAAATCCTTAGACAGATTACATGTTTAGTAAAAATATTTTCCATATATTGGGTTAATCAAAAGGTATCATTAAGATGAACTTCATAGAGTCTTTTTACTTTTAAAAATGCGCCTACTACAGAACTTCAAATCACATGTGTGGGTGCTGTTTTCTTTCTCTTGGCATTTGGACAGCGTTGGGCTAGCGGGTGAAGGAGAGACGCGGGCTGGAGGGGTGTTATACCCCCTACTTCAGGCACGCGCCTGCTGGCCTGTGCAGGGCAGGAGCCAGCTTCTCCCCTCGGAGCTCTGCTTCCCGGAGGAGAAGCCACGGGGAGCAGCGCGCCAAAGGCAAGCAGCCCTTTCCGGCTGGGACTTGTTCGCAGTGGCGGTCAAGGCCTGTTTGTGTTGTGTGGGGTTTGTGCTTCAGCATGAGCCTCAGGCTGCCGGACAGACTCTGGCGGTTCCCTCATCTTCAAGTGGTGTGAGAAGGGTGTCAGGCCTGGCTTGCGGAGGCCGGGGGCTCCTGTTTCCAGACGGGGCCTGAGCAGGTTACTGTCCCCCTCCTGCACTGAGTCACCAGGCTTCCCGGTCACCGGCCCTGGCTGCACACACAGCAAGGCACACCTGCCCTGGGGTCTCCAGCTGGCTCACGACTCCTGGGAAGATCAAGTCCAGATTAGCATTGCAAGCCCCGATGAGCTTTATAGCTGCAAAGCCATTCCTGGGAGCATCGCACCCCTCGGCCCTAGCCCCGTCAACGGGAGCCAGAGTGGCCCTGGGGAAAGCAGCTCGGAGAGGCCAGGTGTCTTGTTCATGTGGCGCAGAACGTGGAGCAGGGGCAGAACCCCCACCTCCCAGCCACTGGCCACTGGGTGGTTTTCTTCTGCCCGGACTTTCTCCCAGGGGACGAAGGCAGTACACCGACCAGCCACCGAGGGTCTGCCTGCAGGGACCCTGACACACACCGCCTCTTTAACCCGAGGGAGATGTTGATATCGGCAGTTTACAAATTCAGAAGTTAGAACCCTGCAAACTCCAAGGGGTCAGGCTAACCTAGGGTGTTCCTTCTCCTGGACAACAACCATGAGCTAAATTGTGACTCCCCCCACCCCCTGCCCCACTAATTTATACAAGGAAGCCTTAACCCCCAAAGTGATTGAGTTTAGGGCTCAATTCAATCGGGGTTATCAAAGAGAAAATTCCAGGCTTGCTAAAGAAGAGGAAGGAGTGAGGTGGGAGGGCTTTGATACGTGTTACATTTGCCTATATACATAAACTAATTTGGAGAACATCCGATGTTAGGTCATGGATGCTTTTCAGCCACCGCTGAGGTAGGTCAAGAGGTTCAATGAGTTCAGGGGCCTCTTCGGGGTCCTAAAGCTGGGCCTGGCACTTGCCTCCGAATCTGCCTTTGGTGCTGGCCACACGAGAGAACCCAGCTCCTGAGCCCTCACCCACCACCAGGCTCCTCCAGATCCTTGGCCTGGCCCCAGAAGCCAAGACTGGGGAGAAGGTCAGAGGGCAGAGGGCAGAGGGCAACGTATTGCTCATGAAGCACAGCGAGGACAGTGTTCTGGGACACCAGCTGTGAGGACACGGAGCAGTGGGAGACGCAGATGAGGAAGTATGCAGGGCGTGCTCGGTTCGCTTGGGCCGAAACACAGTGCCTCACTCTGATGACTTAGAGGACAGACATTCACTGCTCACGGCTCTGGAGGCCGGCCCCCAGGGCCAGGGTGCTGCTGGCTCATTCCGAATCTGTGGACACTTCCTGGCTGCTTTCTGCTGTGTCCTCACATGGTCTTTGCACACGGAAGGCAAGTTCTCACTCTCCCTTTTCTCATAAGGCCGTCCATCCTGTCAGGATGGACCCTGCCCTTACAACCTCATTCACCGCAATTACCTCCTAAAAGCCCTGTCTCCAAGAAGAGTCACTTTGGGGAATTGGAGGGGTGGGGAGTCACAATTGAGATTATCGAGGGGAAAGAACACTCTAGGGGAGCTGAGTCCCGCCCTGGGTGATCCATGGCCCACAGCATCTGTACCAGGTGCTGCCAGGGATTCTGGTGACGTCTGGGGTAATCAGGGTGGCCCAAGGGTGCCATGCCACCCATGCCACCCTCCCACGCCCCCACCCCCCTGATCCATCTACCATGTAAGGCCATTTTCCATTGTTTCATCTGCTTTGGGTTTCTGGGGTCAGGAAGAATAAGCAGGCCACAGGCAGTGCCCCAGCCTAAGGGAGCACAGCTCACCCCATTCTGGGGCCACATTCCTTCACCCCACCCCACCTCGTGATTCTGTAATTACAAATCAAACATGTCGAAAGGTTAACAGAGACCTGGGAAGGAGCTGGCCTTCACTCCACTAGAGAGTGGGGCCAGGGGCTTGAGCTAGAACCATGCTTATGTGAAAGGGCCATCTTAGCAGGGGACATGCTCAAGTTCATCACATGGCCACAAAGCCCTTTTGGAATCAGTATTCTTTCCAAAGCCCGCTGGGCCCAGCACAACGACAGTCTGAATTTTAGACACAGCTGTCACATACTATGACTGTGCACATTCCTGCAAGCAACGTGTCCTCACCTGAAAAATGTGGAAATGACCTCAAGAAATGTGGAGATCACGTAATGTGAAAGTGCTTCAAAACCAGCCACGGCATAGAGCTAAGTCCCACGTTGTGATTATGACGGATGACCAGAGACCCTCCTGCCTGCCAGTGTCCACAGCCACTGGTGGAGGACAACCTGCAGACGCCGGGCCTCGAGAGCCATCCTTTCCTCTCATGTTCACAAATGTCACGTTTTCTCACTGAGCTTAGAAGGAAATGATGCTGAGCAAAACAACGCTTCCGAATACGTTGATTCACTTAAAGCCAAAGCTTCCAAGAACCTACCAAGGTCACTGAGTGAAGATGAACGGTATATACAGAACAACACCTGTAACTGGCTGAAGGATCCCCCAAGGTGTTCAGTCCTAACCCCTGCTACCTGTGAATGTGGTTTAATTTAGAAATTGAATCCCCGCAGATGATTACGCTCAGATGGAGTCAGCAGGGTCAGCTCCACTCCAAACTGACAGAGACATATATACATGGAGGGAAGATGAAAGGAACACACAGGGAGAAGATAGGCATCTATCCCTACACCAAGGAACACGGAGGTGACAGGAGCTAGGAGAGGGGCCTGGAGCCATCCCGATCTTGGACGTTCAGTCTCCAGACTACGAGGCAACGCATTTCTGTTGCTGACACCACCAGTGAGTGGTACTTCCTTGTGGCAGTCCTAGGGAACCAATATAATACACTATCCAGAATTCCCTTTTTACTTGCTGTAATTTATCTAGCTAAAAGTACTTCTTGAGCAACTATTCTATGCTTTCCCTGTGCAATTTATTGTATAAACTTCAGGTGTTTGTCCTGAAGGACACAAAAAAGGAAGAACTTGGTTTTGTCTCGCCTGAGGGAGATACCTGCCTTCTTCAGAAGCTCAGAGAAGAGAGTCCAGGGCCTGGGAAGTGGGGGCTAGGTGAGCGCTGAACTGAGCTTTGAGGGATAAGAAGTATCAGACTGGTGGAGAAAAAGGCAAAGTCATGCTTGGTGAGAAGACAACATTGGCAAGAGCACCGAGTTTCTTGTGACGGGCCCTTGTGAGAGGCCCATGTCAGGTTCATGTGAGGGGTCCATGTGAAGTGGCCTTCATGGCGGGCCCTTGTGTGGTCCATGTAAGGTGACCCATGTGAGGGGGCCTCGTGAGGGGCCATGTGAGAGGCCAACGAGAGGTCCATGTAAAGGGCCCAAGTAGGGATCTGTACAAGAGGCCCTTATGAGAGGCTCCTGTGAGGGGCCCACGTGATGGGTCGGTTCTAGAACATGCTTGGTCTGCTTATTCATTCCCCAGCGCCTCTTGCCACTGTCTGCCATGTACTTCCCTCCTACTTACTTTTCAAGGCCCAGCAAAACTGTTACCTCCTCCATGAGCCTTTCCTGACACTCTTCCCATGAGCAGATTTTGCAGGTGGACGTGCTGAGGCCTGGATGATGATGATGACTACTGTGCTTTGTTTGGCCATCTGTTGCCTCGTGACTGAGTGCACTGCAAGTCTGTGGTAGGGCTTACCAAAGTCACTGTTGCTCCTGGGGACACAGAAGCCCAAGTCCCAGACCCTTTGCATCTGATGATACCATGTGATTGTGGGCAGAGGTGACCTGTGCCTTCTCTACGCCTGTCACTATCTCTTCTCTGGCTGTTGGCTGGAAGTTCAGGGGCCAGTGGCAGCTTTGGGAGCCTGAAGGGATGGGAGACACTGGGGTTCCTGTCGCCTGTGAAGTCCTCCCCATGCCCTCAACCCACAGTGAGAATTGGGGTGGATGTGTGACCATTCCAAGAACATAACCTATCTGCTGGACCCAGGGTCTGCGGCCACTGGGAAGATGGGCCTGGGCTGGGGGTTCTTCACTCCCATGGACAAGCTATAGGAAGCCTAGGGAATGCCCTTGCCACTGGTCTTTGCTGAGGAGGAAAGCTGGCACTCCTCCGGACCAGGCTGGCTCCAAGATTCCACCAGGCTGGTTCTGTTCATGTTCTTGCCCATCAACAGGGCTGACTAGAAGGCCATTTGCCTGCACGGAGAGGAGTCTGGGCTCAGACCGCCTAGCCTGCTAGCGCCCTGCCTATCGCCCTCCCCCTGCCTCACCTCCTGTTCTCTATGCAGGCTCCTGAGTGGTGGCAGTTCACTCACTGTGCTTTTGTGGAGGAGGCTTGAAGGAGGATCTGAGTTTCCCCCTAGAGACGCTAGAAAGACAGTTTGTCTCAGCCTAACACTAAGGCCCAGCTCCACATTTATGGCTGTTTCTGTGGTTACCTTTCTTCCAGGAAGTTTGGGGTGGGTGATGGTGGTGGTGGTGGGGTGTGTATATATTTACTCTTCCAAGTCAGATATTTTCAGGAGCTGCTGGGGTCAGGGGTTCTGGGAGACAAGTTCCCTTTGCCTGCCCTCTCCAGCAGGTGCATGGGTGTGGGGGGGGGGTAAGTGTGCAGAGACAACTGTTGGCCTCTCCCAGGCACTGAGATGGCAGTCAAGCCCTCATCAGCAGGGGCTGCAGACACGCAGCATGCGTCTGTTTCACGTGATAAGTGGGGAAACCGAGTGGAGGATGCCTGAGGGACTGGCTCAAGGGCCCTCACGAGTTAGCCAAGGCAGCCTGAGCTGGAAGCCAAGTCTCCCTCCTCCATCCCCGCCGCTGGCCCAGATCAAAGCTCTGGAAGTTTAGTGTATCAGCTCAAGGCAATGGCGGTGGGGTGTCACAGGAGCTTGGCAGCCGGCTTGGGGCGACTCAGGCCGCTTCCCTTTCTGGGCCACCCAGGCCGCACTTCCTGTAGAGGACTGGGTAGGCTGGAGAGCACGCGGGCCGGCCCCTCCCGGGCGCCGCCTCCCGGCCTCTCCCACACCCGCAGGCCAGAGGCCAAGGGTTAGGGAGGCGGAACCTGTGCTCTACTCCGCCCCGGTCCCGCAGTCCCCACCGGCTGGGGACCCGCTCAGGGCCTCCGCCGGGAGGAGAGCGCGCGGGGCAGCGCCGACAACACGGTGGCGCGAGCGCGGGGACCCAGCGCCTGGGCCCCGCGGGGGCGTGGCCAGACGCACTGGCGGGCGGGGCTAGGCCTGGGGGCGTGGTCGTGACGGGGCGTGTCGCGAACTTGAGTGCCCGCCCCGGGCAGCGCTCCCCGCCCCCGGCCCCCGCCTCCGGGTCCCGCCTTCTTGTCCCTTCCTTCCCGGTGCTGGCGGGCGGGCCGCGGCGGCAGCGGACGGCGGACGGCGGACGGGCGGACCGGCGGACTGGCGGGCGCCCTCACCTCGCTCCCTCCCTCGCGGTCGGCTCCCTTTTGTCTTTCTGGGTGGCGATGAGCGCGGGGCCGGCGCGGCGGCTGCGGGCGCACGGAGGCCAGCGCTCCTAGTCACCCTTCCCGGCCTCGGCGCGCTCGTCCCGGGCAGCGGCCCGCGCCCGCCCCAGCGCCCGCGGCGCCTCGGAACTTGATCTCAGAAGCCGGAGGACCGCGTCCTGCACCCGAGCAGGTAGGGAAGGGGTGGGCTGCGGGGCTGCGGGGCTGCGGAGAGTCCGGTGTGTGCACCGGCGTGCGCTGCCACCGGGCTCTCTGCGTGTGTATGTGTGCGTGTGCGTGTGTTAAGGGGGTGCTGGGTGGGTGTTGCCTGTGTCTCTCCGCGCGGTGGAGTTGTGGGTGACCGAAGGCTGTGGCGTGTCCCTGGAATGGCGTGTCCTCGTGGGGATCGTGTGTATAGTTGGGTGTGCACAATTTGCACTGCGTTTGTGGAATTGTGTGGCGGGGCGCAGTTGCTGGTGGCGGCCGATGCAGCGTCGGTGTCGTGTGCGACGGTGGGGGTGGTGGAGTGGGCGTGGGCGGGCCAGTCCTGGGCGCTGAGCCCCCAGTCGCTGCCGGTCGGCGCAGTGCGGAGCTCCAGAGCCCCAGGGGACAGCCGGGACCCGAGGTAGCTATCCCGGCCAGGGGGTGGGGTGCGGGCAGGTCTGCGCGACCCACATGGGTCTCCTATGCAGTCAGGCCAGGGAGGGGGCCCACGCGGAGGCTATTTGCTCCATCCTTTCCAGGCCGAGAGAGTCTGCTCGGGTGTTAGGAGCTCTGGCATCGCCACGACCCGCACTGCGACCCGGGCCAGACACGCCACCTCCCAGGGTCTTGGTTTTCTTCTCTAGCAAATGGGAACATTTTCTCCCACTGGGGCTCTCGGGGCAATTAAAATGAGAACGCACTAAAGATAGCTCTTGGCCCAGAGCCCGACACACAGTAGGCACTGTATTAATTGGATTAGCATATCTCTTTTAATCACTGTTTATTCTTGTCGTGGGTGGGGCGCTTACATCCCCCCCCCCCCCCAGCGTGTTTTGTGCTTCCCTCACTGCCCTAACTTAACCGCGTAGCACCGAGATTCGAGAAAGTTTAGGCTGCCGGCTGCGCCGCCTGCTCGCTGCACCTCTCGGGCGGCGCCGCCGCGGGTGCGCAGGAGCGCGTAACGCTGACGCTGGCCCTTCTCCGCCGCCAAGGCTCCGGCGTCCAAGCAGGGGACCCTCTCCTGCGCGAAGGCAGCGGTGCTTGAGGTGAGAGCCCTTTTGTCCAACAAGTGCCTGGTTCCCGAGGGACGCAGCTCTTGGAATCAGAAGCCGCGCTATGAAAAGTGGCGCTCCCAGCAGACCCGGATCTCAGGCTTCCAGGCCATCCCGCCGGGTCTGTGCACGCCGAGGACCACCCGCTTTCCTCAGGTCCACACAGATTCTCCCTAGAGGCGGGTGTTTGCCAGGGACAGGGCAGTGGACACCTTCTGAAATCCCTCTCCCAGTCTCCCTACCCCCTCCCTTGGATCATCCTAACTCAGGAAACAAGATCGAATCAGGACTTTACATTCTGATATTAATTTTCTTTTTAAAAATTTGAAACCCGCTATTCCTAAAATTGAGCTGCAGTGAATATACACACAGATCTCACCGGGATGCGCTCTCAGGGAGAGTCCAGCCCAGTGCACTGGTGCCTGCTACTACCCTGCTGGGTGAGCTTGCGGAGCTGCCCTGCTGCCTTCTGCCAGTGCAAGTGGTTCCTTCCCAGAGTCTCATGGTTTCTCTCTCAGGACCCTTCCAAGTGGGAAAAACAAATAACCTTTTGCTGGAAATGGAATGCTGGCTAGGAACGGGCAAGGCAGTGGGAGCGTGGCTGTCTGCTTGGGGTATGGGTGCCTTTCCAGTCAGGTGCACCCTGTGGTGCTCTCTGGGAAGCTGGAACCCTTGGCCGTGTTTATGATACAGGAGCAGCACCCTCCGGTTCCCTTTCTTTGGTTTGGCTCCCACCAGTACTGAAGCCCCAACGTCAGCGGGGACCACAGGCCAGGGAAGCTGAATAAGCTAATTTTCATCCTGATTTGGTTTCTGGCACACTTAGAATGCAACCTGTTTTTTCTTCCCTTAATGATTTTATATCCTTGAGGAGAAAAGCTCTTTGATCTGCATCCTACTCTCTTTCCCACAATCAGATTAAATAATAAATAAAAATATTTTTAAAAAACCAGTCTGTTTTTCTCAGCACAGAAGACAGACCCCAAAACTATTTTCCCCCTCAAGTTAAAACCAATCCTTTGTCTTAAGCAAACCAGTGTTTTGGCCCTAGATCTATTTCTGTTTCACTTTTGAAAGTGCCTGTAATTACTGAGCTCTTGAGGCTTATTGGATAATGTGCCAGAGGAAGCACGGGGGCTCTGCCCCTCCTTTGCTGTGGAATATGGTGCCGTGTTCTAGACCGGCCTGCTCCTTCTAGCTTTCATGTTAAGGCTTTTTTCCAGGTGGAAATAGATGTCAATGTGCAACAATAACCTGGGAGACTTGGCTTTGGGACTTGGATGCCTGGAAGGTCGTTCAATTGTAGAGAAACAAGGACAAGTAGGGGCCCTCCCTGGTGGCGCAGTGGGTTAAGCAACGCACTATGAAACAAACCGCAGCCACTGCAGCAGGAGTTCGATCCCTGCTGCCGGCCAGGGAGGGGACCCACATGGCGCAGCAGACCTCTCCTGCTGTGCCCGCTGCTCCC
>JAGFMF010011799.1:7294972-7345720 GCA_019455555.1 Galemys pyrenaicus | reverse complement strand
ATAATGGTTGGACCATCTTGCATTCCCACCAGCAGTGTAAGAGAGTTCCTTTTTCTCCACATCCCCGCCAACATTTGTTGTTGCTACTGTTTTTGATATCTTCTCTTGCTTTGAAGAAAGCAGGATAAAGCATTGCTGCTTGTTTATTTGTTTATTTATTTATTTGTTTATTTGTTATTTTAAAATTTATTTATGTATATAAGAACTGGGGTATAGGCCAGAGGTGTGAGGGGTGGAAGATTCACCAGAGACAGAGTAGGGAACAGAACAGGCAGATCTACTGAAATAGACTGTTGAGGGCAGCAGCCGGGGAGACAGGAGAGGTCTGCCATGCCATGTGGGTCCCCTCCCTGGCCCGGGATTGAATTCAGGCAGCAGTGGCTGGTGAAAGCTAGATAGCTCTGAGACTTTAACTTCTGTGCCACTAGGGAGGCCCCCCAAAGCTGCTTTTACTAGCTTATGTGCTGGGCAACATATTATACCATCATCTAAAACGGTGTGGCGTGGCTGACTGTCTTCAGAGCAGCTGTACGGGAACTGTGTGCCATCAGGAATGAGTTCCCTCACCGTGGAGGGAATAAGAGAGGGAGGGAGGTATAGGACAGTGAGGAAATCCAGGTTCTCTGTTTCAGAGACCCACAAGAGTGTCAAGGTCCCATGTGGCCCATGGGACTGTGGCCCATGGCTCCTTCCCTCTGTGTCTTAGCCTGAGCCGGTACAACCACATCCTCACCCACATTGTCACCGTCACCACCGCTCATCACAGCCACCATCGTTGCGTCACCACCATCACCATCATCATTGCCTGCGTCATTCAACCTCAGCATTGTTTCCCAATCTTTGGGGCCACTTCTTTTTTAGAAGGGTCATGAGAGAGTTAGGACAGGGCAGAGAACCGGAATGGCTCAGGAGGAGGTAATGGTACTCTGAAGGTAGCCTCATGAGAATCACTGATCTGGGGGATTCTTGACAAGCCTCACCTGGGATGGTTCATTTCTGCCGACATGACAGGGCTAAGGATGCTCAGATAGAAGGGAAAGTGTTATTTGTGGGCATGTCTGTGAGAGTGTCCTGAGAAACTTGAATCAGTGGACCTAGTGAAAATGATCAGCGATCTACTGCAGGCCCTAATAGCACAAGAGTGGCGGGAGAAGGGATTTCCTCTGCCTGCCTGAGCTGAAACATCGATTTTCTCTTCTTCGTTGGACTTGACTGGGACTTATTCCTTCCACTCTCCTGGTTCTCATGTCTCTGTCCTCAGACTGAATTATACCATGGACCTGGCTGAGTGTCCAGCTGGTAGAGGTCAGATGGTGGGACATCTTGGTCTCCAAGATTGCATGAGCCAAATTCTGTGATGATTCATCTAGTTATGTGTGTATGTGTCTCTGTGTCCATCCATCCATCCATCCATCCATCCACCTACCCACCCATCGATCTATGGATATATGGATCTATCTGACATATAGCTTATTGGTTTTTCTGGAGAACCTTTAGTGACCATCCACCACCCATTCTTCAGATCCTGGAGAGAGCCATTGTTACCTGTTCTGGTAACACTGAGCTCCCATTTGCCCCTCTCCCCTAGAGGGACAGTTAGACTCCCTGCTACGCTCTCCAGGCCTTTGCTGATGGTCTTCTCCAGTTCTGGTCAGAACTTGGCCTTTCGTGGGATCCGTGCTTAGTCCGTCACTCCTTATGAGACACTGTCTACTCTTCCTTTCAGAGGACACTCTAGGAAGAAAAACCTCTACAGAGAGTGTTGGCTTCCTCATCATCTGGGCTTATGTATGTCTTTCCTAGGAGATCACACCTCTGCTTATCTGAGAAACCCATAGACTGAACTTTGTTTTGATTCATTGTAACTTAGGAAAAGTCAGAATTAGGGAATACTATAGAAGACAAGTAATTGTATTATTTTCAGTCAGAAGTATATGTATTATTGCAACCTCCTGACCAGATTTCACATCAAATTAGTTCTTTCAATGAATTTTAAGAATATTTTGAAATGAAACATTTGTGGTAGAAAGCTAGGAGGTCTTTGCTAAAAAGGTTGAGAATAAGCAATTGAGATATTTCTCTTAAATATGAGACTGAGAGGCAAGATATAGAATGACACAGATGCTCAAGTTTCAGTGACGTCTGGAAGGGAAAAAATTGTCAGAGAAAATATATGGGAAGGAAATCGACCGAACTCTTAACGGTGGTTGAGTGTGGTGGAACCCTCAGTGGTTTCTCTTTCCTGCTTTTTCCTGTTTCTCTGCACTGTGAATTTTTACTCATGAGCTGATTACTTCTACAGTTAGAAAAAAGGTTTTAAAAGGAACCCTGAGAACACATTCCTCCGATAACCTTGTTTGCTCTCTTAATTTGCTTAGCAAACTTTCATTTTATAGTCAGACTGGCTGGAACTCACAAATTCCATACTTGTGGTGGTTTGAATTAATGGAAATTTGTCATAACACATGATTAGAATTTGTTAATCTCATCTGAATTCAATTTTAAGTAACTCTATTAACTGTGATATAAAGAAAAATGCTCTGAATTGGCTGAGAAATTCAGTTTCATTGTGGTAGAGGGCAGAGTTTGTTTATGGTCTAGAATGTGTTTTTGTGTTGCTTGAGATTGGACATATACCTCATTTTTTTACCCAGGAAGGAGCTTTTGTGATTCCTGCTTTGTTCACCTCGCATCTCCAACCAGATGGTTTGATGTTCTTGGAACTTTATCTTTCATAGCTCCTGCTTTTCCTTCTTATCACCAAATGTTCCTGCAGCGGACTTGCTGGGCTGGCAGGTGTGATTTCCTTACTGAACTTCTCTGTTTCTGCTACCTGCTTTTTACTCCATGGTCCCCTGAGAGTGAAACTACTGATCTTTATCTCCCACAAATTGGAGGATTTCTGGGGGTGAGCCCTTTTTATTTGTTCTTTCTTTGGTCCCTGGGTTGACTTGGGTTGAATCTTGG
This sequence comes from Galemys pyrenaicus, assembly GCA_019455555.1. Lineage (NCBI taxonomy): Eukaryota > Metazoa > Chordata > Mammalia > Eulipotyphla > Talpidae > Galemys > Galemys pyrenaicus. The sequence goes on along the minus strand of JAGFMF010011799.1, from coordinate 7,342,753 downwards.
GTTGACTTTGATTGATGTCGGTTGACATGGGATTGATTTTGGGATGACATTGGGTCAAGGCCATCTTGGCCCTTGTTAAGGATCATGCCTGACTTCTGGTGACACCCTGCCAAAGACTTCTGAGGCTATTATCCCCTCATTTTTTTCCTGAGATTTAATCTGTCTGTATCCAGGATATTAAGTCAGTACTGGAAAGTTATAACGATGAGGGCAGCCATCAGTGGCTACTATGAAAGATTAATTTTAGAATAACTGAAGGAGAGAAATGCTGGAAACTGGACTGTCGCTCCAGACAAAGAATGTTGCCGTAGACTATGGAGGCCAGAGGTGACCTTCGCTACTACTTCAGGGCCTGCTTACAGTTTCTTGGATTAGAAATGTTTAAGACTCACATCTTTATAGTCTGCTGATCACACTTAGGATCTTGAGAAAGAAAATGTAATTGTCAACAAAATTCCATACACATCTGGTAAATTATTTCAGGCTCTTTACCATAAGGAAACCATATTTTAAAAAGAATTGGTATGACTCCAATGTTCTGAAATTTTTTTTGACTGCTGGACCCTCAGGTTATTGCAAGATTCCACAGAGGTAGGAAGGAAGTCCCCCACGTCAGAAGCAGGTAGATTATGATGAAGACCAGGCGTGCCCCTGTGGTTTCCTGGGTATCCCTGTTGTCCTGGAAGAAGACTAAACCCTACTCTACATGGTAGTTTCTGTGTGTAAGTTGGCTTTTTCTAAATAAATGTTGTGTGTTTTGGTTGACTTGCATAGTGGTTTTGACTGAATCTCTTGTCCCCTGCCCCCTGTTCTATTTGCTCAGTTATTAACATTGGGTAAGCCTTCCTTCCCCCCAGAAACATTTAAATGCATCAAAGAAGCAACCTATGTGAAAAAATAAGTACCAAATCTTTTAATAAAGCCAGACTGCTCCTTTTAATGTGAATGAGGATTACCACATAAAATTTAACACCTTCATTCAGTGATTACATAGGCCCGCCTGACTCTGGGCCTTGGGGGTACAGTGGTAAACAGACTTCTGGAGGTGCTGCACTTGTGGAGGTCACTTATGGTGCGACCCAAATGGTGGGACTCCAAAGAGGCACCTTGAGGTCCCCTCCATCTAACACCAACAGTCACTTCCCATTCAGGGGTGGTGACCCTGCAGCCCCTCTCTGACCATCCTGTCCCATGGAGAGAGTGGACCTGCCTTGTAGGTGGGACAGTACAGCAGTTGTGTAATTTGAACTACTGTGGCATTTTCTAGAATGTAGAACACTGTCTTGTGAGTGTACTTCCCATAATTTTGTACACGGAAAGAATTCCTGCATATTCTTGAGTTCTCTAGTAGTTTCTGGAGGCAGTCACATGGTGGTTAGCTGTGGGCACTTCCCGGGTCTGGGCAGATACCCGGCACTCTCCATTCTCCTTTGTTCAGTTGGGCGTCAGCATCCTTGTGCCCTGTGAAATAGAGCATCGCAGGGCATCAGCAGCTGGAGCTGGAGTGGGCACCCTGGTCTCTTTACCGCGTGGGCTTCCGGGCCGTCCTCAGGATCCTCAGCAAAAGTCATGTGTTCTTTTCCTGCTTTCCTTCGGGTTTGTACTGAACAAAGGTCTGCTGCAATCTCTCTGCTGGAGGGGCAGTTTTACACAAGTTGTCAGCTGGTGGAGACTGTGAGTGGGCTTGCCATAGCCGGAGAGGCTGCCCGTGGACCTGACTAGAGATGATGGTTGCCCTGGCCATCAGCAGTGTTGAGAACGTGACAGCAGCAGCCTCTGCAAGCACTGTGGTTTGATGAAGCCAAAGAGGATGCTGGGATCTGAACAAGAAAATGGGGTTCAGCCCAAGTGCCCTGGTTTAGCGACATCCTGTGTTCCTGAACTCCAGTTGGGAGGTTAAAGGCACACTAGAGATGTCTCTTTTCGAAGCTGGACTGGCTTCCTTACAGTCTAATGGACAGTGAGCTGACGGGTCTTTTTTTTTTTAATTCTATTTATTTATGCATACAAGGCAGAGTGAGGAGCAGAACAAGCAGATCTACTGAAATATACTGCTGAGGGGAGCAGTGGGTGAGGCAGGAGAGGTCTGCTACACCATGTGGGTCCCCTCCCTGGCTGGAGATCAAACTTGTGCTGCAGAGGCTGCAAAAGTCCCACAGTGCAGTGCTTAGCCCCTTGCGCCACCAGGGAGGCCCCTGATGGGTCTTTTTAAAGGAAAGGGGCCCCTATGGACTCTGTTCCCCTCCCTGGGGCCTAAACAGCCTGCTTAGCCTCCCCCACACAAGCCTCCTGGGCCTGCCCAGCACTGCCCTGGCGCATCTGTCTGCTCATCCTTCATTGGAAATTATCAAACTTCCCTCCCAAGATCGTTGTAAAAGTAGCCGGTAAACTCTAAAAAGCTGAAGAAATGTCACACCACCATCTCCACGCGATTGTCTCAACCAATGCGCTGTGGACTTAGTGTCAACAAGGCATAAATCTGACTCCTCTTGTAGGAAGGAAGTTCTGGGCTCCTGCACTTTTTCTTTCCAAAGCCTGGGGTCAGCCTGTGGTTTTCATCGGCTCACAGAAGGGGCCGGGAGAACGAGCTGTCCATGCAGTCGGGCCTCCCAGAGGGAAGGAGTCAGCGCTTGGCCTCCGTGTGGTCTGGGAGCCAGGGACTGCCGCTCTGTCTGCAGGCAGGGGAATGACGTGCTGGCCACGTTAGAGATGCTGTCCAGAGAGCGACGCGTGGCCACGTCAGGGCACATGTTCACAAGCAGCTCCCTGATACCCGCCCCGGCTCACAGCGGGTCACCTTTGCCTAGTCAAGGGGACAAGGAGCAAGGGGGGTGGAGGGGCCGGTGGGGATTTTTGAGTAAAATTCTCAGGGACTTTTTTCACATTTGACATTTGCTGGGCTCCGGGGAGCCAGGTTTGGGCTGCAGGGTTCCTCATCATGGGTCTTGGGGTTTGGGTTATATGAGAAAAAGGACCCTTGTCTTGATTCTCAGGCCCTCGCCTGAGAACTTCGGCTTCCCGCTAACTCCTGACCGGTGTAGTCTTGTCAGCAGCCCATGTCCCCTTGCAAACGCCTCTCAGCTCAGCCTTGCTCAGGGACTGCCTCCTCCAAGAAGTAAAGCGTTAAAGAGGGTGGTGAGGGAAGCTGGCAGCTTAGTAGATTGGGAAGAAATGGGGGACACTTGGAGGCTGGGCCAGAGGAGGCTGCCTTAGGGTGTCAAGCGCGAGGGTCCGCTACCCCCCATATACAGAGGGGGATGGTTCCAGGCTTCGCTGCCCAGCCAGGAGGGCTCGTGAGATGTTAGCCCAGAGTGCGTGCCTGCTCTGCTCTTGGGTCATTCGACCTCTTCCCACCTGGAAGGCAGATGTGATTTCCGGAAGTAGGGCAGCCAGCCTGCGACCATGAGGCAGAAATCCATGTGCTAAGGATTGAGAGCAGAGCAGGACTGGGTCCCTGCTTGCTGTCAAGAGCCATAGTCTAAAGTGGATTCTCTACCCATCTCTTTGTTCTCTTTCATCAACAAAACCTTTTCCCATCAAAGATGTGGCTTGTTGGGTTTTGTTGGATGGACTGTGCAACTTAGAATACACTAGTCACAGACCCCTTTCCTGCCCCTCTCCCACAGGCCATCGCCCGCTTGGAGGCTGGCAAGTCAGGGAGACTTTCTAGCCCTTCTCAGTTCTCCCCCCACCCCCCTTTTCCCGTTGGCCTCAGGGTTACTCGTCAAGAATTAGATGGCTCAACCGGCTCCGATTCTCACTGTGCTGCCCCCTCCATCACCCATCTGCATTATTATCCATTTCCGGCCTGGCCCCTGCCCCTCCCTGTGGTGATCGGCCACACTGCTCCCTTGGCTGGCAGAGCCGAGTTCTAGCACCAAGCAGCATGGAGCGCCCATGGCTCCACTGCGCCCCTCGTGGCCCCTCGTGGCCTGAGCTTAGTGAACTCTGCTGACGGGCGGTTCTGTATTCCCGCCCTCCCACTAGGCCTGGGCCCTGTCTCCCTTCCACTGGGAGCCCCTAACCGCTTCCTGGCCGTGCAAGCACCTGCAGTCCTTCTAGAGGCAAGCGAGACTTCTCATGTGGTGGGTGCCTTTCCTCACGGGTGCCTCATGCACCTTGTCTTAACCCCACGGTAGAGACCCCCTCCTGAGAATAGCATTCTGAGTTAGTCTTCTTCCTGGAAGATGGGATCCCCTGGAGAGCAGAGACCAAGCCCCTTGCTGCTCATTTCAAGTCCAAGTTGGCTCTGTATTGGGGCAGTGACTGGCCTTGCAGGGTTGGACGTTCAATGAAATTGTTGAGAGTGTAGGGGTCTGGCAGCTAGGGGTGTTGGCCTCCAAGTAAGACACCCCACTCCCGCAAGCTGGACCCCTTGCCCTGGAGCTGGTGTCACAGCTTATAAACCCATGGGAATCAGCTCTTCCTTTTATTCATTTAACAAGTAGTTGCCAAGCACCCAGTAGCTGCCAGGGGTCCTTTTGACACGTCATGGGGGAAGAAAGGCAAAATTTTTTCTCCCGGATCTCAAATACATTTCCATTGTCTCACTGTAGACTCTGCATACACCTTGAATTAATACAAAAAAGCGTTCTTTTTAAAAAATTTGTTTATTTATACATATAAGAGCTGGGGTACAGGCTAGAGGTGTGTGTGGGTGGGTGGGGGGGGCGGTGAGAGGAGTCACCAGAGACAGAGTGGGGAGCAGAATAGGCAGATCCACTGAAATACACTGCTGAGGGGAGCAGCGGGTGAAACAGGAGAGGTCTGCTGAGCCATGTGGGTCCGCTCCCTGGCTGGGAATGGAACTTGTGCTGCAGTGGCTGCAGAGAGCTTCATAGTGCTGAGACTTAACCCCTTGCGCCACCAGGGAGGTCCCCACGAAAATATTCCGATCTTCAACTTTCAGATGGATACGAAGTCTAGTGGGTGAACTTCAACATGCAAAAACTGCTGTTGTTTTCGAAAAAAAAGAGAAAAATTGGGTGACACGTCCTTTCAGAAAGTCAGGGAAGTATCTCTCCAAACATGAAAATGTGCACCGATTAGCTTTCCTCTTGCAGCTGTCGTAAGGGTCCCGCCATTAAGATCTCATTCACCTTGTTGTGAAACCAAGAGCCGTAGTTATGTAAAAGCCAATTAAAATAAATTAAATGCAAATACAGTTTCATTATAATGTTAATGTTGAGAACTGGATCAATCTAGGGTTGTGGAAATGCCAAAGTTGTTAAGACTTTGGTCACCATGGCAACAGCACTATCTGGTGAGGGGTCTATTACTCAGAAATTTTCCCAAGCCGCCTTCCAGGGAGAGACACCTTCTCCCAGCCTGTGTGGGCAGCTCTGGACTTAGGTCTTGGGGGAGAAGACCCTGCCCCTAAAACTCTGGGGTTAGTGGGATCGTGTCCCTTCTGCATCAATTTCCTGGCTTTGGGGCAGTCATTCTATGCGGTCAGTGTCAGCGCTACTCAGAAATGGAGGTTCTGGGCGTTTCCGGGTACCTCCTGATTTTCAGCCTGCATTTGAGAGAAACCAGAATAGTGAAAACAGGGCGGTCAAAGAAAACCCTGGTCCTGACCGTTCCATCTTCCTGGTCGTTTTCATTGTGTTGATTTCTAGTGAGGTCACATTGGTCACAACACCGTAGATTGGGGAATCTAGGTTCACACTGACCTTCAGATGGGTGTTGACCACACCACGCCCTGCCTTTCTGGTCCTAACTGACCTCTGGGAAGTTGGCGTTGCCTCTGGGCTAAGGACTGGTGTATGCAGGGTTGTTGGGTTGGTTCTGCTGGCAGCTGCTTTAATCAGGTTTCCTACAGCATTCTTTCCTCTGGGGTCATCACTGATGTACAGATGAGGACACTGGGATCCAGACGGTGGCTCAGCCCCGGTCTCCGGGCTCCGAGCCTGCGTTCCAGGCTGGCACTGTGTCCCTGGGCGCCAGGGGTGCAGGCTTCCTGAACATTCCCTTCACAGGTGTCCACACCAGCTGCTCCAGCGGGTCTCCAGCTCCCTCTCTTGCCAGTGTTGGGGCTACCCAGGTGAGTTGCTGGGATGGCTCCTGTGCACCCCTGCAGAGAAGCTCCTTACTGCTAGGATCCCGAAAGCACACGTGCACTGGAGACACCTGTTCACCCCACTGAGAGGAGACCCCAAGGCGCAGCTCAGGTGCCTCCTGCTTACTCTCTCATCCTGCCCTGCCCTGCGGGCGGCTGCTTTCCCCACTGGATTGGGGATTGATCAGTGTCTTCAGAGCTGAGGCCTGGGTGGGCCTTTGTTGAATGGCATCCACTGGCCTTTTACCCGCTCTCTGCAGGGTGGTTGTTGGGAAAGGATGAAGCAACTGAGGACTTTAAAAACTGTATGGGAATCAGCTGTGGCGATAATGCTCAACCTTGGCAGAGCAGACTGGGGGTGCGGGCCTGGCGGAAGCAGGGTGAGAGCTGGCAGGCTGACTGTGCCCTGGGCTTGGATTGCCCTCTGTCCGGTGGGAGCACCTTTGCCTGCCCACTGCCTGCTCTTTCCCCAGCTCATCCTGGATGGAATACGCTTTGCGTAGCAGGTGGCCTGGGGACACACTGGCTTTGTGTGTGTGTGTGTTTGTGTGCGTGCGCACGTGTGCGTGCCATACGCTCTTGGGGCTTCTCCTCAAAGTAAGTGTGGAGGGGTGCTCCCTGCCCCCCAGGGCCCTGGTGGAGGGCTCAAGGGAGCCTCTGGGGAAGCTGGTTTCAGTGTGTGTAGGAAGAGGCTGACCCTTCACCCTCATCACCCACAGGCCCTTGCGCAGCTGCTGGGATCCCTGACTTAATCTGCTTTCAAACCTTCGCCAGTTGCTCTGGAGGTGGGGTGTAGGGGTGGGGGCGGCTGTGTTGGCTCAAAACTTGGCTCTGCGTGCCTCCTGCCTCCGCGTCCTCACCTGTGAGGTTGGGTAAGACCACCCGCCCCTCTGGCTCGCTGGGTTCTTGTGAAAAATCAAAGGGCAGAATGTGTGTTTTGGAGGAGGCCTGCGGGCCCCTGAAGGGTTCCCCTCCTGCAGTGTTGCTGGGGCAGGTCTGACAGATGCTCCTCCTTTGGGGAGGAGGGGGCCACGGCCCTGACACACACTCTTTTATAGAACATTTGTGCCCCCACCCTCCGCCGACCCCCACACACGAGGCACTGGCTGCTGCTAGCAAGCAGATGCCGCGGGCCCCAGCCTGGGCCGTGGCCACCGCGGCCTCTCGCCCGCATCCACCCTCTGCTCCAGCTGGGCTGGACTGGGGCCATCCCCCACTCATGGCCGTGTGCTTCTGCCACCAGCTCTGAGCTCTGCTGTCCCTTTGTTCAGGCCCTTGGGAGTCCTCTACTAAACTAAAGCAAGCTCTTTATGGGGTGCTAAACCCAACCTTACCTGTGTACCCCACATATCAGAACCCACCTTTAACCTGTGAGGAGGAGGCACAGCACCCACTGGGGCTCATCTCTCCAGGACCTCCACACCCTGTGTCCTTGGGGCCTTGAGCCCACCGTCTCCAGCTGTGGCCTTCCGTGACTTTCAGCCGTGTCCAGGAGTTGGAGAAACGCTTGTTTCAGATCTTGTTAAACAGACTTCAAGATATGCGTTTGGTGGGTAGTGGCTGTGTCACCCCAAAATGTATAAAGCAGCCCCCTGGATAGCTGCTGTGAGGAGCAGCTGGGGGGCCCTGCTGGTTGCTTCTCTCAGTCCTGAGCGGGGAGGGAGCTGGATCCGGCTCTGCACTCCTCACCCCGTGAGCCGGGCATGCCCTCCAGCTACCCAGCCTGTGTTCTCCTGTGTCCCAGGCTGTGGTGAGGGCCCGGTGGGCTAGTTGATGTGAAGGTGCTGTTTTCGTGGTAGTTATTTTATTAACATCAGGGCCCAACTTTTTTTTCTGATTTATTTTTATTTTAAAAATGGATAGGCACCAGCTTGCCCGGAGGGAGTCGGGTGGGAGCAGGGCTGACTGGCAGAGAGCCTGGTCTCCCGGCAGGGAATGGGACTCAGAGCCCGCCTGTGCAGGACCCAGCCTTCCAGGCCAGTTCTCAGCAGATGGTGTGGCGCTAACGACTTGCTGTATCTGTGCTCGCAAGTGGGTGATTTATGGTTAACACCAGACCCATCACTTTTCATCTCCTGACTGATGGATGAGAAGCCGCGTTTGTAAGGGCTTGGGCGGTGAGGTGTGGTTGGGGTAACACTAAGCTGAGGCTATTTCTGAACAGCAACTCGACAGTAAGCAGGGACTGACAGACCCACTGTGAAACGAGCACGGTGTGGCCCCCTTTGCCCCCCTGTCTGCAGTGGGCAGGGGATGGCGGGTCCTTTTACAGAGGAGGACACTGGGGCCCGTCTTGTTGACCAAGAGCCAGGGGGCCCCCTGGGTCTGGTGCACGAGCTTATGGCAGCAGCTTCTTGCCCCACCACACTTTATCAGGGACACCTGAGGAGTTGCCTGGGAAGGGGGGGGTCTTGCTGAACCTGCTCATTGGCGCCCCAGGACCGTGCTTATGTTACCTTCCTGTGATCAAGGTTGAGGGGGTGGAATATCCTGGATTAACTCAATAATTAGTTAATCTTCAAAGAAGCCACTTCCTGAGGTCCTGGGGTTTAGGACTCCAGTGTAGGGGCTTGGGGAGACATGACTGCGCACAGCTCATGGAACAGTGTGCTCACTAATAAGGTTGTAAGGGGTCCATCTGACTGGTGATGGATTTAAGAACGCCAAGGGCCAGCGTGAGCAAGCGCAAAGGAATTTTACTGGGGTGTCTTCGGTGCCAGGTCCTGCGCTCGGCAGATGCCCGGCCATTGCTTTCCAAGCCATGCGCCCTGACCACTGATAGGAGGAGGCCGATGCCTGGGCCCCGTACCAGGCTTTCGGTGTCAGAAGCTGCTGGATTGGGGCCTGGAGATTTACATTTTAAGTCAGAATTCGAAGATAGCTCACTGCAGTTTTGGGTGCTGGTCCATCCTCTGCAGAGGGCAGCTCTGGCTCCAGGCTGTCCTGCCTGGACTCTCCCTCCAGGCGCCCCACCTCCAGCCTTCCAGAACCTTCTGCCCTGATGCCTGCCTGGCACCCTCGCTTGGCTTCTCCTGGCCACCTTTGCAAGCATAGGACTAAGCCTTTCCTCGCATCCTTTGTAACACCATTCCTGAGCCTGGGAGACACTCAGGAAACTTTTGTTGGCTGAACAGAACCTTGAAGTGGGATTTTCTGGGGTAGGAAATGAGCTCCTGATAATCCTTCCAGGCTGCACTGCGGCCTGTGGTGAGGCTGGAGTGGAAATCTTGCATTTTAGGTTTATTCTTTGGGCCGGGCTGTGCTGGGGGTACTGCCGGCTCCTTCACCCTTCACCCCCTGCCTCCATAGTTTTGTGAGTTCGTTGTTTGGAACACTTTCTGCCTCTTCCACTCAGGGCTCTGCCTCATCTCCGTCTGCCCCTTCCTTCCCTCTGACACGGTGTGTCTGATCTCCTGTGGGCTTGGGTATCATAAGCCCCCGTTGGCTGCTTGACCACTCCGTGCTGGCCCCGCTGAACTTTCTGCCCAGGCTGGGGATGTGTCCTTGGCGGGGATGGTGAAAGAGCACCATGATACCTGTTGTCATTTTACAAGGCAGCCCTGTGTCACCTGTCATTTCCTGAGGGCACTTGTGTCACCTGCTGTCATTCCACTAGGGAGCCCTTTGTCACCTCTCACTTCACAAGGGGACCTGTGTCACTGTGGTCGTTTTACCAGGATGCTCGTGTCATCTGTTGTCATCTCCCACGGGAGCGACCACACCATCGGTTGTCATTTCACTGGAGAGCACCACGTCTCTGTTGCCGTGTCAGGAGGTAGCGCTGTGTCACGTCATGCCTTGGGTTTCCGGCTGCGCTGTGACCTGCTGCCCACCTGGGCGGCTGCCCTGAGCCTCAGCGTGGACTCCGCTACAGCTGAGCCTCTGGGGATGCCCTGAGCAGGGGAGCCGCCCACCTGCTCGCCATACCTGCAGCTTACTGAGGTTTGGGTAAGGTTTCCTTTAAGTGCGGTAGGCTCAGTGTTACAGCACACTCACCTAGAGCTCCATAACTGCAGGCATGCCCACAGGGTCACCAGATCAGGTCAGCCTTTTCCGGTGTCTGTCCTGACTGTCTAGAGAGGACCGGTGACCGTGGCCAGAGGGAGAGCAGTGTGAGAGTCCCTGTGTCTGTGGTGGGACTGGCACTTACCCTGACTGTAAGCATCCGCAGCCTTCTCCCTGCTGCTGCTTAGCAGGGGGAGGTGTAGGGGGAGGCGCAGGGGGCATGCAGGGGAGGCTTTGTGAGGTGCTTCAGACCGCACAGCTGAGCCTTGGGCAGAGCGTCTCCTCCCTGTCAGCCCAGGGCCGTGGCTGACACTTTGAGGGGCAGACAGGCCTTTGGGGAGCAGGGTGACATGGGCGGGTGTGATCCTGAGTCATCAGGAGGTAGCAGGTCTGGGCTGAGGTGGGGGGTGTTCCAGGCAGTCGACAGGGGTGCTGGGTTAGGAGGTGGTGGTGCTGCTGTCCAGCTGGGGACCTCAGTGAGATCGCATCCCGCCCCCTTCTGCAGGACTTTAAAAGCACCTTAAGTCTAAGAAACCTTGCAGAGTCTAGACTCAGCCAGTTCGGAGTGTTGATGGGCCATAGTGGATGCTGTGGTGTGGATGTTTCTCTCTGTGTATTAGCATCATTCTCAGAGATGTGCCCCTCCTAGGGCCCCAGGGCGTGTTCCTCTCACCGGAAGTGAGGGCAGAATTGCTTCTTTGGCTAATCTCATCTCCCTATCTCCCCTCCCTTCCTACTTCTGTGGGAGATGACAGAGGGAGACTCAAGGGGAAGTGACTTGCCTGAAGTCACACAGAGAGGCAGCTGGGAGCAGAGACCAGTTCCTTGCCCTCTCTCTTCCCTGCCCCCACCCCCCATGACCTTCCTTTCCTTCTCCACCATCTCTTCCATTAAGACTTCGACCCACATGGCGCAGCAGACCTCTCCTGCTGCGCCCGCTGCTCCCCTCAGCAGTATGTTTCAGCCAGCCATCCTGTTCTGCTCTCCACTCTGTCTCTGGTGAATCCTCTCACCCCCCACACCCCCACCACACGCCTGTACCCCAGTTCTTGTATGCGTAAATAAAATAAATCTTAAAAAAAATAAGACTTCCCTACAACAGCCCCCTGTTCCGCACCTCTTCTGTTATAAACTGTCCTGTATCATACAGCGCTGGGTGTGGGGGTAGCAGGGGCCTTACACATGCCCCCGGGGAGCACAGCTGCACTTCTGCCTTAGGACATCCCAGCAGGGGCTTTGCTTCAAGGGCTGGATAATACCTGCCAGGTCCTGGGGGCCTGGCCCCTGGTCCCCAACACTTGCAACATGAATTTCACTTAAAATATTTAAAATAAATAGCGCACCACGGGTCACCTTATTTAAGTGGGTGCTGTGGTTTCCACTTTCTCTGTAGCTGCCCTCCTTTCCCGGGGCTGTTGTCCCACCCACGCCACCAGCTGTCTCGGGAGGCCGTCCTGGGCTGCTTCTGCCCAGGGTGGGTGGGTCTGGGTGGGGGCCTGGCGGAGCATTGAGGGGAGTCAGGTTGACCCCAGGGCTCCCTAGTCAGGCTGGGCTATTCAAGAAAAATTATCCAGATGCTTTTAAAGGGCCAGGAAGTCTCTGCTTGGGACTTGCTAGAAGGCATCTCCACCCCAGTGTGGGGAGAGATCATGGGAACCCCCATCTACAGTGAGGGCTAGTGGGGATTTCCAGCCAGGAGACTGAATTCAGGGGGAGTCATGGGTGGGACGTTACCCAAGGGGACCTGTAGGCCTCGGGGTTCTTGCCAGAGTGACTTTTGCTGAAGGTGTAACCACGAGGAATGTGGGCAGATACCTGAGGAGGGCGTCATCCCCACTCGGCAGCCCGAGGCCGAGGTCAGGGCCAGAGGGAGAGGACAGGCCCAGAGGCCGCTCTGCGCCTGTGGGCTGTGGATGGAGGCATCTTTCGCTTGTCCCCATGAGAGAAGCAGTGCGTTGCCCGACGCCTCGGGAAGCACGGAACGTAGCTCGGACAGTTGTCCTGGCCAGTGGCACTTGGACCTGAGCTTGGGGACTGGTTGTTTCTCTGAATCCTCTGGGGAAATGCGGCCCACGCTAGAGGTCAGAGGCATCTCCTGCCCACATGCCGGCAGCGGGGGCCATTCCTTCCAGGGCTGGGCCTGGCAGTCATCTCCCAGGGCTTCCTGATATCGGGGTGTCTCCACCTGGCCACGTACCAGCACCTGGCTCCACGGCCTTGGTCTTCTCCATTGGGCAGGTGTTTTCCTTCCTACACCCCAGAGCCTCCCTGAAAACTAGTTCCCGGTGATCTGGAAGCCAACCCGTTCTGGTATTTATTTTGCTTTTGAGCTTAACTTCATTTTTTTTTTAAAAGGTTTATTCATCTATGCATACAAGAGCTGGGGTACAGGCCAGAGTCGCGGGAGGTGAGAGGATTCACCAGACAGAGCGGGGAGCAAAACAGGCAGACTGACCGAAACACACTGCTGAGGGCAGCAGCGGGCAAGGCAGGAGAGGTCTGCTGCATCACATGGGCCAGCTCCCTGGCCTGGGATCGAACTCGTGCTGCAGTGGCTGCGGTCTGCTTCATAGCGCATTGCTTAACCTACTGTGCCACCAGGGAGGCCCCTTAACTTCATTTTTGAAAAAATATTTTATTGCACACAAAAAATTCTCCACCGCTTTGGTAAGATTGGAAAACTCAGAAGAGCAAAAAAAAAAAAAAAAAAAAAAAGAAAAGCCCCTAACCACACGAAGCCCCCAAATAACTCACTAGCACTTTGTTATACCCCCTGGGGACTCGTTTCTCTCTATATCGAGGCATCTGTGAGGCCTGGAAGCCTAGACTGATAGAGCCGGCACCAGCGAGTACACTCAGTCCGTGATGGAAGCACAGGATGCCCTTCATGTCCATCTGTGCGGCGTCCTGCGGACACGTGCGATGGACGTGTGTGTAGATTTTTGCAGGAATTAGATGCTATTCTTGTCGATTGCTCTGTGAAGATCTGAAAAGGTGGCAGACCCAGTGGAACCCCCCTCTTCTGTCTGCTCCCCCTGCAGAAGGTGGGTGCTGCGTCCGCACATACTTGTGTTCTGACCACACACATGCATCGCTTAGACAAACAAGCCTGAGTTGTTAATGTGTTAGGAATGCTCGTAAATTCTTGTTCTCCTTGCTCTTCATATGCTTTACAGTTTCCCGTTGACAGCTTATTAGACACTGTGAGCTTAATCATGTTGATGTATAGATGGGGCTCATGGTCTTCTTCTTCCTCCTCCCCCCTTTTTGGGTAACTGCTGATTAGATTCCATTTTCTCAATAAGCCACCATTTCCCCATTCCCCAAGTTATATACAGTGAGGTCATTTCCACATTTTCGCTGTTACAGAAAATGCTGTGATGAACATTGGCTTCTCCTTGGCACCGTGGAAGGCAGTCTGGGTGTGGAGACATACTCACTTGATTCTAAGCAGTAGAAAATGGCAGAAGAGCGTTAGATTATAAAAAGATTGTGGCTTCCATCTTGGGTTATCTCTTGGAAGCCAGCTGCCACGTTGTGAGGTGGCCTTGTGGGTGGTCCCATCACGGTCTAGCCTTCCGATGAAGCTGCAGCCCAGACAACAGTCCAGCTCCATAAAGAGGTACCTGCCCAGCTGCACCGCTCCTCACCAGAAACAACCCTTTTGCTGTTTTAAGCTGACTAGTTGGAGGGTAGCTCATTATACAAGTATAGAAAACTGTTAGGAGATTCTAGACTCTCCAGCTGTAGAATTGCTAGGTCTGTAATATGTGTATGTCCACGTTACCGTCTGTCACTGCATTGGTCTCCAAGGTGTTTGTAGCATTTTGTTCTCCCTTCAAGGGAGAACACGTTCTTTGCCCTCACTCCTCTAGACACGCACGCACGCATACACACACACACACGCTCACACACACACTGTACTTAGGTGGCCGTTAGGTTATTTGCAATTTTGTATTAGTGAAGCAGGAGTTGCTAAGTTTGCTGCTGGGAGTCTGCTGCTTAGATTCCACTGCTTGCTGGAGCAGAGAGCTTGCCGGCTGCACTGCTTGTTCACAGAAGGAGCCCGAGAAAGGGCTCCCTTGACCCTTCCCAACTACCTGTCCCAAACAGTGAAGAACGCTTAGGCTGTGATGGATGGGGTAACCAGTTCCCCATACAACCTGTATGAAGCCCTGCCATTTCTGCTGTGCGGGGCTCAGGCTTTTGGGAGCGATCCCACTGAGCCCGCCAGTGTGACAATTAAACCTCTCTCTCTCCACCTCTCTGAGTGCCGTCTGATTTCTCTGGGAAACTGCCATCACACCAGTAGGAACAACTGTGTGTCAGGCAGCTAAGTTATACTCTGGTGACAAATGGCCCCTGTCTCTGTGGTTCACATCCACTTAGGCTCCTTTCTCACTCAGATCCATGACTGTCGCCTGTTGACTGTGGGTCTGACTTGTGCCCTCGTCCCTCTGGGACCCAGGCTGACAGCAGTCCCTTCTTTGGTGGACTCATGGAGGAGGAAGAAGGAGGTGGGCCCTGTGGTGTGCTTTTAGCTCCAGCTCAGCAGGGGTTGACCTGGACCGCTTTCCCATTCACCTCACATTTCACTGACTAAAGCCAGCCCTCGGGCCTGGCCTTTCCGCTGCTGCTCTCTTGCTGCATTTCCCGAAGTGCCAGTGGCCACCTTATCTGAGGGGGCCCAGTAGCCACCTCTGTCTTGAGGTCCCTGCTGGCACCCCAGGTGGAACTTCTGCACCTGCCCTCTGAGGACGAACTGGCCATGGCTGCGCTAGTCTAATCTGTATTAAGGTATCACTGGCCACCTTTGACCTGGGGAGGGGATTTACTATTTTTAGTAGAAGTTAAGGGAACATTTAAAATCCTGTTAGAACTGAAGACATGTGGTTGTTGAGGAGGCGACCTTTTCTGAGTGGCCAGGTAGCCTGGTTTGAGCAGCCCGTGTTTAAGTGCTGACATCTCTCCAGGCTGCATGTGGGGACGGGCGGGAGCCCGGAGCTCACAGTGAATGCCAGGGACCCTTCCTTGCCCTTGCTTCCAGTGTCTAGTGCGTGCAGGGAGAACTTGAGCCAGAAATAGTCCCTGTGCCTTTTATTTCCCATGACTCCGTGAGGGAGGGGGATGGTGACACCTGCTTCAGTGGGATGAAACTCAGAATTATCATGCGAAGTGCAGAAGTGACACCAGAGGCCAGCGATGGTCGCTCCCCTTGGGGGCAGACTGGCCAGGACCGAGCAAGGGGAGCACGTGTCCTGCACGGGGGAGCCCTTTCCTCCCTGCCCGGGACTCCCGGCCTGTTTATTTCTCTGTGGGTAGAAGATCTCTTATAATCAAGACAATTTCTAAATGGACCCCCAGACTTCTCCTGTGGGCTCATTCCCTCCTTCCCCTCTGACGAATTCTCTGGGCCACGAATTCTCTGTGCAGCGCCGGGTGGGTAATAAATTCCCAGGAAGCCACATGTGTCGGCTGCGCACCAAGCTCCATGGACTGCACCCAGAGGCTGGTTCTCTGTGGAGTCTGGCTTTACATGGGCAGTCCTGCCCCAGGCTCTAGATCTGTAGTGAGAGTGGTGGCAGAACCGGGCTGGCATCCGCTCGTGGGGCTGCGCTGTGACCGCAGGGTAGGGTCACAGTGTACCCCGTGTTTAAGCAGAAGCGCTCTCCTTGCCGCCTGGAAGCTGCAAAAAGACTTTGAGAAAGCTAGGTGGGAGCCGTTGGCCTTTACAAAATGGGGTAGCGATTCCAGGCCGCTGAGGTCATGCCATCGGCCTGCCCAAGGGAGCGGGCCCAGGAGCAGAGGTTGGCAAGGGCCCAGGACTTCCCGAGGGATGTGACCTCATTAAGGCAACCCCTTCCTGATTGCCTTGGGGAAAAGACCAGTGTTTGAAAGGATCCAGAAGTTGGAGGTTGAAGGGGTCTTTCATGTTCAACATGCTCATTTCATTAGATGGAGTTTGTTAGATTTAAGACAGATTTTTCCTTGCTGGTGAGTAATTACTAACTTGTTGAGTAAGCTGGGGGTGGACACCCTCCCCTGCTCTGCTGGGGTGGGGGCGGGTATGGAATGTTTCTTTGCCCTCTGTGAAGGCACCCCTGGAATCCCAGCCCTATCTGGTGTGAAGTGAGAGAGCACCAGGCCAGTGGCCATGAAGAGTGCCCGCTTGGGGCCTCAGGCGGATGGGGGAGGATGAACAAGATGATCCAGTTCCAAGGCAATGCCCAGAGGGCCCCGGGAACCCAGCCTGGGGAGGGCTCCAGAGTGGTCTTCCTGGAGGTGCGCCTGCCAGGGCTTCAAAGCTGCTGGCCTTTTAGCCCAGGATGGGGAGGGTGTTGGCGGCGAGTGCATTCCAGGCATAAGGAACAGCATGTGCTAAGGCGTCGGGCTGTCAAGAGCCAGATGTGCTTCAGCCCAGGTTAAGCTACTCTCTCTAGCTGAGTTTTGTTTTGTCACCAGGCACGGAGGCACAGTCTGTTCCTCGCTGGAGCAGCCGCCCTCCCCAGACTGGCCAGAACATTTCGGCCTGGCCTCTAAGGATCTCCAGTCTGTATGTCCCATGGCCTGAATCCAAGCTGTTTGGTCTCCCCACCCGCACACCCCCGCCAGGCCTGGCGGAGCCTGGCCGAGCCTCATGGTGTTGGGGATAGCGGCTCCTGAGCGGAGGGGGACGAGGGGGGCTATGTGGGATGTCGGGAGGAGGGGCCGTTGTTCTTCTTCCTTGAGATCAGGAGTGAGGGGGGCAGGGTTTTAAGACAAGGAAAATATTTGCTCCTTTTCATTCCTGTTTGGACCCCCTCCCCCTAGGGCGTTCATTCTGCCAAAAACTGTTCTTCCCTTAGGCATCCACTCCAGCATCCCCAGGCCTGTTCCAGCCCGAAACATGCCACTCTTGGCTAGTTACTCAGCCCCTCCCTGCCCCTCCACCAAGCGGGCCGTGCCGCGGCTCCCTTCTGAGCAAGCTGAACGCAGCTCTGCGGGATTCTCCTCCACGTGTGCAGGGTCTATGCCCAGCCCTGCCGGGGAGGGTGGCACTGTGGCGCCTGTGAGCCAGCTTAGCTGTGCCCGGAGCGAGTAGTGCCTGCGCCCTGGGGGCCTTTTTTCCTTTGCATCTGAGTTTGCATCTCCTTGGCGTAGTCTGCGGCATCCTCAGGGTGAGGAGTAGCTTCAGTGGGAGAAGGTGCCTCTGCCGAGCGGGTTTGCTCCTCTAACTGCCTTTCTGCACATCCTACCCTGAGTGCGGCCAGTGCCCAGCGGGGCCACTCAACTGGAACTGATGAAAACTGGTCCGAGGCCAGAAACAGGAGCCGTCCTCGGGGAGGGCTTCTATCTATCAGCCTTTCTGCTGAGCTTCCCGCACTGCGTGGGGAAGGGCGGGGGTCAGGGGAGCAACCAGAGAAGGCGAGGGAGGGCCCACGACCTCCTTGGGTGGCAGGGCTGGACAGATGGCCACGCCGCCGCACTCTTGCCAAGGAGTTGCTCCAGGGCAAGCCACTGTAGGTGTGCACCTCCGCCGGCTTCTCCCTGGTGGCCGTGGAGAGTGTCACTGAGCGGCTGTTGAAGGTGGACCTGGCAGCGCCGAGAGGCCCAGGCCTGTGGCCACGGTGCAGAGCCTGTGCCTCCTTGACTAGGTTATCGTGCAGTCTCAGCACCGGGACCGAAGGGGCTCTTAGGGAGACCACACGAAGAACGGAAAGCACAGAACAAGCCCAGCAGGAGACACGGTGTGGCCGGCGAACTCCTCAAGCCCTCGGCTTTGATCTTGGAGGACGTGGCAGACCTGGACTTTGATGTCTGCTCCTCCCAGCCGTGGCTGCAGAGCCTGGGACCCACTGTTAGTTCCACAGCAGTGCACAGATCCCCGGTGGGCCCTGAGCCAGCGGGGCCCTGGAAGCTCCCGTGTACCTGTCCCCAGGTGCAGGGTCTGAGGCCTGCGGTGCAGGCGTGTCTGCTCTGGCCACAGGAGCCGTGTTTCTTAAGTGGTTCATTCTGGTCTTTGTGGAGCTCCAGGGCAGTGTCTGGGGCATCACCCATCAGGCCCATGAACTGGAGCTCTGCACAGACATTAACAAAACCTATGCGGGCATCAGCAGCTGCTATTATACCATCTGGTGGCTCAGAAATATTTTATAATCAAATGAGTAAGACAACTTCTCGAAACCACCCATGCATGCTCCCCCTTCCCTCGCCTCCCAGCTCTCTCCCTCTTCCCACCCCGCTTTGGGAAACACCAGAGAAGCCTTTTCCCAGGAGTGAAGATAACGTCTGGGCAGCTCGTCCTGCTCTCCCGCCCGTGGCCGGCTCTCACAGCAGCGGGTGCTGCACAGCGTGGACGGGATGAGAAGCAGCGGCTCAGGCCCACGCAGCCGCCTGCAGCTGGCTTGGACGTTTGTCTTAGACGTTCCAAAACTGCGCGCTTTGATAATTTCCCCATGTAAATATGACACATACCTGTTTGTTGTAGAAACTAGTATGTGTAGCCCCTCTCCAAAAGGGGTGACCACTGAGAACATCTGGTCACGTTTGGGGAGTGCGAACCCACGGTGGTCTAAGAACTCAAACCTCCAGGGGTGATTGCGTACGTAACCGGAAGCTGGGCCTGGGGCTGTCCGAGTGTGTGCAGGAGGGGCGTGTGTGGGTGTGTGCGCCTGGTCTGGGGAGGCCTCGGACCGCCTCTGTCAGCACAGGGGCTGACTGCTTCTGGGCAGGTGCTGGCCCGTCATGCTGTTCTCTGAGCTGAAGCAAGGGGCGTGGAGGGCAGCGCTGGACCCCCGCTGGGGGCACAACAGGTGCTTTCTCACGGCAGGCCCAGACCTGGTGCCGAGCCCAGTAGCGGCCCAGGCTGGAAGCTCTGGAGCTGGTGGAGGACCTTCCCGCCAGCATGGCCGGGGACAAGGGAAAGGCCCTCGACACTGACCACTGAGCAGCCCATGTGCCCTTTAGGACCGGCCTCCGGAGTCTCGGAGGAGGTGCTTCACCCCCAAGCTGACGTGTTTGCCCTCCTCCGCCCGCCGTGGTCTCTCTCCTCCTAGAAACAGGTGGCCGCCGGCCTTGCAGGGACAGCTGAACAGAGGAGCCTCTAAGGCCCCGCGGCGTCTGTGTCTTCAGTCGGGGCCAGCGTGAACGATCAGCTCAGAAGCCCCTTGCAGAGGTCACCAGCCTGTGAGCAGGCCCAGGGCATGTTCCTCGCCCTCTTAGGTGACTGAGGGCTCATGCGTGAGCATCACGTAGAACCAAATGTAACGTGCTTTCAACACGATAAGATGAAGACGACAACATGGCATCGCCTCACTTTCTCCCCTGCCCCAACACCCCCCCCCACAACTCACATACTGCACATGCCACACATACCATATATACCACACACACCACATATGACACACACACCATATACATAACACACCACACACACAACAGTCACACCACACACAGCACATGCACCTCACACACTCTCCCTCAATACAACCCCCAACACACACACACACACACACTGTCCCCCTCCCCTGCCTTCTCTCTTCCTCCCACTGGGCTTAGGGACGCTGTGAGCACATTTGATTTCATCACTTGTGTCTCTCCCTCTCTGCTCTCCACCCACTCGTCTGGACCAGGCGCTAACGCATTTTGATGCAAACTTTTCATCCTCAGAGGAACCCATAACTAAGCGCCAGTGTCATATTCCTAGATTTCACTCTCCAGAACCCCTGGCCGAGTGGAGGCCTGTAGTAGAAACCGTCTATGTGAGTTCAGTGGGTGCACAGGCCAGCCTCACTGGGAGATGCGTGTGCCCTCTGGGCCCTGACCTTTGAATGACTCGCTTGCAAGTTCATTGGTTTGGTGGTTCACCCACTGGCGCACCTCTGGGCCGTCAGAACCCATGGTGTGGGGCGCTTCCTGGAAAAGCCCCCCTGGAGCCAGTGCTGCCTGACACAGGACCTCAGGGTGGGCATAAGCAGTGTGACCACGCCCCGTCAAGCTCCTCACCCCAGGCTCCAGCCACAGATGCAGATGGAGGGGAAAGAATGAGGGGAAGAGAACAGTTTCAAATGGCACCACCAACACCCAGCTCTTGGCCTGTTTCTTGCTGCTTGAGTTTCCAGGATCTGATCTTGGGTGTCAGTCCCAACCAGCCACACCCTTCCCTTCTTTCCAGGCCCGCTCAGCCTCTGGGTCCTTCTGCCGGCCAGTCCCCTACAGTTTTAGGCACCCCCTGTTACGTACCCCTTTCTGCTATATGCCAGTGGCTGTTTATTGGTGCCTGCGGGTGGCTGGGGATTTCTGAACCCCTCCTGTATCCCTGGTAGCCCCTGTATTCCAGTGGACCTGGCTCCCCAATTCCTTCTTTTCTGTGTCTTCACTGATTCAGGGTCCCAGGTCTACAGATGTATTTCAACATAAGGAAAGCTAATTATGAGTATGAGGTTGGGGTTGGGGGTGCAATCTAAGGGCATGAAATGCAATTCAGTACACACACACCCACCTCCCCACCCCCACTTCCCTGCCCTGTCTACAGCAGAACCACTCTGAAGCCTCCTGCAAACCCAGCGTAGTGCTGGGTAGGGAAGTGAAGACTCCAGGGGGGGATTTAGGTACAGTGAAACTACCTCTTCCTCTCTTATTTTGCGTAAATCAAAACAGTGTTTCTTTAAAAATACTCCAAATCCTGGCCCTCTCCCAGGAAATCCAGATTTGCGTGGTGGGATGCGATTCCAGCCTGCCAGGGGCAGCAGCCGGCCTCCATTCCAGGAGCTAGTTAAGGGGTCTGCTTCAGGGTCTTATCAGCTCCAGCTGAGAACAGGAGCCCTGTGCAGTCAGAGAGCCCAGAGGTTAGCTGTGCGCTGTCCCTTCTCTTATGCCCATGTCTTCGCCTGTGACCCTAGGCACCTTAATGGCAAGGGCCATGCCAGCCAAGGAAGTGCCCATTTCTGAATTCTCCCCATTGTTAGCAGGAAGTAACAGGACTGGAATCTTAAAAAAGGATTTTGCTATTTTTTTTAAGATTTATTTATTTATGCATACAAACACTGGGGTACAGGCCAGAGTTGTGTTGGGGGGTAGAGGTGAGAGGATCCACCAGAGACAGAGTGAGGAATAGAATAGGCAGACTAACTGAAGTACACTGCTGAGGGGAGCAGCAGGAGAGGCAGGAGAGGTCTGCTGCGCCATATGGGTCACCTCCCTGGCCGGTGGCAGGGATCGAACTTGTGCTGCAGTGGCTGCGGTTTGCTTCCTAGTGCGTTGTTTAACCCGCTGCGCCACCAGGGAGACCCCAGTTGTTGCCATATGTTATTATAAAAGCTATACAGACTCATTAGAAAGTCTTGAAAAAACCAAATGGTGAAGTAGAAAAACTGACATCTTGTCCAATTGCCCAGCAGACATAGGGCTTTACCTGCCCAGGTAACCACAATACTATGGTGCCCAGGAGAAACTCTTGTTTCCAGTACTGTTGGTTGGCCATGTCGCTGAGTTGGTTAACTGAAAAAGATGATTAAAGAGGGGAATCGGGTCTCTCTGGTGACACAGGGGTTAAAGACACAGAGTTATCAAATTATTGCCAGCCACTGCGGCATGAGTTTGATTGCCGGCCAGGGAGGGGACCCACATGGCACAGCAGACCTCTGCTGCTCCCCTCAGCGGTGTGTTTCAGTCGATCTGCCTGTTCTGCTCCCCACTCTATCTCTGGTTAATCCTCTCACCATCACACCTCTGGCCTGTACCCCAGTTCTTGCATTATAAATAAATAAAACTTTAAAAAAATAAAGAGGGCAATCACAAAATGATATGAATATACCAAGAATATTTTATTTGCACAGCAAATATTTCATCTGAACAGAAAACTTGCATTTATTCTCCCATCTCCTGATTTAGGATTAACAGACCCCCCTGGATGCTGACCAGTGGGCTCATCTTTTTTGCATTTTCCTTTGATAGATTTTCTGTGATCCTCTGTCAAATGAAGTAAAAACTGAATACCCAACACTTACAGATTTTCTTACACCTCAATAGTATATAGCTATTTCGTCCATGCCTAATTTGACAGCAGTCTCCCCCAAACCTTCAACTGTTTGAGTTGCTGTAATCGTTTATGTAATTGGACAAGTATAGCTGCACAAGCAAATACCACCTCCTTTGTGTCTTGATAAGCTCAGAGAACTGCCCTCGCCACCCTCTGCCTCACGGGAACTGTCCTCAGGGGTGGTAGTGGAGCGCTGCTTTTTCTTGGTCCTTTTATATCTATGCCAACTTTTATAAACATAAGACTTTGTGTAATTTCTTTCTCTTATCGACTTGGAAAAAATCTCATAGTGTTGTCATTATGTAGTGGCCAACATCTCACTTAGTAGTGGAAGACTGAGTGCTTTCCAACACCAGGAACGCAACAAAAATATCTCTTCTTGCCCTCTCTATTCAAGATTGCACCAGAGCTTCTAGCCACAGCTGTTCTGAAAGAAGAAGAATAAGATGCATCTTGATTGGAAGTAAGAAGCCAACTGTTTGCAGAAGACATGATTTTGTTACAGGCATATCATACCTCAGAGCAAACAACCACAGCAAAGCAAGTATCACACTTTACAGTCAGCCACATGAATGTTTGGTTTCCCCATATGTGTAAAAGCTATGTCTTCCCTTTGCTGCAGTGTACTAAACATGCAATAGCATTTTGTCTTAAAAAATATTGTGCATGTCTTAATTAAATGTGCCACAGAGACACTACGTGGACTCATGTTATTGGAAAAAAGACGCCAATAGACTTGATTGATGCAAAGCTTTGATCTGTTTAAAACAAAAAAAAGCAGTATTTGCAAAGCACGATAAAAGGAGGTGTGAGAAAACAAAGCATGCCTATATATGACATCCTAAGGCGTCCATTAAGAAAACTATCATTACTAATAAGGAAAAGTAGCAAGTGTGTGAGATGTAAGGATAATATAGAAAAATGACTTGCATTTTGCAATGAACAGTCTGACAGTTAAGCAAACAAATCTACTTACAGTAGCCTCCCTTCCCTCCCAAATGCTTAGGAATACAGTAACAAAAGAAGTGCAAGTCAATAACATAGTATTTTGAAAGAAACTGAAGAAGTAAGTACATGGAAAGACATACTATGTTGACTGAGTAGAGGGCATTGCTTCCAAGTTAATTTCTGATTTAGCAAAACCCTTATGAAAATTCTAGCTGGAGTCTTTGCAGAAATTGACCAACTGATTGTAAAATTCATATGGAAACTTTGGCCCAGAATAGCCAAAATAGCCATGAAAAAGAAGAAGTAAATGGGAGGACTCACACTTCCTGATTTCAAAACTTATTACAAAGCATTAGTGATCAAGATGATGTGGGGCTCGCATGAGGACATGCGTAGGATAGATGAAATAGGGTGGAGGATCTAGAAGTAAGCCCTTGGTCTACAACCAGTTGTTCTTCAAAGGTAGCAAATACTTACCAGGGAAAGACTATTCTTTTCACCAAATGGTGCTAGGGCACCATGGGTCACCACATACGGTGAATGAAACTTGACCTCATACCATACTTGATGAAAAATAACTCAGAATGGATCAAAGATCTAAAACTATAAAATTCTTAGAAAAAAACTGATGTAAATCTTTTTGACCTTGAATTAGGCTCATGTTTCTTTTTTCTTTAAAAGATTTATTTATGCAAACAAGAACTGGGGTGTAGGCAGAGGTGTGGGGGCTGCAAGGACCCACCAGAGTGGGGAGCAGAACAGGCAGATCTACTGAAATACTCTGCTGCGGGGAGCAGCAGAGAAGACAGGAGAGGTCTGCTGTGCCATGTGGGTCCCCTCCCTGGCCAGGGAATCGAACTCGTGCTGCAGTGGCTGCAGATGCTTTATAGTGTGGTGCTCAATCCCTTGCGCCATCAGGGAGGCTCCCAGACACATATTTCTTAAACATAATACCCAAAGCACAGCAACCAAAGAAAAAACAGATTTTGAATGTCATCAGAAGCACAAAGTTTTGTGCTTCGAGCGACACCACCAAGATAATGGCAGGACAGCTCACAAGATGTGACAGAGAA
This sequence comes from Galemys pyrenaicus, assembly GCA_019455555.1. Lineage (NCBI taxonomy): Eukaryota > Metazoa > Chordata > Mammalia > Eulipotyphla > Talpidae > Galemys > Galemys pyrenaicus. The sequence goes on along the minus strand of JAGFMF010011799.1, from coordinate 7,318,650 downwards.
TTTGCAAATCGTATGTGTGCCAGACTTGTAGTGAGAAATATACAAAGTCCTTACAACTCACCAACAAAAGGCAGGTCCGGTGAGGGTCTTGAGCAGATGTTTCTCCAAAGAGGACCTATAAACATGAGGGCAGCACATTTGTGCTTTATCAGTCACCAGGGAAATTAAACCCAAACCACAGTGAGACGCCACTTCGCACTGCTACGATGTTTGGAATCAGGTCAGAGAAACACAACTACACGCGAGGACTTAGAGAACTCAGAACCCTCGAGTACGGCTGATAGGATTGAAATGATGCAGCTGCTTTGGAAAACAGTGTGGCAGTTCCTCAAAAGGTTGTCCATCAGACCCACAACTCCACTTTGAGGTAGAGACTGAGAACTGGAAACTTACGTTCCATGCACGAAGCTTGTGCACAGTGAGGAAATAGCCCATCAGGGGTGAGTGGCTGGACAAAACGTGGCCTGTCCAACATGGAATATTATTTATCAGTGAAAAGAAATGAGGTGTGGACACCTGCTACGACACGCACGAAGCAAGGAAAGAATACGCTGCGCACAGGAAGGGGGGCGTGGAAGACCCCGTAATTGTGAGGTCCCATCAACAGGAGAGGTGCAGAACAGACACATCTGTAGAGACTGGAAGTAGATCTGTGGCTGCCCAAGGCTGGGGGCAGGGGCTTGAGGGGAGACAGGGAGTGACAGCTAATGGGATGGGGGACATGGCTCTGGGGGAAATGAAAACGTCCTAAGGCCGTGTGTGTGGTGGTTGCGTTACTGGGTGCAAGTGTTCTGTATCTTCTGTGTGTGAGTTGTGAGGGGGCTGACATAATGAAGCAGTTATTTCAGAAATTTACTTCCCCTCTCCTTTCCCCAACTCAGATTTCTAGCGTGTGAGGGGCAGGTGTGCTTTCTGTTCCCTGTGCCTTCCACCCGTTTGGGACCTGCTCCTACCCCACCCCCTAATCCTTTTAACTCCTTCTTAGGATACAAAATAGACCTTGACCCACTCCCTGGTATCACTGAAACCCTCCCATTCTAGTCCTAAACCTCTCTTTCTTAATGGGCTGCTTTCCCAGTAGGTTTGTCTGGATCTGAATTAATTATCCTGGAAGCCATTGACCTCATACCCAGCCAGCTGGTCCCCCTGCATGGGTCAGGCTTGCCGGAGCAAGACCCAGGCCTGTCCCTTCCTCTGTCGCTCTCTGGGGACTTGGTGCCCAGGGTCAGGAGGTTCTGCAGCATCCAGCTCAGGGTCCTGGCAAGAGGAAGGAGGGGTGGGAGCTCAGGCCTGGGCTCAATTCTGCCTTCTGAGCAAGCCTGGAACATTCTGCCCTGCATACTCTCTTGTAACAGAATGGACAGAATCTTCTAGCCTTTCTGACCCATGTACATTCCTGACATCAAGACAAAAGTTCTGAACAGATTTGACACTTAGCACTTTTTGATTTGAAACAGCCACTAGAAATGTGCTGGGGCAAGAGATGAATCATGGGAAGTGGTTGCCGTCAGTTCTGCAGGGAAGGGTGGGTGGTTCTGTGTGGACCAGGTTGCCAAGGGAGATAGTTCCCATGCCGTGAGCTGGGGGCATCCACGAAGATGCAGTTCTCTTCCTTGCTGTTGATTTTGGGGGACCTTGGAATGTTCTCAGCCTCCATTTCTGCATCTGTCATGTGGGGAGTACTTATGTCCTGCTGGCTTCGAAAGTTTGAGAGCCAACGAGATGAAGATTGTTGGGTGTGGGATCTTGAGGTCAGGGGCACGGCTGGCAGAGGACTGGGATGTCGCCCAGATGCCCCGTGTAGGAGAGCGGGTCTTGGACGGGTGAGGCTGGGGGTAAAGAGTCAGAGGGAATGTCAAGTTTTAGGGCCCAAGGCAAAGGCAGAGGCTCTCTAGCTTGAGGATTCTGTGACTCAGTTAACCTTAAAAAACAAATAGACTCAAGGATGAACCTGAAATATGGTGTTACAATCAGTGTTATTTCCATAAAAATTAAAATTGAGAAAAAATTAGCATGACTATGTTTATCAAATAAGGATATAAAAATTCGTATCTACTGGTATATTCCTTTTTAGTGGAAAGGACATTTTAGTAGCTATAGCTGTAGGAAGAGCACAATCTCAGGAGGCACAGGGGCAGCCAGCAAGTGGGGGCCCCAGGGCACCTGGGAGGTTGCAGTAGGTCCGGGCCACTCCCTGAAATGACACCCCCCTGGAAATACACACCCCGGGCTCATCCCAGCGTCACCGCTCCTTCCTTGTCACTTCGCAGTGCATCCTTACCTTGCTTCTTCGTCTGCACGGGCGCCCTGTGATGTGAGGCTGCAGTTGTGGGCTTTCTGTGGTGCTGATGGGCCGGATACCCACAGGTGCCCGGGCACCACCCCAGGGGAGGCTGGGGGGAGCGGGCCCGGGTGTGGGTCAGCGGTGCAGGCAGAGCCGGCTGGTCTCACCTGCGCTGTGACGTGTGTCCTCCGGGACAGAACCAGAAGGAGCAAATGGCTCCTGCATCTTTGTCGAGGCCCCGGGTGGCGGCCTGCATCAGCGTGCGGCCAGGTGCTTGCTGGAGTGTTTACTCCTGCTCTTTCCCACCTGCAGTTTAGAGAAGAAAAATCAAGGCGTCAGGCGCTTCCCCCCGCAGAATCCTGTCCCCAGCAGTATTAGCAACAGCACTGTTATGGAGTAGTAAGTCTTGAGAGGGAGTAGTGTGCCGCTGTGCTGGTGCATGCCGCTGTGCTGGTGCGCGCCGCTGTGCTGGTGTGTGCCGCTGTGCTGGCGAGGGGGAAGGCGGAGAAGCAGCTGGCAGCTGGGGGTGGGCACACGGTCCCCAGCGGCCCCCAGCACACTGGCCTCTGTGGGAGACTTGGCTGTGACCTTGAGCCGCAGCACCTTCTTTTCAAACTGCTTCCTCCCTGTGGAGGCAGTTCCCGCTCCCACTGGCAGACACACCTCCACCCCAAAAGGCTAAGGGCCGGAAGGGAAGACAGCTAGCTAGCTGTGAGGTCTGTGAGGCTGTGGGGTCAGGGTAGGGCTGAGCCTTGCCATGTGAAGTGCCTCCCCCCCTCCACCCCCAGTGGCTGTATGTGGGGGGACCGAGGAAGCCTTGCCCCCCCACCCTCGTGCCCTCAGGATAGGTCACGCTGGGACCCAGCCTGGCTCTCCCTGGAGTCAGTGGGGGCTCCTTCTTACCTGCCTCCTCTGCAGGCAGGGGTGGCAGACAGCAGCTGGGGTGTCTGTTCCCAGACTCCCTGCCCCTCTTTGTCCCTTTGGGTCTGTGCTCATGGCCATTGTGGTGACAGCAAGGTCAGAGGCTTGGCATGGGGCAGTCTTTCTCTTCCCTTTGTCCTTGGGGGCCAAGTACGTCTGGCCCTCGCCGGGAGGAGACCCCTGCTGACCCCTGGCCCAGGAAAGGAATTGTCTCTAAGCCTGCAGCACAGCTCGCCTCCAGGGCCACCATGGCTGGGGCCTCGCCTCCAAACCAGTCCTCTCTTCCCTTCCTCCAGACCCTGACTGCAGCCACCTGGCAGCCCTGAAGGTGCAGCCTCAGGTGGGCTTCCGTGCTGGCTCCCCTTACTCAGGTCAGACCTCGGTGGGCCATTCCGCGTCCGTATCTAGAGACTCGTCAGAGCAGAGCGGGCTGGTGGCTCTGGTGTCCCGTGGCCTGGGAGACTGAGTTGGTCATGCCCGCTCCCCTGGCCCTCAAGCCTGGACACCCCATGAGCGACCCATCACCAGGTCTGGGGGCCCGTCTTGGTCACTAGCAAAGGCCCCACCCAGACTCCAGGGAGGTCAGGCCCTGAGAGCCTGCTGACCAGGGAATGTGGGCCTGAGGAGAGGGCCTTGTCCCACGGGGTGGACGGTGTGGGGCTTCCCTGGAAGGGGTTGCTGCTCTGTGGTCCCCCCAAGGGAGAGGGGAGGTCCCCAGGCCAGGAAGCATGTGAGAGAGAGTCCCCAGGCTCCCCTGAAGGCAGGCTGGGCTGGGGAGCCACTGGCCATGGCTGAAAAGCATAGAAAGCAAAACCAAAAACAAAATGCATCTTATCAAATGTTCCTTTGAAAAATAAGTCCCCATGGGATAGGACATTAATGTGAGGAGTGGGGTGCCCTCCAGGCTCATTCCAGAAGGTTCCTGGGGACTCTACTCTCCCCTCTGCTAGCCCCTCCTTTCTCCCCCTCCCCTCCTTTCTTCCCATTCTCTTCCCCTCTTCCCCCCTCCTCTCTCCTCCCTCACCCCTTCTCCCCTTCCTTCTTACTCTCTTCCCTCTCCCTCTTCCATCTGCATTCCTTTGTACTTCCTTCCTTGCATTTCTCAGTGCTCATTGCTCGACCACAGCACCTGTTTGTAGGTAACTCCTGGTGTACAAGTACCTGCCAGGTGTTCTCTAGGTACTGGGGACACGGTGTGTAGGGGCTGGTGGCCAGGTGTATGCTAGGGCTCTTTCCTTAAGACTCACAGTTCCGAAGGTGAGTGTGCCCTGGAGAGCCGTGGCCACCCCCAGGGCACCATGGCCGCTGGCCCCCAGAGGGGCTCAATCAGGGCTGGGGGATGGGTCCCAGGGGGGAAGAAGAGGCTGACTTCACATTGGCCATCATCTAGGGGGGAGAGGGTATAAGAGGACTCACGTTGTACACTCTCAGGAACCTGAGTCACTTACCCTAATTGCCGTCAAAGTATTAGGAGGGGAAATCCCAACAGAAGACCTTGACCGTGGCTGTTCTGGCCCTCCTCCAGCCTCCTGGGGGCTTGGGGACTAGATGGATGTCAGTTATTTTAAAACGATTTCCTGAGCTGTGTACACAATGCTGTTCCATGACGCTGAAGGCCCCCTTCAAGTTCTCAGTGTCGCTCCATCACGTCAGAGGGCTCTCACGACCACCATCCTCTGGATGATATTAGCATTAGCCATCTTCCCATAGCCCTCAAAAAAGTTTGCCAAGTGCTTTTCTAGACAGAAGCTGATTTGATTCTTGCAGTAACCTACACACTGGAGTCACCATCCCTTTTTAGAGTGAGGGAAGGAGGCCCTGTGAGGTTGAGAAATGAGCCCAGGCCACCGAGGCAGGAAGTGGTAGAACAGGACCTGGGGGCCTGCTCAGTTCGTGCTGCAGTCCTTGAATTTTGGTGGCCCAACCCCCAAGTCTGGCTGGAAGCTTGCTGGGTGCTGTTTCCTGATGTGGGCAGGAGGAACCCAGGCGGGTGTGTGGGCTGGCACTGGGCCTTTGGGTGGGGACAGGCCCCGAGGGAGCGTCAGGTGATGGCAGGCAGAGGTCCAGATTCTGCTGGGTCCCGCTCCCCTGGGAGGATAGGGGAGCGGCTGGGGCCCCATCCTTCAGAGAGACATGCTGGGAGCGTTAGGACCTCAGTGGAGAGAAGGGGGAGGGCCGTGTGGGTCCCTCTCCCTCCTTGTTTGGGAAGGAAAAGGGGAGAAAGGACTGCTGCCGGGTGGAAGGAGGCTGAGGCCTTCACAATGTTCTTATTGTAACCTCCTGCCGGTTGGCAGCCTGAGCCGGGACACGCCAGCCCCGTGCTTATCTGCAGACATGGGATCCCATTTCTGCTGCTAGGGGAGAGGGGGCAGACCCTCGCTGTGCAAACTGCGGGCTTATTCAAAGGAGCCTCAGCCTTTGCACCCTCTCCCACCTCCTCTGAAGGGGGTGCTGCTGTCTCTTGCCCTCCACCCCACAAAGACACCCAGTCAGGGACTGGCCCGAGGGTGGCTTTTGCACTGCCATGGCCTGTGCTGGAGGGTTGAGGAGCTGGTGGGGCTGGGGTGTCGCAGACTCTCCCAACACCAGACAGCCAGGACTGGCGGCTTGAAGCCGTTGCTGCCCCAGCGTGGGCTAGAGCTCAGCAGCGCTTCTTTGCCTCTGAAGTGGACTTGGTGATGAGAGGTTTCTCACGGGGGACTTTCTCCTGCAGCCATCCTCATGAGGTCACGGTGGCGCCCCGCAAGGAGGGTGTTTCTGATCTGACTCCCAAGAGCTGGGCTGTGTGAACTGAGCCCCCCGCCCTCTGCTGCCCCCAAACTTGGGGGAGGACTGCAGAGCCTTGGGGCTCCTCGGACTGCTTATAGGAGCTTCTGCCTCCATGTGGCCCCTCAGTCTAGGGGAGCTGCTGGGGTGTTGCCGGTTCTGAACGCCTGACCGCCCCCTCCCCGCACCACCATCCACTGTGCTCAGGCTCAGGCGCCGACTGCTGGGTCCTCTGGGTCCTTCGGGCCTTCAGCTCTGCTGGGCAGGGAATCGAATTTAAACAGCTCCCCAGGGGGCTCTTAGGTCAAGCCAGGGGGTGCTCACCGGGCTGTGACAGTTCTGACCTTGAACAAGCAGGGTCCTCCCTGGGCCTTGGGAGCCGCCATGCCTGCCCTCTGCATCTGAGGAGCCACGCTCGGTGCCAGCGCATGGGGGTGCTGTCAGGTCGATTAAATGACGGGCAGTGCGGGGGTGGGGGGGGTGGGGGGCTTGGGGTGTGGAGGGACGTGTGGAAGCCTGGCTGTGGTGTCCAGGTGGGAAGGTGCTGGCCTTGGTCGGCAGGGCCTCTGGGGCTTCTGGCAGGGGCTGCATTCAAGGGCCTCGCCATGGCCGGGAAGGGACTGCTGTTACCTCGATGTGGTGTCTTCAGCATGTGGGGTAGCAGCGGGTGTTCAGAGTGGGTGTCCTGCTTGGGGTGGGCATGTTGGGGCCCCACCCTCATCCCTCAGCCAGGGGTCCCCCAGGACGCTAGGATGGGGTGATATCCCTGGGCCCCAGGACATGGCTGCCTAGGGAGGGGATGACCTGGAGTGGTGTAGCCAGGGAGTTGGGGCTGGGAGGCCTGTGTGGGGAGGGGACACTGGGGGGACCATCAGATGAGATGGGCTCCGGGGAGGAGCCCCGGGGCTGCCTGGGCTCATCCTGGTAGGAAACTCCCTTTCCTGTTAGCTGTTTCTCATGGACCGCTCCTTCCTTCCCCCACTTCCTCCCTGCCGGAGTGACCCTGCTCCTCCCAGGGTCTGCTCTGCTGCACAGACCAGACGCAGGACCCTCTTTAAGGAGGGCACGGCGGAGACAGGGGCCTCCCCTCCCTCACCTGTTCCCAGTGTCCCTTTAGTGGCTGTGACCTTGGGCACCCAGGCAGCCCCGGTGTGCATGGACAGGGCCCTCTGACCACCATGCTGAAAGTGACCCGGAGCCTCAGGAGCAGGGCGAGACCCCCCTTGCTGCCCCCACAGGGCTAAGTGTGCCCGCCATGGCCGGCCCAGAGGCCATCACAGCAGGGCTGCCCGCCCTTCCAGAACTTGGTCATCCGGCCCACCTGGTTTAGAGGTGAGGAACCTGGTGTCTGTGGAACACCCACCCCCTCTTGCTCCTTTCAGACGCTGTCCCAGGGTAGTAGAGTCCAGAATCCTCAGTGGGTAGTGCCTGCTCCAGCCCCTTCTGTGTGCCCTTGTGCATGTGTGCGTGCGTGTGTATGTGTGTGTGCGTGTGCGTGCCTGTGTGTGTGCATGTGTGCGTGCGTGTGTGTGTGTCAGGGTGCTTTCCGAGCCTGAGCTTCAATTCTGGGCATGTTCTTGATTATACATGTACCTTCCAGCGCTGTGGGGACAGTCCTGGAGTCCATGGCGGAAGGGGTGGTGGTGCCGGACACTGGCCTGGGCAGGGAGTAGGCAGGTCATTCCCGGGGAGCTGTCTCTGGAGGCTGCAGCCAGGCGTTGTTACTGCTGTTGCCCCAGTTTGGGCGGTCCTCCTCCCTCCCATCTGCATCCCCATATGCGCACCACAGTCTCCCCCCTCTCTCAGCTGCCACAGAGTGTAGGCCTTAACTACAGCTGACAGGTACCCAGGCTGCGGTGCTCACCCATTCTCATCTGGACCCCCTCATCTGGGCAGCCCCCTTGAGGCTCGGAAAAGATGGGGAGCTCTGGGAAGTATGGACAGCTGACTGGACCAGACCTGGTACTCGCTTGCTGGCGCTGAGTCTCCGCTGTCTGGTCTTGGGCCACCCTCTGATCAAGTCAGGCAGGAATGTGGGCCCGGTAGGGGCTCCTCGTGGCCCAGGTGCTTACTGCCAGCTCCCTATAAATAGCAATCTTAAATTCACTTCAAATAAAGACCTGTGTTCCCAGCACACTCCTGTCTGGCACCGGGAGAAACCTCGCCAGAGCTCATTCCTCCCGCTCTTCCGCCTCCCGGCCCATCTGCCACTCCACCTCTCACCTCAGCTCAGGCATCACTCTGGAAGCTTCTGTGCTGCTCCGCCTGTCCCGGATCCCGCAGCCGTGGCTCCTTGCATGTGTGCTGTCCTGGTTTTGTCTTTGTGGGGACACTGCCAGGTGCACCCCTGAGCCTGTGGCAGCTGGTGCTGGAGCCTTGGGCATAGGCCACAGAGGATGCCAGAGCCAGGGGGGCCCTGGTATACCTCACGCAGTGCCCTGACTTCAGGGGCTAAGTCGGCCCAGGACTTTGGGGTGCACCCAGCTCTGGGTAGACAATAGACCCCTCTGTCTGCTGGCCCAGGGTGACCTGGTGCCACACAGCTTGGTTCTGGCTTTTTTGGGGAGAGGACATGCGGGAGGCCTGGGCAGAGTGTGCAGAGAGGTCTGGCGGGGTATTTCCAGCTGCTTCTCTGGGACTCGGTGAGAACTGTCCCCATGCAAGCTGGCCTGTGGGTATCCCCTCCACGGAGGGGGTGTATTGAGGACGCTGTGCTGGAACAATTTAAACTAAAATTTTAATATCGCTGCTGCTGTGGAAAACTCACAGACTTGAGAAACGAGTGAAATGAAATTATCTGATAACAATCACCATCATTCCTCATGTTTGCTTAGATGTAGGTATTGGGCTTCCTGGCAAAAATTTGTCCAAGTGGCAAGAAGTCCTTGCTTCACCCACGGACGCCTGACTAACGCTCCCCCAGGAAACCCTAGGAACCTCATCAGGAAACCCATGCTAGCGGTCAGAGTCAAGGAGGCCACACTGGGCCCACAGCCTTCTGCCCCTCACCGCCGCGGACCCCAAACTCCACGGGAACCCCATTCCTCTTGTGCTCCTTGCTCTGCCTGCCCTGGTGAAGTGTGTGCATATGTGTGCACACGTGTGCTTGCATGCCCAGGGTTAGATGCACATGCCCAGGAACACATGCATATGTCTGCATGGGGCAGTCTTTGTGCATACACACTTGCTCATGTGTGTGCATGTGTGCGCACCCTCAGGTATGGATCTGCATCCTCGAAACTGGAACCCCCTGAGGGCAACATGGGCCCCGCCTCTCCACCCCCAGAGCCCAGCCCTGCACTCGATTTTAATCAAGCGGTCAGTGGTGCTCTGGTGTCCGCTGTGTCCTCCTGCGAGCCTCTCATGGCCCCAGACGCAGTGAGTGTTCTTTCCTCGAGCTCCCTGTGCTTGATCAACATCTCCTAGCCACACACTCCATGGAACTGTCAATATTTACTTGATGTCATTGCTGCCTCCTCCAGGAGGTGGCCCCCTCCTCGGTCCTACCCGACGGCGGTGACCCGGGTTGCCGCCCTCAGCACAGCCCCGGCGCTGGGTGTCAAGGTCAGCAGACGTGTGTTTGGGTTTGAACGATGAGTGTGTTTACTGCGCTGCTCCGCCGCCTGCACCAGCAGCTCCAAAAGACATTTCAGGAATTGAATTACGACGTTTCAGTGCTTGCAGAATCCAGGAATAGATTATTTGATTATATCTGTTGGAAGTCATTGCCATAACCGGCTTCGTTTTCTTAGCCAACATCTATCCTGAGTGGAGACAGGCACCGGAATGCTGCGATGAGTTGATTTCTCCAAAAGCCTGTCTCCTAAGCTGGCACAGCCCCCAGCGTTTCCCTGGACCAGGGAAGCCCCGGGGCTGGAAGCTGCCTCCAGGCAGGGCTCAGCCCGCGCTCGCCCCACCTGCCCCGTCACAGGCCACGCAGGGAGGACGCTGCTCTGTGCGGGCGGCTGCATTGCAGGGACCGTCCCTCCTGGTCCTCCGGTGGTTTCTTCCAGGGCTCACAGTCCCATGGGCCCCGGTCATCATGGTGGCTGATCTTTCTTTGACCCCTTGAGAAATTCTGCCTGGGTTTCCCGATCTTGCGCTGTCAGGAGAGCCTAGACTGGAGCGGCTGCCTCCCTGCCATCCCTGTTGCCCGTTTGGGTTTGGGTTTTGCCTGGAGCTGGGCAGCCAGCACTCTGGCCTGCCGCCTGCCAGGGTGCAAATCTAGAGCTGTCTGCCGTGGTCCACACAAGATAGGAAATGGGTTTAATTCCCAGTGTGAGTCCTACTCCAGAAAGAAGTGAGTTTCCTTAAGAACTTCTGGGAGTCTCATCCAGACAGTCAGCTTGCAGCCCTCGGGCTTTCCCTGCCCCTCCAAGCCTGCCCTGCAGCCTCACCTCTGGGGAAGGAGCTAGCAGGAGCCCCGGCTCTGGGGCGATATTCAGGTCATGGCCCCGTTTTTCCCTCTGCATTGGGCCCTCTCAGGCTCTGGACATGGAACCACGTGAGAATGAGTGCTCTTTCTGACCAGGGAAGGAGAATGGGGCCAACATACTAGTCAGGTCGTCTGTTGCGAAAATGTTTGTATGACCTTTTAAATAAGTAATACTGAACTGTGTGCACAGCATAGGCAGCACCCGCCTATGTCTGGGCTTAATTCAGGACAGGATAGCAGCCCTGGAACTTGTAGTGCCCCAAGAGGAGTCTCAGAGGGGAGGAGATCCTTGCGGACTTCCTGGAAGAGGTGGTAAAGCTGTTGGAAACTGTTACTGATCCCCTATTAATCAAATAATAATGAATGTGCTGTGTTTGGATCCGCTGGGGAAAGCTGAAAGTGAGCTCCAGGAAGCATAAAATCTCCAGACCAGAATTAGTTACACTTTAAGAATTTCAACTCATGATTTTGAAAAAGGAGAAGATGCTGACCTCATTAGGCACCCCCAGCGTGCCCTTGAAACCTTTTTACTGCTTCTTAACATTTGGGAAAAACAACTTTCTATATATAGCCGTATCTCCACGTGCAGGCTCGTACCTGGTCCACTTACCAGGCCCCAGGGGCGGGGAGGACGCAGGTATTGTGTTTGGCACGTCACCAAACACTTGCACTTTGCAGGGCCTGCTGGAGGAGCGTGAGGAGTGGAGGAGCCCTTTCCAACCTGCATTCCAGAATTCCTCCCTCCCTAGTGGGGCTGACTCCCCCTAATCTAAAACATGCGTCTCATTTTTCTCCAACCCGTCCCCCGCAGTCCAAGAGTGGTGGGACGTGGGGGAGCTGGGAGGCAGCCTGCCTGTGCCCACATTGCATGCACTGAACCTGGGGGCCAGATTTGGGGTTAGCCCTGGCCTGCTTTGTGACTTGCTCCATCTGTGGAAACCCTAGGTTCCCTGGGCAGAGCTGGGTGGTCTGGGCAGTGGCTGGTTTGATGCTGGCAGGAAGAGGGTCCCTGGGCAGAGGGTGCCCACCTCAGGGCCAGTCCAGCTTGTCTGCACCCAGGCTGGGTGGCACTGGGAGCTGGTGGGAGACTAGACGGTCCAGGGCAGCTGGGCACCGACGTCAGGCTCTGGGCATGGATAACCACCAACACTGGCCTCTTGCAGCCCAGTGGGAGGTGCTTCAGGAGCACCAGAAAAGGTACGCCAGAACTTCTGCTGCTGGCAGCCCTAAAGAGGGGGCAAGCACCCTGCTTCTGGAGGCTTCGAGGGCTCTCAGGCAGCAATGTGTCCTGGGCATTCCCAGTCTCCAGTTCCTGCCTTGCCCTTAGCCTCTGGCTGGCCTGCAACTCTGGGCCTTAGAGACGCAAAGGGGCCCGTCTGGAGCTGTCAGGGGATTGGCTGCATTGTGGGGGTCTGCCCCCTTTGTCTGTGGGGGTCTGAGGCCAGGCACCTTCAAATGCAGGCTTGTGGTGAGCTGATGGTGGAGCAGGGGACTTGGGAAGCTGGGAGCTGGGGGAGGGTGCTACCCACAGCCGGGGGGTGTGGCCTACTGTCTGTAGTGGGGTGTGGGTCTCGCTCCCTTTGGGTTGTCAGGGGCAGTCAGTCTGAATGTCCCCTGCTCCTGGAGGCGGGGAAGAGGGTGAGCAGACTGCCTGGCGTCTCTGGCCTCTTTTACAGTTGTCCCTGGGACGCACTTTTCTTAGCAAATCATCCACCTTGCTCTGGTCCGCTTGGTCTTTGGTGTCTCTGAATGCCGCTTCCTGGCGCTGAGGCCCACGGGATCCTTTGGCCCTCTGGCAGCCAACGGGGTGGCCTCTTGGCTGGCAGGCCCTGTTTGAAGAGGTAGGGCAGGGCATCAGCCCCTCTTGCTGTTCAGCCAGGGGTTCTGTTTTTGTCGAGGGAGAGAGAGGCCAGTGGGCACGGGGCCCCTGGGGAGACCCTATTCCTCCTCCTACAGCTGGTGACACAGACCTGCTTCTGGGGCAGCCTCCCTTGGCCTCTTAGCCCAAACTCCTGTGTGTCCCTGAGTTTCTCAGTCCTCCTCCTGGAGACCTGCTGGGCACTGTCCTGCCCCGCCCCTGCCCGGCATGTCCCCTTGGGCCCAGTGGCCTTGTGCCTGGAGGGCGGGACGGGCTTTCCTTGCTGCCCCTTTGCTGCCCCAAGGCACCTCCAGGACCCCACAGTAGCCCCACGAGACTCCAGGCCACCCGGTCCTGGCTAGGTCTGAGGCTTGCTGGTGTTTCTCTTCGTTTCTCGTCCTGGAGGATTTTGAAGAGGAAGGAACACGCTGTGTGGTCGCTGGCGCTTGGAGACAGGGCGTCGGCTGTCCTCAGCTGCTGCCGCCTTGACCTTTGCTTCATCTCCTGCTGATTCTTCCGCTGGGGCTCCAGGGCGGAACAATGGTGCTTGGGCCCTAGCCACCAGTTGCTGTGCGGCCACCGGGGAGGGGTGTCCAGGAGCGACTTCGTGGGCGGCTAAATGCCAAGGAATGAGGAGCACCCGTTGTGTGTCCCCCCACATTGCTAGCACCTGCTGTGCCCCAGACGCCCTGTCCCAGGTGCCCCAGGTGCCCCAGGTGCCCGCTGCTGGGGGAGGAGGCAGGGGAGTCTAGAGGAGTGGCGTGGTGTCTGCAGCACTGTTCTGGGGCAGTGGGGATCCCACAGCTCCCTGGCTTGGAAGCTGAGGACAATTCAGGGTCCCCCCCTATTGTGTCTGGAAACCTCACCTCCACACCCCTTCCCTTCACTGGCCTCCTGAGTGAGCAGATCAGTGCTACAGGGCCCCTCCAGAAAGGAAGTACTCCTTGCTGCCCCCAAGTTGACCTTCCGCCCCAGGTAGGGAGGTCTTGAACAGGTGTGACATCAGGTGTCTGAGAGCAGCAGGCACCTGCCAGGTGGGGGAGGCTGCTGGGGTGGGGGGTGAGGCTGCTCCAGGTGGGGGAGGCTGCTCCGGGGGAGGGGGGGAGGCTGCTCCGGGGGGTGAGGCTGCTCCAGGAAGGAGGGTGGCCCCTGTGGGTGACAACAGACAGGATTCGNCCGGGGGGGGGGGGGGGCGCGGGGGGGGGGGGGGGGGCTGCTCCGGGGGGTGAGGCTGCTCCAGGAAGGAGGGTGGCCCCTGTGGGTGACAACAGACAGGATTCGGGGCTAGGATAAAAGGCTGGGGAGGAGACTGAGGCCAGGGGCCCAGGGCCTGTCCAGGAGCGGAGCCGGCCCCCAGCAGGTTTTCTGCTCACAATACCTGCAGCTTCCCATGAATAAAACATGACGTGGGGGAGGGCCTTGGAGTCCCATCATTATCATCTGACTTGATAATAGGAAAATTAAAATTTAAAGTGATCTAAAGTGACAAGTGACAGGAATGTTCCTGGAAACTGGAGATAGGGCGCCGGAGGAGATCTCTGTGGAGATGGTATCGGCTTCAAAATCCCGGCAGTTGGCGGGTTTTAACTATTTCAGGATTCTAGGCTAAGGATGAGGTTTTCTTTATTCCTGGGGGGGCCAGGGCCCCTGTCTTACCACCCCGTGGCCCTGGCGCGGGGCTCAGGCTCACACACCCTCGCTTTGTTGCTGGTGGGATATTTGTCTCCTGGGATGGCCACCTTCTGCTGGACACCGGAGCTGGACAGTTGGGGCTCGACAGTCCTGCAGGAGACTCTCCTCCGTCCTGGCCCCATCTTGCCGTCAGCCTCTGGAACGAGAAGGGTGTGCCTGGCCCTTGGCTTCCTGGAGGCCCTGGCCTGGCCAGCAGCAGCACTCCCAGACTTGTGACATCTTCACTGAGGGGAGGATGAGCCCTGCACTTGTCCCCAGGGTCTCACCTGGGTGGGCACTCTGGCCCGGAGAGCCCAGGAGCAGCCCCTCATCCTGGAGGTGAGTGGGGCTGACTTGAGTGCACATACCTGGGGTCCAGCCTGGAATCCCAGACACCGCATCCTCTCCCGAAGGGCTGTCCCAGGAGCTGGGGCGACCTGCCCGGGCGAGCTGCTTCCTCCCTTCCTCCAGGGTGTCCTGGTCACGCTGAGCCCCACCGGCCTCGTCCTGGAGGTCAGTGGGGCTGGACGCCAGAGCCCAGGGACAGCAGACTTCACGGAGAGCTACCCTAATTAGAAGAGTTACGTAACAGCGTATCAGAAAGTCAGTCGGCAAAATACAGGGTGAAAGAGAACCCATCCAGGTGCTGCCTTGTGGGGTCCCCCTCTGGCCTTTTGTTGCGCCCACTGAGATGCTGGCCAGTCATCCCCGGCTGCCCATGGACGCCCCCTCTCCCCCTCACCTGGCACTTCTCACTGTTTTCACAGAGCACAGCATCAAGGCGGAGCTCCTTCTCTGTGTGTGTGGCGTGCAGGATGTAGAGGCGAGCCCTCGCCTGCCCTCGGGGCGCGGGTCATTCTTGCTGGGCAAGGGGAGGTGGCCTGAACCAGACCTGCCCCTCAGAGCCTGCAGGGAGACAGAGGCACGTGACACTTGAGACTCAGAGAAAGTGCTGGGTGGAGAGGGAGCAACAGGCTTGGCTGCTGGTTCTGAGGTCCTCCTGGGAGGAGGGCTGGGGGCACTGGGAGGAGCTGGGCAGAGAGAGGAGGTGGAGGCCTTTATCCCTGGTGCCACTGAAGTGGTGTCCTAATCCCCGGCAGGGCCCAGGGTCTGCAGTGCCTTGTTTTCTCTTGTGGGGTTGGGTGACGTCTGTCTCCTGCACGGGGGCTGGGGGAGGGAAGCCCTGCAGCAGGGACCTCATCTGTTTGCCACACAGAATAGGCTCCAGGCAGCCGTGGTGGCTGCAAGGAGAGGACCCAGAGGAACAGGAGGGGCCTGGCTGCCAATGCGTGGCCTTGGGGGTGATCTGAGCCCGGAGTGAAGAAAATTCTGAAAACCAGACAGAACAAAGAAGTGGGGAGGGGAGCGCACCTCTCCCCACAACTCCAGCACAGGAGGTGACACTGCTCTCCATGTCCTGGATGCCCCTGCATGGCCACCCATTCCTGGAGCCGTTTTCCGTACGTGAGCTCGTCTGTTGTCTCTCTGAACCCTGCTTTTTCAGGTGGCCACAGGCTGCTCTTCCAGAGCCCCCCATATTAATGGGCAGACACCCCTGCCTGGACTGGGCTGCTCGCCCGGGCCCATGGGTGCAGGAGATTGTCTCAGATGTGGAGTGGGTGTCAGGTGTCAGGTGGGCCTGGTGAAGAAGGAAATGCAGAAGCATGTGGTACAGGGGGCTGTGAGGGTCACCGCCCTGTTTCCTCTCTTAGGAAACTCAGTCTGAGTCAGGGCAGAAATTGCAACCGTGTATGCTTATCAGTTCCTAGTTCTTGCAGCAGCTGTAACTTCATTCGTTGGGATGGATTTGCAGTCTCAAGTCAGGGTTCACCTGGATTTGAGCGGCATCTTCCCCTTAGCGCCAGGTCCCTGGGCAGGCTTGGCATGGGGCTGGGGGGTGCAGGAGGACATGCGCCCCCAGGGCCTAGAAGGCAGTTTCCCACAGCAGCGCTCAGCCAGTGCCTGCTCCCCACCCCCTGCTGCGGGAAACCGAAGGAGCATTTGAGAAACTATCAAATAAAATAATTAAGGAGAAGACTTAGAGAGGAGATATTCACTTTAGTCCTTGCAGCTTATTAACATAATTTTCAAAGACCCCTTTTTTGTCCTGAACATGTGAGGTGGTAGGTTACACACCCGTGTGCATTTGGCAAAAAATATCCAAAAATGGGTGAATTTTATTGTGTAAATGATACCTCAGTGAACTTGATCCTACCGAAAAGCAAGACCCTGTTCTTCTTCTTTTTTTTTAAAATGAGAACCCCAGTCCCACATTTGCTTTCTCTTAGGAAAAAGACCCCATTCTTACTGACCTCACAGTGCATGAAAATGCCCGATAAGGACAAGTGTGTACCACCTGGATGAAAGGGAATGTGACATTTAAAATAGCTGTTACTATTTTCTCCTTACTACAATGTTAGTTTATCATTCACTGGTGTTTCTGGGGAGACTTCGACGCACTAGGTGCTCTTTCAGGCTTTGTGGGTGTGCCTGAAGAGTGGAATAAACTGGCCAACCTCCTGCCTCCAGGGGCTCTAGTGCAGCATTAACAGGACAAGCCAGCAAGTGACATCACGTGCTTGGTGCCACTTGCTGCGGGGTGGGGTCTCGCCGGATAACTGCGTGTGGGGAGTTTTAGGGGGAGGGTCTTGCTATTTTAGATAAGCTGGGGTGGCAGAGCTTATCAAGGTGAGCAAAACCTGGGACCCGTGCTAAGGAGGTGGTCCAGGCAGAGCCAGGCGAGACAGGGTGGGCCTGGGTCTGGCAGGCTCTGGAGCAGGCTGAGCAACGGGGACCCAGGAAGCAGAGCTGGGAGCTGGGCAGCCCCAGGCCCCACTGTCTAATAGTTCCTAATCCCAAGACATTCACAAAACACATTTTATTTAAGTTTACCGTCACGAGGCTCTCTTTTTCATACACCACATTATAGCCTGTATAGCATAATGATGTATCCACTACCATTTTTCCGTTTCATTAAAGTCATCTTTTGTGGCCCAGTTTTGCAGGCTTTGGCAGTATCTCATCCTGGGTGAGCGCTGCGACTCATTTACCCAAGGCCTTGCTGCTCAGTGCTTGATCCTTCTAGAAGGTCCCCTCCCGAGGTGGGTGAGCCAGACAGAGGTTGCACCCGCTCTGAGCGGCCAGGGGAGGGGACCGAGCTTAGCTTCATCAGGCACAGCACCTCGTCCAGACTGCACGGATTTATCCTATTTCTTCCTGTTGCTCTAGATGTGGAGGCGTTTCACCTGGAGAGATGTGGGATCGCGTTGAAAATGTAACCACCACTTGCTTGCAGATAAGCTTGTTTTCCAACCGCATGGACTTGTGTGCAGTGAAGGGGCCTAGCCCACCCAGAGCCCCCCTCCCACACCCGCGACCCCTGCCCATGTAGACACATCTCTCTCCCATCCTGCTCTGCGCTCTCCACTCTTCCCAGTCAACCTCAAGGCCACCTGCAGTCTCTCTTCCAGAAGCTTCTGCTCCTTTCTGTTCATGTCCCCCTTCTACTTGCCAGATGCCCTTGGAGGGAGTCGAGAGCGGGTCAGCATCTCCAGGGAGGGCCCCGGCCCAGGCTGTTCACCGTGACGCGTGACCTGCCTGCCCCGCTCCTTTCTGCCTCCTGGCCCAAGATGTGAAGGTGGTTATTAGGAGGTTCTGTGTCAAAGATCTGTTAGCCCGTTACCGAAAGTGAACACAGACATTACTCAGAGGTCACGGCACAGACTTTGGATTCCCCAAAACGTAACCACAATATGCTGCTGTTGACTGGAAGCCTTAGCAATGCCAGTCAGTGAGCACGCAGTTGTATATGTCTCATATACAGAATATTAACAACAAAGGGAGCTAGAGAAATGACAATGTTAAGAGAATCCTAAGGAAAATCTGCTTATGTTACTGTGTGGTGTGATTCGATGCCATGAGTTTACAAGAACACCCACACTTGAGAGGCATTTGGGTACAGCCCACAGTTGTGGGGACAGGGGAGACCAGCGAGAGGGTGTTTGAGTAGCTGCTGGAGCGAGGAGACGGGGGTGGGGGTGGGAGGGCCGGGTGGGCCTTCCCTTTGGGCTGAGTATCTTCCTTCAGGAAGGTGCTAGCTTCCTGGCCTGGGATCTCCAGTTAACCCAAGACGACGCCAGGATGACACTGCCCTTTTTGGGGGTAATTTGCTTGGATTTGGAGCTGTGAGTGGGGCTTATGACATAGGTGGATCCTGAGGCTGGATTCAGCCGTCCGAATCGAATTCTCTGGCATTTTCCAGTGTTAGCTCTGTATCTGTTTTGCCCACAGCAAAATTGGAGGAAGATAGGGCTTCGTGTAGTGGGTGGCTTTTAAGGCTGCATGGAAGGGAGGTGTGGGCCTCACTGGCGTAAACCCTTCATGAGGAATGTGGGCTCTCCCTACATTCCACTCCCTTCCTCCACCCGACATGGGGGTTCTGAGCTGGGTACCACCTGTCACGGCCCACAGCGCCTCCCCCTGGCTGCAGACATAATCAGCAACCCCATAAGGTGCAACTGTTAAGGGAAGCTGCCAGGCACATTACAATGAACACAGGGTCCCCTTGATGGCAGCATCTGGAAGGGGAGTTCTTTGAGGCAGGTTCTACGTAGAGCAGGTAACTAGTGGGGGCCAGAGTCTTGCACTCTCAAATACACCTCTCAGACTCTTCTTTGCAGTGGAGGTGATCCGAGCAGACTAGAGCCAAAGAGAAAGACGAAGATGAGACTGCGAAGGCCCATCTGTGCTGGCCTCTGCTGGGCATATAAGTTGATTTGCTAATGTTCCTTCTTGCCATCCTCCCAATACCCATCAGAACCCTGTGGGCCCAGAGGTGGACAACCTGAGCTGGGGCTCCCCAGCAAGGCTGAGCTGTGACTGACCCCCAGGTGACCGAGTCCCAGGGGGTGTCTGGAGTGGGCCCGAGAGTCTGCGCCCTGCACCCTAGCATGCAGACCGGCTGCTCGTGTTCCTGCTGGGCTGCGTGGTGCGGATGCTGGAGGGGGTCCGGGGCTGGGAACAGCAGCTCCATGGAACTGAGTCGGGGCCGCCGGCTCGCTGGGCACTGCCCCACAGCCCTGCGTCCCCGGCCGCTCGGCCGGGCTGTGATTTTCCACTGACGCTGGCCTGATCTCACTGGCGGTGCAGAGCGGAGCGCGTGCGGCGGCCGAGGGCGAGCTGTCTACATGGGGTGACGCGGGATCCGGTGTCTGTGCGGCTGAGCGTGTCACTAATAGGATTCGCGAAGCCGTTTGGGTGTTGGTGGCGCGGCGGCTGCAGGAACCCAGAGGCTGCTCATTTGTGAGGAATGAATAATTTATTTGTTTTCAGATGACTTACTCCTTCATCACAGCTCTGGCAGCGAGCCCGCACACTCTGTCGGCCGCTGAGTGAGTGGCTGCAGCAGGAGCTGCCTTCAACCCCGTGGGCGCCGTTTCTAGGCTATTGTTTGCAGGCTGCATTTTCGGGGGTCCAGATCCCTCCACTTGGGGTGCTCTCCTTCCTGTCTCTTCATGGAGAGGTCAGGTTTTCCTCGGGTTGCCTGCTTCAGGATGCACATCCCAGGCACCCGCTGGCCTTGCGGTCTTGGGGTGCGCTGGCAACCGTAGTATGAAGAACACAGTTGAGGTCTGTCTCTGGGACGCTTTGTTACCAATTTCCATGTGATTGACTGAAGGCCACACATGGCCGCCTCACCCTTGAAAAGTCCTAATTTTCACAAGTGACCAGTCGCCCGCCTCCCCCCACCCCCGTGGTCCTTCTGACACCAGCCTGAACAGCAGCCCCTGCCGACCCTGACCCTCAAGTGCCCTGGTAAGTTTCCCAAAATGAGCAAAGCTGTGTCACCAGCCCCCCGACGACCTTTGGCGTCTTTACCCCCCACCAAGGGTAGCCGCTGTTTGGCCCCCAAAACCAAGGGCTCGTTTCGTCTGTTCTTACTCTTCGTAATGGATCAGTGCAGTGTGCGGCCACTTGGCTCACGGTCAGTGCAGAGGTTCATCTCTGCTGGCCTGTCGCAGGGGCTCGTCCTGACGGCGCTTCCATGTCTGAACACGCTGCGGTGGATATGTCCCTTGCAGAGGGACCCGGGGCGAGCTGTCCCCTGACAGGCACCCCCACACCCTCTTCTGCTGGCCACCAGTGTGGCCCACTGTTGAAATACAAAGCGCTGAGGCCCTGGTTCGTAGAGTGTTGCGGTCACCTGCGCAAATAAGCCGGCTTTTCAAAGCAGTGGGTCCCTTTCCTCCTACTGTGCTGAAAGCTCGGGTACACGGGGAGTGGGGATGGGTGTGGGGGCTGCAGCAAGACCCTTGCAGCGGGAATGCCGGCTGCATGCCCGGGTGAGCAGGGCAGGTGGGCACTGGCCACAGCCGCACGGGCCCAGTGTTCAGCCCACGGTCGTGGTGCCTGCTCCTTCCAGTTCCCGCCCCCTCTGTGGGGCTTGCGGCCTGGGCGGTCTCATCCATATGAGCAGGCCATGCGGAGCTCAGCCATGTTTTGGTCAACACGGACCACACAGACAACGGGTCCAGCGGGCTCTGCCTTGCAGCCTGGCTTTGGAGGGCTCACCACGCAGGAGAGTGTGATCACACGCACGACATGGGAGCCTCAACGACCGCCCAAACACCCGCTTCTTGGCTGTGCCTGCTGATCAGGGACACGTGACTCCGTCCTGGGGCTGCTCCCAGGTGCGGCCCAGCGGGCAACCCTGTCCCCCAGCTCTGTTCTTTTTTTTAAATATATAAATATTTTAAAGATTTATTTATTTGTGCATACAAGAGCTGGGGTACAGGCCAGAGTTGCGGGGGTGAGAGGATTCACCAGAGACAGAGCAGGGAGCAGAACAGGCAGACTGACCGAAACACACTGCCGAGGGGAGCAGCGGGTGAGGCAGGAGAGGTCTGCTGCACCATGTGGGTCCCCTCCCTGACCGGGGGCAGGGATCAAACTTGTGCTGCAGTGGCTGCAGTCTGCTTCACAGTGCGTTGCTTAACCCACTGTGCCACCAGGGAGGGCCCGTTCCTGCATGGAGCAGTGGGCACACCTGACTGGAGGTGGGGCTGTGTACACCCATGACGGTGATCTCCAGCCACGGTCCTTAGCGCCAGGGCCTTGGTGGAATTAGTCACCCAAAAGCCACAGTTCTCCCGGAAATAGTCCTGATGCAGACAGCATATCCATCTTTGACTCCAGACCCCACTCTCTCTCTCCCCCATGGGGTCTTTGCTTCCTAATTAAGTTGGATTTCAGGATATATTAAAATAATTTGCCATCATCAGAGTACATCCATCTGATGCGTGAGCGCGCGGGAGAGACGGTCTGGCTTCCCGCAGACCTGGGTTGGCCAGGGGGCTGGTGTGGCCGCCGAAAGGAGGGTGCTTTTCTGACTGTATCCCAAGGACTAACCAGCCAGCACTGTGGGAAGTGAACTCCCCCCAGGCCTGGGCCAGGAGGGCAGGAACTGACCCCCAAGCAGCCCATTTCTAGAAATTGTTAGGTGTGGTCTCTAGAAATTGTTAGGTGTGGTGTAGCCTGGAGTGGCAGTCTGGGCCCTGAGTCCCTTTCCAGAAACTCTTTTATGGGCTGATTGTATGGCCTGTGGGACTGCCCCTCCCCCGTTGGATTGAGTCACGGCCTTGAATATAGGGGTCCCAAGAGTTCACATGTGGTTACCCTCCTGACACCTGGTACACACCTGAGCATCCTCCAGTGGACCTGGGGCGCCACAAAAGTGGGAGGGTGTCCCCACATCTAATGCCTGCAGGTGCTCAGCACCTGTGTGGCTGCGGACTGGAGGGGAGGGATTGGGGAGAGGTCCCAGGGCAGGGGCAGGGGAGGACCTCTGAGGATGGTCTGCAGCCCAGCCTGCAGCACATTCCTGGGCCCAGTCCCAGACACGGTGGGATGCCGGGATGTGCATGTCTGGGGGATAGGCTGGGCGGCCCCCAAGTTGTCCCCTTGCTCTATGACCCTGTGACCTGCTTTTTGTTCTTCTGTCTTCTGGCACAGAGAGGTAGGAAGCCACTAGCTTAGATCCTTATGTTTTTGGTAAACAGCTGTATTGAGAAGGAATTCATGCCCCATATAATTCATTCTGAATTATGGAACATAGTGGTTTGGTGCATTCACAAAAAAGTGCAGCTATCACAGTGAAGTTTAGGAAACCCCAAGTTTAGGAAACCCCATCACCTCAAAAGAAAACCCCATGCCCTTTAGCAGCTACCTCCCATTCCTTCTCCCTATTTTCCCTCCAGTCCTAAGAAACTATTTTCTCTCTTTATAAATTTCCTACTTTGGATATTTTATATAAGGCAGTCATAATATTTGTCTTTTTGTGACTTCTTTCACTTAATTTGTTTTCAAGGTTCAACTTTGTTGTGGCTTGTGCCATTACTTCATTCCTTTTTATGACTGAATAATATTCCATTATAGGAGTATACCACATGCTGTTTAGTCATTCCTCCATTGTTCTCTTGGGTCTATGCCTAGGAGTTTCTGGGTTTTATAACTGTGTTTAATTATTTGAGAAATTGCCACTGTTTTTGCAACATGGTAGCACCATTTTTCATTCCCAGTAGCAGTACATGAGAGTTTCAACTTCTCCAAGTCCTTGACAACCTTTGATCTGACTTTTTGACTCCAGAAATCTTAGTGAGTATGAAGTGGAAGCTCATTAGGCTTTTGATTTACATTTTTAAAATAAGATTTTATGTCTGCATACCAGAGCTAGGTACAGGCCAGAGGCATGGAGGTGGGGAGTGGTGGTGAGAAAATTCACCAGAGACAGAGGGGGGAGCAGAATAGGCAGATCGACTGAAATACACTGCTGAGGGGAGCAGTGGGCGAGGCAGGAGAGGTCTGCTGTGCCCTGTGGGGATCCTGTCTCCACCCCAAACTCATGCTGCAGTGGCTGTGGAAGCCCCATGGTGAGGCTCTCAGCCCCTTGCATTGTCAGGGAGGCTCTGATTTGCATTTTTAATTGATATTTTCTTGTGCTTATTTCTTGTCTATCTTCTTTGGAGAAATGACTATTCAAGTTCTTTGCCTATTTTTAAAATTGGTTTATTTGTCTCTCTTTTACTAAGAATTCCTTATGTGAAAATTCTAAATACAAGTCCTTTAGCAGATATATAATCTGCAAATATTTTTACCCATTGTGTCTTTTCAGTGTCTTGATCGTGTCTTTTGAAGCACAAGTTTTTACTTTTGATGAAGTCCAATTTATCTGTCTCTTCTTTGGTGTTTGGACTTTTGGTGTCATAAGTGAGAATCCCTTGTCAAATCCAAGATCGTGAAAATTTACCTCTGTGTTTTCTTTTGAGTTTTGTCGTTTTCATGGTCATATTTCATCAAAGATTTGCACTGCAGTTTGCATATGGTGTGAGGTAGGATCCTCATTCATTCTCTTGCAAGTGGCTGTCCAGTTGCCATGGCACACCCTGCTGAAAATCAGTAGATCACATGTATGTGGGTTTATTTTGGGATTTGCAAGTCTTTTCCGTTGATCCTTATGTCTCTTCCTGTGCCAGCTCCACAATATCTTGAATATCCTTTACGCAGGAAGGGTCATGGCATCTGCTATTTATAGAGGTAAATTTATCTTTCTAATCTAGATGCCTTGTATTTTTTTCCTCCCTCCCACACTTCCTCCCTCCCTCCCTCCCTTCCTCCCTCCCTCCCTCCCTCCCTCCCTCCCACCCTTCCTTCCTTCCTTCCTTCTTCCCTCCCTCCCTCCCTCCCTC
>JAGFMF010011799.1:7255701-7294922 GCA_019455555.1 Galemys pyrenaicus | reverse complement strand
TCCTCCCTCCCTTCCTCCCTCCCTTCCTCCCTCCCTCCATCCCTCCCTTCCTTCTTCCCTCCCCCCTCCCTTCCTTCCTTCCTCCCTTCCTCCCTTCCTTCCTTCCTCAAAGTAATAATGATCTCAGAATGAATTTTACAAGAGTTTGTAAAGAATTAGTATTAATTTTTTAAATATTTGTCAAATTCAACAGTGAAGCCTTTGGGTCTAGGGTTTTCTTTATGAGTAGTTCTTTTGATTACTAATTCAATCTCTTCTTGATTATTATATCTGTTCAAGATATAATAATATATCTCATTATAGGCTTTTAGGTTGTCTATGTCTTCCTGTATCTGCTTTGATAGTTTTTATCTTTCCAGTTGGTTTAAATTCTTATAGGAATGTTTTCATAGTCTTTCTGCTGATTTAGTTGTAGTTGACATTTATTGAATTCTTCCTACATCCCAATCATTTTTCCCATTACAAGAATTTGATAAACTAGGTAGTATTATCATCTCCATTTTACAAAGGGAGAAACAGGAAAGGAAAAAAGTTAAATATTGGGTCGAGGTGACACAGAAGAGCTGGCATTTGGGGTGAGGTAGTCTGGTGCCTCCGTGCTCCCCAGACCTTCCTCTCTCACGGGTCTGTGAGAGTAGCTCGAAGTATGAGAATGAGTCAGACTTGATCACTCCCCAGAGAACCCAAACCTAAGAGAGGGTGTGCCCTAGGCCTAGCATGAACAAAGGTTGGGATAGCCAGGGTGTCAGCAAGGGCCCCACTGAGAAAGTGACAGGTGAAATGGGCCTGGATGGCCTGCTCAGGTCAGGGTGACTTGGGAGACGTTTTTGAGCCCCAAAGGGCATCCCAGAGAGCCTGCCCCAAAGATGCCCGTGCCCCAGCCCGTGGGAGCTGGGAGTGGTAGAGCAGAACCACTGGGTCTGCTTGCGCAGTCAAGCTTCCAGTTGTCGGCCCAGAGAGGAAGAGGCACAGCCATTTGTGAGACAATCGCTAGACAGAAATCAGGAGCAACCAGACATAACTCAACGTAATTCTTCCTGCATAATGACTGCTGCTGCTGGGCTCTGTCTGCAACAAGGACTGTAATCTTTATCTGTCACAGGAAAGCTGGTGGCCGGGGAGCCCCTGTGGCTGAGCGATAGAGCGGGGAGGAAATTTGCAATTTGAGTTAATGGAGTGTTTCCCAGCAGCCCAGGAGCCAGGCCTTCCAAGTCCCAGGAATGATGGACCCTTCTGCTAGAACCCGGGGTCAGAGCTGCCAGCCCCATGGGACGCAGCAGTCCTGCTTTGTCACAGGATGGGAACACGAGGATGGAGGGATGACAGTCTGCCCCCCCTCCCAGCCCTCTGCTCTGCCCACCACCCCGCACTGACCCGAGAGGCCTCTGTGTTTCATGGAACAAGAGGCTTCAAGGGGTGTGCAGTGGACACAAATGCTGTCCCGTCACTGAGCTGGTCGCTGAGCATGTTGGCCACGCGGCTGGGCACTGTGCGGCCGCCGGGGCCAGCATGGCAGCGTGCTGGCTTACAGTCA
The DNA here is from genome assembly GCA_019455555.1 of Galemys pyrenaicus. Lineage (NCBI taxonomy): Eukaryota > Metazoa > Chordata > Mammalia > Eulipotyphla > Talpidae > Galemys > Galemys pyrenaicus. The sequence goes on along the minus strand of JAGFMF010011799.1, from coordinate 7,293,388 downwards.
GGCAGGGCCCCTGGCCCCAGGATGCCGTGTGGCGGGGGGGGGGGTCCTGGAGGGCAGGGTCTGGCCAAGAGGGCCAGTGGCCACCGCGCACCTGCCCCCACTGGCAGAGGCCCCTGACTGCGCGTCTCCTCTGAGCCTGGTGATGGATGCGTCCCTGCATCTGGAAAGAGGCACACAGGCTTGGGATTTGCACTCAGGACGGCCTGCTTAGCTGCGTGTGACCTTGGCAGTGTTTCTTCCTGGTCGGCAGCTGTTAACGGGCCATTAGGATGGGCTCTCCGCGTTAGGGGTGGAGGAAGGCGGGTTGATGGAATGATGACTGGACACAGGCTTCCAGCACATTCTGCTGCTAGCTCTGTTACTGGTTTTCTCAAAGGTGACCTTGGGGAGGGCCCCTGGTCCCCTGTGCTGTGATTTCCCCGCGCATCCAAGCCCAGCTCACAGAGCAGGGCGGGAACTCAGTGGAGGCCCTTGGCTGGAAGGTGTCCCAGAACAAGACGGGACTAGGGGGCTCAGAGCAGCTTCAGGGCGGCGACACCGCTCTGCAGGAGTGTGGCAGATGAATGTCATTCATCATTTGTCCAAACCCACGGGAAATACAGCACCGAGAGTGAGCCCCGATAGGAGCTACGGGCCCTGGGTGATCCCATGTGTCGACACGGGCTCAGTCGTGGTCACGGAGGCCTCTCTTGTCCCTGTTGACAGTGGTGGCCCAGTCACTGGACTTTCCTGCTTAGTCTTGCAACGAAGAGAAAACTGCTCTAAAAGAAGTTGCTAAATATAGATGTGTGCGTGTACATATGTGCTTTCACATATGCCATTTGTGTTTATACGTGTGGCATACATGTACATGGCACTTTATGCGCACACACGGCACTGTATATGGCACTACCTTCAAAAACAGTGACCGTCCAGTCACAATTTCTGGTGGGGAGACTTCTGGCTCTTCTGCAGGTGCTGAATCCCTGCAGTGGGCTTGAATAGCAGAATCGGTCAGTCGGCATGTGACGTTCTGTATTAGGGAAAGAGGGTGAATTTCAACTCTGGCAGAATGTGCTCCACTTCCACTAGTTTGCATGTGGTGCAGTTTGGGGGGCCCTGTGCCTGCTGGAGATCGTGGGTTGAGAGCCCGCTGCCTCCAGGCTCTGAGCAGTGCAGGAGATCAGCCCTCCCTGCCTCAGGATTGCTCTGTCAACTGCAGGGTAGGCGGGGGGTAAAGCAAGGGACCCCCCTTGTGCACCCACACGGGCAGGCAGGCTCCTCGGGTCCACTTGGGCGGGAGCACGTGGCGAGGGGTCCTCTCTGCAGGAGACAGGCTGTTACAAGAAAGTAACTGCGTGACGTGGGAAGGAAAAGGCTCCCGGGAAGTCCCCGCACTCGAGGGAGGCGAGAGATGGCAGAGGAGCCAATGGGGGGTGGAAGCATGGTTGGGGGACCCGGCTGCCCAAGCTCCATCTTGCTCTGCCACCTGGCAGATCCGTGACCTCGAGCTGTGGTCGGCTTCACTAGAAGTGCATTTCCCCATCTGTAAAGTGGGGCAATAATCACCCGCCGCACAGAGCTGTTGGGGGTTGCACGGCTAAAGCAAACACAGCGCGCGTCTCCCCAGCACCGTCTACGCGGGAACCAGAGCCACGAGGGTGTTACAGTCACACGTCATGTCCCAGCCCATCTGGATGCTGGGTAGCAGAGTGGGTGAAGGAGGAGCCCCCAACGGTTAGACCAGCACGGGGGACCCACGCACTGCTTGCACCAGAAGCTGGTGGTGGTGACTGGGGAGTGGCGGGACCCAGAGTACTCTGCTCCCTGACTGTGAGACACCTGGTAGAGCTGGGGCCTCTGCCTGCCCTGGTCACCTGAGCCCGTGGGTGTGATCTGCCCCGGACGGGGTGAGGTGTGTCGAGGGGAGGCCTGGGAGACTGAGCCCCCCCACCCCGCCAGGGAGTGGTAGGGAAACAGGAAAGCATGGCTCCGGCTTTCAGTGACTGGCCACCTGGCCTGAGGACTGAGGAGTGGCCAGTGTCTCACGGAGGCTTCTGCTCCCAGGGTTCTGGCGGCCTCGCTCCCCCAGGGCAGGGGCTGGGAGCCTATGCTCGTGCCTGACCGCTGTGGAGTGCCCGGGAGCTGGGGTTTGTGCGTGTGGGACTCTCAGTGCCTGGGTCCTCCCCACAGACACAGGGGAGCACGCGAGACAAAGGGCACCCACAGCCGGCGTCACCTGTGCCCCTCTCTTCCAGGGCATGGTCTAGTGGCCCCATCAAGGACACAGAACCAGCCGCGAGGTTCTGACCTCTGCTCCATCTCTGCCTTTGTTGACCTTAGGTAAGTCCCACTGGAGGCCCAATGGTTCTGGAGGTGGAAGGGAGTCAGGACTAAGGATGGAGGCTCCCGCTACATGGTGGGGGTCCTGCCTGAGTGGTTTGTGGCACAGGGCAAGACCCTGATGCTTGAGATGAAAGGAACCCAGGTCTCTCTGGGCAAATCGTTTGAGGTTGCTTCAGTTAAGGACGTGTCCAGGGAGGGACTTAGAACATCCATCCGTGTCCAGGGCAAATGCTGAAAAGGACGCTAGGAGGGAGGGCAGAGTGGAAGTTCTGTGTGTTTCTCTCCTGATCTCTTGGAGCCTCCACCAGCTGTACCTGAACTCTTCCTTCCCCGGCCCACCGCCACCTCATGAAGAAGGAAACGGTAGGAGGTGTGCTCAGGGCTCCGTGCTCCCCACCCTCATCCCATGGCCCTGGGTCTTCCCACAGGACCCCTCCTAGGAAAGCAAACGCCCTTCACCCCCAAACCACTGTGGCCTTCTTCCCATCCTTGTCTTCCCCTCCTTCTGGCCCCAAATTGACTTCTCTGTCCAGATCCCCATCTGGTTATTGGCTCCACATCCATCCGGTCCCAGAAGCCAGCATATTTCTGGGCCCCCCTTGTCCTGTCACCTGCCTGTCACCCCGAACTCTTCCTGAGGTCCCCCACTCCCTGCCTCAGTCCCGCTCGGTCCCTCTGCACCTCCTGATTGGGCCTAGCTGCCGTCAGGCCCCTCCCGCCCCGCTGGACCCCACTGCTGATGCCCCCATGGGGCTGCTGCTGCTACTCAGCTCGGCCGAGGGCAGAGCCCGGAGCACTTGGCGTCTCCTCGGCCAGGTCTGACTGCAGCACCCCCACTCCACCNCCCCCCCCCCCCCCCGCCGCCTTCTCAGTCACTGATGCCGGCCGTGTCTGGTTGTGTCTGGTTGTGTCGTCCAGCCCTGGGCCTTTGCCCAGCCGGCGCCCTCCGCCTGGCCCACTCCCCCTGAGTTATCCTGGTCCGCGCCTGTCTGTCCTCTGGAGGGCTCTGCTGGGCACCGGGGCGACTCTGACCGCTCTCCAGCTGGCTGCCCTGACACAGGTGCCGCCATGGGGTGAGAACCCAGCTCGCTCTTCCTGGGTGTGTGGTTCTGTCTAAGTGAGGAACCAGGCAGTGGGAAAGAGAACGGCCTCTGACCTGGATTTGTGCACTCGGGACCCACTGGGCACTTGGCCTCTCCCACGTGCCAGCTGTCAGAGGGTTGGCCTGTCCATCCTCCCTGGGGGCTGCAAGGTTAGCGCTGAGAGTAGTGTCCAGTATGGCCCAGGCCAGGGAAGCCTGTTGCCCACTGTCTCGCTACCTGTCTCCCCTGGGGATGGCCGGGGATAGACCGCAGGGTGTGCTCGCAGCAGCCTCCACCTCTGCCCCCTGCCCCCGAGCACGAGGAGAGACTCTGCAGGCCCACCCGGCCTCCCCAGCAATCACACACTCATCTGCTCAGCAAACACTACTGGGCATGTGCTCCGTGCCAGGAAGCTTGTTGGCTCCCGCCTCCTGGTGCAGAGCGCCAGAATAAAGTGTGGTCCTCAAGAAGTGTGTATTCTAGTCTGGGAAGAGAAGAAAATGAACTCAATCAAATGTAGAGGGAAAACAAAGCAGGAAAGGGAGATAATGAAGTGTGTTGGGTAGGGGACTTGGGGCAGACCTCTCTGAGAACTGAGCTACGCTGAAGAAGGTGAGGAAGCAACAGAGCCTGTGCAGAGGGCCTGAGGCAGAGAGTGCTGGAGGGGTTAAGGACCCAACAGGACTTCTGCGTCCTGAGGGGACGAGCAAGTGGGGTAGGCAGTGGGTGGGCCAGACAGAGGGGAGGGGGATTAGACATCCGAGGGGCAGGACACTCCAACACAAAACCAAATTGCAAAATGGGTGATTAGCAGTGCCCCATGGTAGCTGGAATTGTACTTAAATCCTCTGGGCTTTCTGCTTCCTTTAAATAGTGAAGCCTTCTCTTACAGCTCAAAGATAATTGTTGCCTATGGAGATTTGCTTAACCACAATTCTTCTGTTAAATTAACCCCTGTAATGAGATTTTGGTTCTGTGGGAGCAGGCCCGCCCCTGGCTGTTAGGCCTGCACCCCAAGGTGTTGCCTCATCTGTAGGCCCCAGTAGGGGACCGCCCAGCTGGCCCTCCCCAAGTGGCCTGCCAGGTAGAAGCTGCTGCGGTTTTGAGGCTGGGCACCAAGAAAGGGGGAATCCTGACCTGGCTGTGAGTTGAGGGTTATTTTTAGAGTGACTTGGGATGACTTGGCAGTACCGCACATATGGGCATCTCCTTTAGCCTCACTGAAGGGGCAGATCCTGCATGAGAGCACCGTGGGTGCATGCGCGCGCGCGCACACACACGGAGCGGCACCTGATGCGGTTGGGCGAATGCTGGGCAGTCCATGGCAGGCTGGGGGCTGTCGTTCAATCAGTCTGCAGGGCCGCCGGCACCAGGCAGGGGAATTCCTGCCCACCAGCACCCCAAGCCTCTGCTCCAGACAGGTTTCTCTGCTTGAGGGGCTGTGATGTGCTCAGTGATGGAACCCCAGCCTGGACTCACCTCCTGGGGGGCAGGGAGATGAGAAGCAGATGACAAAGGCAGGGTGGGTCACTGCAAGTCAGTCTTTCCTCGGTGCCCTATTGTGGGACAAAGGGGGCAGCTCCCCAAACAGTGAATCACCAAGCGAAGCCCTGAGAGCTCCCTCCTGCTGGGGGCAGGGCTGGGCCCGAGCCTGGTCTGGGGTTTTGCAGGCTCCCCCTCCCCGTGGCCAGCCTCAGGTGGCTTCCTGCTTCCCCGGGCATCCAGCACCATCTTAGAAGATGGTCAAATTCCTCGTTTTTTGACACTGGCCCTTGAATATTCTTGGACTTGTCAGACCCCAAGTCCAAATGTGTAGCCTGGAAATATGAACTGGGATTCTTATGGGGGCGCTCTGGGCTGTTGCTGGGACCTTGGGGTCTCAGGGAAACACTAACACCCACGTCGGGAATGTTTGGGGTTGGAAAATGTCTGAAGGGAAATTCAGAGACCTGGGTAGGGTGGGGGTTGGGAGGGTGTCTCTGAAGGGCATGCCGGACCTCCTTGGGCCACAAGCCCTGGAGGACCCTGGCTTCACACGGGCCTCCGCTGAGAGAAAGGGGCACCCATACTAGTGGCCTTCTTGCACCCCTCCCTGCTCAAGTCCTGCCAGTGTTCCAGGCACCAGGCGAATTGGTGGGTGGTTAGCCCTCGCCATGTCCTGGGTGAGTGGGGTTAGGGCTGAGTCCTCAGGAATGGCCAGGAAAGGGCCCGCCCCCCGAAACCTCGAGTCCATCTCTTTAATTCCTTCCTGTATTCCCGCTTCTGCTCCCAACGCCCAGGCCCAGGCCTGGCTTAGCACTAATGGGGTGCAGGAGAAGGGGCAAAGGAGCTCGTACTTGCCTTCTTGGCTGGACTAGAAGCACCCTGAGGGTGCCGAGGCTGCCCCCCAACACTCAGCACTGATCTCCACATAGTGGGTGCTCCCCTGCATGTGAGCGTGCGTGCCCCCAGCTCCCCTCCAGCATCGATGGCTTCAGGGGTGTGATTTAGAGGAATAATCAGCACTGGGCAGCTCTGTGTGCCATCCTCACCCCAATTCTAAACACACCAGCAACAGCTCCCTACCCCGGCCACCGGGGCCCCCAGGTGCGCCTGGGATGACACCATCCAGGCGCCTACATTGTAGCCACCTGAGGCCATTTTTATTGAGAATGACTTACTGTTTTTATTTCTTCCCAGAGACATTAAACATGAATCAAATAGCATATGAGATGATTCACTGGAAGTTTTCATCCAAATTTAAAAAACAAAAAAATTTGGATCCGCGGGCGAGCTGAGTGGGGAGCCATGCCAGACTGGGCTCCCCACAGCCGGCAGCCCCCGTGACCTGGTCCAGCTGACCCGGTACATCCTAGAGCCTTGTCAGGGTGCACGGGACCCCAGGGGGCACCATGTGTGGAAACACCCCTGAACTATGACATTCATAGCGACATCTCCTCTCACAGTTTCCGCCACGATTTCTTAGCATCTTAGCCAAGCCTCACTCATTTGGGGCCCATGAATTGAGAAGTTAGTCATCACTCAAGCAGGGACCTGGCAGAAATTTCTCTTTGTAGCATCCACAGGGAAAAGAGCTAAGCAAGGAACCTGCCAGCCGAGATCTGAGGGAGAGACACAGAACCCAGTTGAAGTAGCAGACTTCTGGGGTGCCCTGGGAGCCTCGGGGGAGACGCTCGGAGACAGGCTTTGGGGTAGACGTGCCTCGGGCCCCGTTGTCCACACTCATTTTTACGGATGAGGAAAGTGAGGCGTGTGACTGCCAGGACCAGGCTCAGAGGGGCACGGGGCGTGCTGGTAACAGGGGGTTCCCACCTACCTCACGGGCTCCCTACCTCACAGCACCCATTGTCCAGCCCTCGCCCTTTACCTGAAAACCAACCCAGAGGTGCTTTTCCAGGTACTTTTGACTCAGGCTTTGCAAGTTTGAGCTGTCCTTGGAGCGCTTGGTCCTGGGATTTGGAGGTGCCTCTTCGTCTTTTCCGTGGCTGCTTCCCTCCCCAGCTGCACAACTGTGAATCTCTCCATGTGCTTATCCATGTTGTCCTGTGACTGCTCCAGGTGCCTGGCGGGGCGGCAGGCCCAGAGTCGTGTGGCGGGGACAAGGGGCTAGCTGGTGGTGCAGGAACCCCCCTGCGCCCCACACTCCCACCCAGGCTGCAGGACCTCCTACCCGGCTCTGTTACAGGCACCCCAACCCCCAGCCCTCACTTTTCTTAGTCCTCTCAGGGCTGTGTGACACCAGCAGGTGGGGGCCGTTATTTCCCTTTTACAGCCCAGGAAACTGAGGCCGCGGGAAGTTAAGACATAGCAGGATATAAGGGGGGCTGGGACATGACCCCCATGGGGCCCTTTACTATGTGCCTGCTGCCCGCTGCAGAACCCTATGTCCATAACCATCACGTGTCCGACCTGCAACCCCAAAGCCTGCATTCTGGCCCCATCTTACAGAGGACCAAACAAGCTTGTTCTGGGGTGTCGAGGTGGGGAGTGCTCCCCGACTCCAGGGTCTGGCTCCAGTGTCCCCCAGGAGCTGCCCTCCAGTTGGGTCCCCTGCAGAGTGGGTTGGGCACCGGCCCCTAATTTTGGGGCTCCCTGAGCAGCTCGCCCATGCAGGCCAGTCAGGGCCGTGAGGCACAAGTGACCAGAAGGATTGGCTCCCAGGTGTCAGGGGTTAGCACCCCAAATCTACACGCATAATAAGCTGAGTTGGACTGGGAGCCCCTCTGCCCGGGCAGGTCTCTGGAGAGGCTCACTCAACCCCAGGCACCCCTGCCTTGTCAGCAGTGTCCGGCCTCAGGTTCCCATCGAGCGCAGCTGGCCGTGCCTGGCTTCCGGCTGAGAAGACTTCAGGCAGTTCACAAGATTACTGGCTTCATGTTTTTCTGCTCCATTTGACTGTGATCAGGGCCCTGGGGCCTCCACTAGAGCATTCATCCTGTGTTTTCATGGGGCTCGGGGCTTGGGGGGAGGTGGGGCATGCGAGCCCACCCTTTCCTGTCCCCTCTGGTTTCCCTCCCAGACATTCTCCTCCTGGAACCGGAGGAGAACTAACTCTTGGTGCCTTCTCCGGCCATGTCCTCCACTCACGTCCCAGCCCCTGCGGCTGCGTGGCTTCTGCCCCAGCCACCTTGCCCTGGCACACCCCATCCCTCTGCCTGCCCATCTGGGGAACACGGGGCACCTAGAGGTGACTCAGCCCTCACCTGGAGACAGGCCCGTTGTGCGGGCCCCGTGAGTAAATCTCGTTCTGCTCCTTGCCCCCCTGTTTCACGAGGGTGGGGTGCCGTGGGCACCTGGGGGAGCGTCTGTGGTTTTTCACTGAGGTTCCGACACCTGGCCCAAAGAGAATGTGAGGAGACAGATTCAGAGACTTACGCCCCACTTCAGCCTGGTGTTTGGGGCCAACCCCACATTTGCCTTCAGAGCAGGGCGAGAGGCCTGCAGTGGAGGTGAGGAACCAGGACCCCACACCCGAGCCCACTCCAGGCCCCGGCCAGCTCTGGGTGTCCACAAGAGCACAGGGCTGGCCTGTGGACAGACAGACGGGGGTTTCAGCTCAAAGGAGTGACCTGGTCTGGCTTGGTTGCTCCTTGGATCTGGCTTGGGAGTTGTTCTCTTGGGAGTTTCTGTTTCTTTGCCCTCCGGTTCTTTCCGTGTACACTCTTCTGTGTCTGTTCCACTAACCCACCTTCCTCCACTGTGGGAGCAGCCCAGAGCATCCTCCCGGGTGGCGGTGACATGGGATCTCTGGTAAGGCCACACTGTGAGCCAGCCCAGCCAGAGAGCCGCAGGGAACCCACAAGGAACAGTGAGGAGTGATCCCCTGGGGGACAGGGAAAGGAGGGCCTGGAGAAGGGGCCTGGAGTCAGACATGCCCCAGGCCCTCTACTCTGGTGCAGCTATTCCTGGGCCGGGAAATGGAAATTTCCAGAACACCGAGTCTGAATTACCGGATGTCCCTTCTTGGAGCATCAAACCTGGCGCTTTGCCATCTTAATCCCTGCTGTTCCTTCCCATGTCCCTAATGCAGTAGAGGAGAGGGTCTGAGAAGAAACCCACTCACTCCGTCTGTCCATCCATCCCAGCACCTGGAGGCTCTTGGGATGCATGGATAGAGCCGTCATTTCCAAGATGCTGACTGAATGACTGTCCAGCCTGTTCTGGGCACTGAGGAGATACACTGGCTGACAAGAGGAGGCACACGGCAAATACACTCACATAGCACCATGCCAGGCAGTGGCAAATGCTTTTATTTATTTATTTATTTTTTAAGATTTACTTATGATGCACACAAGAGCTGGGGTACAGGCCAGAGTTGTGGGAGCTGAGAGGATTCACCAGAGACAGAGTGGGGAGCAGGACAGACAGATTGACTGACATACACTGCTGAGGGGAGCAGAGGGCGAGACAGGAGAGGTCTGCTGCGCCATGTGGGTCCCCTCCATGGTCGGGGATGGAACTCGCGCTGCTATGCCACGCAAGTGGCAAATGCTAAGGAAATGGACAGGATAGGGACTTAGGCGTGAGGGTGCTGCTTGCGAGGGTCCCTTGGAAGAGGTGTTCCCCAGAGATTCACAAAGACGTGGTGTTGGGCATGTGCCTGGCTGATCCTGAGGACATAGAAGGGCCCTGAGGCCAGATGGGCCCAGCAGGCTTTGTGGGCTTGAGTGAGATGAATGAGGGAAAGACACAAGTCATGATATACTAGAAACTGGGGCATACTAGAAGTAGGTTTAAAAATGGTATCAGTGTGCAAAGGAAAGAGCAATTGTAGCTGTAGAGAGGCTCAGAAATGCTTGCTCAAGGGGGTGACTTTTGAGTTGGGCTTTGGTGGATGACTAGGAGTTTGCTGGGCAGCTGGGGTGAGAAGCCACATGGATGAACAGGTAGAGGTACCAGGTGTGAAGGGAGAGCCCCTGTGATTCCTCTTCCTGTTGCATTAGCAGTTTCTATCAGGGCAAGAACATTCTCTTGGGATTTCCCTTTTTCTCTTTCTCCAGTTTCACAGAGGGCTTTTCAGCCTCTGGAGAGTGGAAACAGGATGACTTAAGATAGGGCAGGGATTTCAGTGGCTAGCTTGCTGCCTCCCTGCCCCTCCTTCCTTTCATTTCTTAATTTTTTTTAAGTTTGGGGATTTGAAGCTGCTGGATGCAGAAATGTTCTGTCACATTGCTTAACTAGGGTCACCGGGGGGGCCCTCTAGCTGGTAAAACCCCGATGCAGCAGGCTTCAGGAAGCTCCCTGGAAGTGCGCCCCTGAGGTCGGGGGGTTTCAAGCCTCCCTGCACACCCTGTAACTAGGCAGCAGGACCTCTTTCCCGGGATTGCACTGGTAGACTTTGGATAGTCTCCCATGGAAGGAGGAGAGGCACCCTTTCTACCCCCACTGCTGCCACCCTCCCCCGATACTTAGTGGACCTGCCTAGGTCTTTATTGTAGCTGACCTCTAGGGAAGAGGTAGAAGGTGCTGAAAATAGAAACTTGTGGCACTCATGTGCAGTTGGGAAATGTAAACACCATTATCTTTCACTCAAGGGCACTAAGAAGTGAAATAGACAAAGGACACCTCTCTGCACTGGGCTATTGTAGCAGTGAACCTGTGAACAGGTGCTAGTGAACTTGAAGAGTCCCTGCTTGGGGCCTCAGACCCACAGTGTCTCCAGAATCTGCCCAGGACTGCGCAAACACTAGAGATACAGCGTGAGCCACACTCAGACATGGTTAAACTTTCCCAGTAGCCTCATTAAAATAGTAAAAAGATACAGGGGAGATTAAGGGTAACACAGTTATTTTAACCCGTTATATCTCCATTGGTAGCATTGGTAACATTTATTTTTAAGATTGATTTATTTATTCATAAAAGAAGAATGTGGTACAGACCAGAGGCACGGGAAGTGAAAGGATTCACCAGAGACAGAGTGGGGAGCATAACAGGCAGATGCATTGAAGTATACTGCTGAGGGGAGCAGCAGGTGAGGCAGGAGAGGTCTGCTGCGCCATGTGGGTCCCCTCCCTGGCCAGGGGTTGAACTCACGCTGCTATGCAGAGGACGCTTCACAGTGTGTTGCTCAACCTGCTGTGCCATCAGAGAGGCCCGCATTTAATATTTTATATGCAATCAAGATAGAAGAATTGTTAAGTTGCTTTATATTAGATTTTCTTTCTAAGTCTCAAAGTCCAGTGTTTATTCGATACTTAAGTCCTGTCTACAAATTCACTCTCATTTTAAGTGCTCAGTAGTCACATGTGCTGATGGTTACTTTATTGGGCAAATCTGGCTTAGAGATGGAGAAACTGAGGCGTACTGGAAGTGGAGGTAGTAGGAAGTGGAGCCAGGACTTGGGGTCTTGAGCTCAGGTCCTGGAGAGCCTGTCCAATTTCGCCCTCTAGTGTCTGCTCAGCTGCACTGCAGCCTGAGCGGCCCCGGGGAAAAGGCCATGGATCTGCCCTCTGTGTCAGGACTTTGTGGGTTCTTGTAGGCCCCCAGTTCAGGACAACCTCTCCTGCTGCCTCTCACCTCTGTCATCCCCTTCTCTCCCAGGACAGGGACTTGTCCACAGGGGGGAGCATTTATGGGTGGGTCACCAGGACAAGGAACCAGCTCTGGTGCTATCCACAAAACAGCGCAAACTGTTTTCCACTGGCTCTGCTACCCCCGCTGTCCTGTCCCACCCCAAACTGAACAAGTGCTCCTGCCTCAAAACTAGTTTCTGAGCCCTTGAGGTCCGGGTTCCAACAGAGTCCCCTCCAGCCTCATCCTGAGCTTTGACCTTTGCTGCGTGCCCCTCCTCTCCCATCAACCTCCCCCTCTGTGTTACCAAGTCTGCTGCCCCGGAGCGCTTTGGAGCTCTGGCTCCATGAATGTTTAGGGCAGTGGGATGAAACAGCCACCGCCCCATCAACTGCCTCAAACTGTAATTAATGGAACGTTCGAGCACTTGGTTCTGGGAGCCATACCAAGCAGCTGATAACCATGCTTTAAGAAGGCTTTAATTTTGCAGGAAGTACTGACTTTTGGGTTAAATATTTTCACAGGGCTCCCAGCTACATGTTTATATTTTTTTAAAAAATAGCACATTAAGAACAATAACAGAGTAACGCAGAACCAGAAAGGGATGAATGGAGGTGGCGTGGATTCCCTCCCCCATTTTTCCATTACTGTGAATTAAAATGTCATCTTTGACGCTCTCAAGAGGCTGTTATTTGTCTATCCAAGCCCTACTTGGACTTGAAGCTTTTTAAGCCAACGAAGAGATGATACCAGCCCAGAATCGATTGCCCTCCCCTGGCAAACCCATTCTTTACTCCACCTTTCCCTGAAGATAAAAGTGAGATTTTCTAGCAAATGAAGGCAGGGTGTTTGCCTAGCAGCCAGGGCCAGGGGGCCATTCTGCTGGAAGATATGCTGTAAATATATCTTTGGCTTTGCAGACAGGATTGCTTTTTATTAGCTGTCTTTCAAGCCTGCCAGTTCGTTGGCTTAATTAACAGCAGAGGTAGCTCTGGTGTGCCTTGTTCTCCCCTCTGATGTCCCTACGAGATCACCTGCTCTGGGAGTGAGGCTCCGGGGGAGTTAGCATGAGGCCCTTCTTAGGAGCTGTCTCACCTAGGCCTTGGTGAGCACACGCAGGACGGCCCTGGAGGGACCAGGAGTGAGTGTGTGGGCGGGGGCTTTCCTGGCCTCGCCTCACGCTTCATGAAAATCACAGTGAGATCTTGTCAGACCCTCCTGGTGAGGAGTTTAAAGGAGAGGGCACGAAGATGGACGCCAGCTGGGAGCACTCGGTGACCTCCATCACCGCCCACGATGGACCGTGATGCTGAGCGGTGGGTTAGCCCAGCTACGAGGACTGCTTCCTGCTCGGCCCCGCAGGACACGGCCCCACCCGGCAGACAGGCAGGTCCCTCCCAAAGCCTCATTCTCTGTCTCTGAGACGGAGATCTTACTTTGCCTCCTCCCAACCTGGCCAGGTGTGACCCCCATTTTTTCCACCTTTGGGAGTCTGCCATGTGCTCCCCAGAGGAGGCCTGTGTGGTTTTCAACCACCAGTGGCCTCGGAAGTGGTTCTCCTTCAGTTTCGGGCCTACAAGCCTTCTTCCTAGGCCAGCTGCCTTGCTCCCTCGTGGGGATGAATGATTCCTCCTTGCAACACCCCCTCTTCGTGTCACTTTTTAGGTCCTGGACAGGCCAAGACATCTGTGCCCCGGGGGCCTTTGGGCAGCAGGGACATATCTCGGCCTTGCTCAGTGCTGTCGGCCGGGAGCCAGCCCTGCCCCCGCCTCCCGGCTGACCTCCTGTCTTGCAGGTGCGGCCGCTGCCGGACGCCATGGGCAAGCAGAACAGCAAGCTGCGGCCGGAGGTGCTGCAGGACCTGCGGGAGAACACGGAGTTCACGGACCACGAGCTGCAGGAGTGGTACAAGGGCTTCCTCAAGGACTGCCCCACCGGCCACCTGACCGTGGACGAGTTCAAGAAGATCTACGCCAACTTCTTCCCCTACGGCGACGCCTCCAAGTTCGCCGAGCACGTCTTCCGCACCTTCGACACCAACGGAGATGGCACCATCGACTTCCGGGAGTTCATCATCGCGCTGAGCGTGACCTCGAGGGGCAAGCTGGAGCAGAAGCTCAAGTGGGCCTTCAGCATGTACGACCTGGACGGCAACGGCTACATCAGCCGCAGCGAGATGCTGGAGATTGTGCAGGTGCGGCCTCGGGCGGGCGGGGAGCGGGACGGGAGGGCGGGAGGGCAGGAGGTGAGGCCTGGGCCCCTGCGGCTGGGCCCGCCCTCATCAGGCTGCTGGGCATCGGCTCATCCTCGGCCAGTTGTCCCCCGGCCCCTCTCCTGTGGGCTTTGGGAAGGTTGCCATTGCCACCTGACCTGGCAGATACAGCAGGTCCTCAGGTAACATGGAAGCATTCAAGGTCACTTACTTAGAACGCTGAGTTAGAACAGTCCCGACGGATGTTCTTCCAGGACCTGCTCTCTCTTCCTTTCGCTTAAAGTCCCTTTGCTTGAAATGGTCATTTCCAGGAGCCCATGGAGACGGCCGTTGCGCCCGGCTGTGGTGGTGACGGGGCCGTGTCTGCCGGTCACTTGCTGCCCAGCAGGCCCGGCCCAAGTGCTTTGCTCCCCTTTTCACCTTCACAACCTGATCAGGGAGTCGTTCTCTGTAGTTTCCCGAACCTGCAGCTCACAGACCTAGTAGTTAACAGTCGAGAATTAAAATAATTGCGAGGCCCCTTGGCACTTGCAGCAGCCACCTGCCCGGACCGCCGGGAGGCCCCTTGTTTGAGAACACAAGCAGCTTGCGATGAGACCCCCTGGACTCAAAGTGGTTGCATCAAACTGGAACGTTAGTGACCAACCCAGGCCCAGATGGACCCCCTCCCTTTTAGAGGCCTCCTTTCCCCTCCTGCCTGTCCACGGCTCAGGCAGGTCAAGCTGTTTTCCAGAAAGAAAGAAAAATGAATGAATGAATGAAATGAGTTTTGCACCTGTCAGGTGCCAGAGCTGAGAACACAGAGCAGCCTGGCTCTGGGTGGGGGTGCAGAGGGGACTATGCTCTAGAACCCCTCAGAGGGGTGTGCTCTGCAGTAAGGAGTTGGGAGCTGAGCATTGAGCAAAGGGCAGAGCCTGTGAACCGCCAGCCCAGCAGCCGCGGCCTGTGGAGAGCCCACCCCCTTCCCGGGGGGGCTTTTCACATAGTGAGAATGAACCCCACAGGCCTGGGGCTATGGCCCGTTGTCACTGGTACTTATGGGGTTCACGGCCGGGTCTCCAAGGCCGCGTGCCCTTGTTTTTAAGGGCAGAGTGAAGTCACGGAGTGGAATGCTCCCAGCGTGTGCAGTGCAAAGGGTTCTACACGTGGGGACCCAGGTCACCCCCACTCTCGGGAGCTATGGAGCCCTTCCCGCCCCCCCCCTGCCCCAGGGCTCCCTCCAGGGTCACCCCTTCATGCTGGAGTCACTTTTCGCTCTCTTGAGCTTCCTTTGCCCAACCTGCTGTCTGTGATATTCTTCCGAGCATTCCAGGGAAGGAGGCTCACAGACAGGCCCCACCTGCTTGAGAACATTCCAGAATCTCTGAGCACAGGCTTTTCTGGCTCCTTTGTAGGCTATTTACAAAATGGTGTCCTCCGTGATGAAGATGCCGGAGGATGAGTCCACTCCGGAGAAGCGAACGGACAAGATCTTCAGACAGATGGACACCAATAACGACGGTAGGTGGTCGCCGGGTTCAGGCAGTCGGGGGCAAGGGCGTGTTTGGGATGCTCCCCACTCTCTGTGCCTCGGCCCTGTCCTGCCCCCAGTCCCCTCAGTTCTGACCCTGTCAATCTCTGGGCATGTCCGGGGAGGGTGGGTTGGCCCTGGAGGGGTGGGCATCAAGGGGTTCCTGGCGGTGGGATCCTGGGCACCAGGCCACACCCTGCTCCCCTATATCCTGAGATGCAAGATTCCTGGGTACCTGTGGCAGCTGTGTGGGGGCCTCTGGGGTCACCCCCAGCAGCAGTGGTGGGCTGGAGGGGGACAGTGGCAGGATGTCCCTCAGGTTTCCTCCATTGTATTAGCTGTGAGATCCTGCCCTGCCTCCCCCAGCAAGGAGAAGGAGCACAGACCCACACTTCTGTCTGGCTCTCGCAGGGCAGACAAGCCAGGTCTGACCTACCTTCCAATGAAACGGAGTTTTAGAAAAGATCGGAAAAACCCAGGGGTGTGTAGGGGTTGCGCGTAAGCCAATTCACTGGAAGGGCTTTGGAAACCCCAAAGTGCTGTGCCCAGGTAGACGTAAGGAAGAGTCTCCCCCACTCCTGCTCTGGCGCTGCATGTAACCATGTCCAGCTTCCGGTGCCCGACCTGCTGTCTGTGATGTTCTTCCTCGTTTTCAGGAGGAGCAGGGAATATCTTTCTGGCTAGGGAAGGGCCCTTCAACCAGTGAGCGCCAAGTGAGGCTGGTGGCGTGGCCGAAAGCAGCAGAAACCCTGCCCGACAGGCTGCAAGCCCGTGAAACGTGACAGTGGCCTGTGGTGGCCTGGGCTGGCTAAACATGTCACTGCCCCCCAGGGGAACAAGGCCATGGCTTTGGGCTCCTGCACTGAGTGTTGACGCTCTGGGGCTCAGCTTGCGCCTCTGAGATTCAGCGTGATTGTGAGGATTCAGTGAGACGGTGCCCAGGAAGCTCTTAGCACAGTGCTGGCCCTTCACCAACCCCAGCTCAGCTTCCTCACCTGAGCCCCGCCCTTTCAAGCCTTCCAGGGTGCTGGTGACCTTGGAGCAGGTGACCTTGGAGCCATGCCCCTGGGACAGATAATGTGTCCTGTGGGCGCAGGCATGTCGTCTTGGGGTGTGGCCAGCTTCCCTTTCTCCTGTCCTCCGCCTGCAGGTAAACTGTCCCTGGAAGAATTCATCAAAGGCGCGAAGAGCGACCCCTCCATTGTCCGGTTGTTACAGTGTGACCCCAGCAGCGCCAGTCAGTTCTAAGGGCTCAGGCCTCTGGACAGTCGCAGAGAAACACAGGCTTGTCTTGCCGTCTAAGCTTTGCTTGCAAAAGCGGATGCCTCCTCCGTCATTCCTGGCCCTGGGCCATCCGTGCACCCGCCGTGCACCCGCCCGGGCCGGCTGCGAGCCCCTCCTCCCGCCCCCTCCCCGACACCCCCCAGGGCCACTCCCGGGGATGTTTACATGCAGGGTTCCCCGTGTTCTGGCTCCCTGGCACTGCCCCACCCACAGGGGCCCAGAGCAGCCATGGAGGACACTGGCGGGACCGTCTCAAATGGCACCAAGGCCAGCTAATTTATTTTGTGATCACAGGTGACTCTTTGGGAAAGGTGGGGACGGGGACGGAGGGAGTGTAGACAGGCAAGCCCTTCCCGTGCATGGCTCGCCTAGTCCCTTGTCGTCTCGAACGCAGCCGTGCCCACGTACACCCACCGTGGCCCCCTTTTCATATATAAATTATACGTATGGTGAAGTGACATGTAACGTGTAGGTCCCGTATTTAACGCCTTGACTGCCTTGAAGTGTGGTTCCCTCGTGGCCCGTGACCCCTCCGAGCCTGGTTATTTGTGGTATTTATGCACTCTCAGCTGCCGTGTCCAAGGGGAATGCATGCGTGCCGAGCTGTGGACCCCCGCCCGTCACGTCGTGAGCACACGCATCGTGTGAGGTCTATCGTCCTATTGATTGGTCTGGCATTTCTTGTATTAAAATGATCGAATAAACCGAATTCTCTGAGATTTGTGTGGCTTCTGTGGCGCGTGCACAAAGAGCCTCTGCAAATTTGGGGTCTCCTGTGCTCCCGGGGCTCGCTCTGTGTCTGTGAACTTGCTGATCAGGATCTGCTCAGGGCTGGATTATTTGTGGACACAAAGATGACCAGTGCTGGCAGGTGACTGTCCGCCTCTGTAGCCTCCCTGCCTCCCCCACAGCAGGACCATGACCAGCGAGCGGGAGGTGAGCCTGCGCACTGGCGTGTGGTCCCAGCTGCGGAAACCCAGCAGGTGCTGTACCAAGACGGGACTGCGTGTCCTGCCTGGAAGCCCAGCTCCTCGCCTGCCTGCTGATTCAGCAATGCCCGACCATCACTTGGGTCCCCACATTCTGGCCAACTCCCCACCGTTGTCCCCAGCCTCTTCTGTCCTATCATCTGGAGTTCCCCATGGTTATGACTGTCCTGGGCAGATCTAGAGCAGGCCACAGGCGGGAAGAGAAGGAGCCCTGTGCTCTTTTCTTCCCTGAGAGAACTTTCTGGAAGTCTCCCCTACAGCTCACTTTTTATTAGCCGATAGCCAGGCCAGTGCCTTGGCCGGGAGGGGGGACGCCCAGGGGTCTGGGCACCTATTGGTCTGGCGGTCCTTTCTGGCTACAGCAGCTCAAAGAGCCTGAGTTTCCACCTGCAGGAGATTCTGGGAGGCCAGCGGTGAAGCTGAGTGAGCCTCACTGCAGGGGGTCAGGGACTGTGGTTGTTCAGTTTCCTTCAGCACTGTGTCTCTTAGGACGCTGTGCCTCTTAATAGAAACGAGGAGCCCCTGCCAAGTGCCCTCTGGGCCAGCAGTGTCACTAAAGGTGCCTGCTGAGGGGCACCCACAGCACCAGCCTCACGTAGCGCCGCCAGGTGGTGGGGGTGGAGCCCAGGCCAGTGGGTCCAATTTGCTACAAAATGGCAAGGTGGGGAGTATGTGTGCGTGCGTGTGTGTGCGTGCATGTGTGCGTGCCTACGTGTATAGAGGACGAGGCATGAGGTCTGTGTTGGCTCTGCAGGCTCGTGGGACTTGGGCTCCAGTTAGGTGAGTCTGGCCCTGTGCAGGTATCTTGCCCACACCCAGGCACATCTTCTCAGGGACGCTGTCATGGACTGGCATATCTGGGTCTGTTAGCAGGTAGGCGGCTTCCGGGTCACGTGTCCAGATGTGCTGAGTGGCAACTCCTGGCAGACAGATGGGGTGGGGAACCGGACACCCACCCTAGTCCTGTTCCCCTCTTGGGCCCCCTTGAACTTCAGGCTGACCCCCATGGCAGGTGCTGGCCCACTCCCCTCTCACAGTGCCGCCCCTCATATTGATGTCTTTACTCACTTCCGATGGCCGTCACCCAGAGCCACACCAGGCCCAGCTGAGGGTTACTTGGGATGAGTGAATGAATGGATGATGCTTGAGTTGGTGCTTACCCAGCTGCCGTCAGAACAGCCTGACATGGCCCTGGGTGCAGAGGGCCAATGCAAACCCGGACGTGGCCACAGATGAGTCACCTGACTCTGGACAAGACCACTGGCTGGCTTAATGGGTCAGGAACTGATGGATGGGAAAAGCACATCTCTACTCCCCACACCACCCATGCTTCAGTGGGGAGCCCAAGTCAGCCAACAGCCAAGGTTGAATGCAGGTGTGGACAGTGCCCAGGTCAGAAGGGCAGCAGCAGGGTTACCAGGTGAGTGGGCCCCCACCAGCTGGCTGTTCACTTAGTTGTCTCAGCAAGGGTGAGGCTTGAGGGGAGAGGGCCAGGCTGAGGCGTGGGCTTCCTCTGTGGGGGCTCAGGATCCATTTGGGGACAATGCTGTTGAGGCCCTGTATCAAAGCCCCGATGCCCAGTTGGCTTGCCCTCTGTTCTCTCACTCCCATCATAGTGGGGCTCAGTCTTTGAGTGACAGTTTGGCAGCTGCCTGGGAAAACCAGAGGAGCCTCAATCACGAGGTGCTGCTGCCCCCTGCTGGCTGCGGCTGGGAAGGCGATTCCAGGTGTGGGCAGGTTTATATATAGGCCCGTTCTGCCCCCTGCTTCTGACTGATGCAGACTGCAACCTAGAGAACCGTGGCCACAAAGGCACACAGAAGCTAAGGCCAGGTTCCTGGTGTCCAGGACTTGGAGACCTTGTCAATAGGGCTGCCTGGTTAATTTGGAATTTCAGATAAACAGCACTTCAGAGTGTCTACATGTCCTGCAATGTCTTTTTTTATTTGCTCAATCTGGCCACCCTAATAGTAAGTCATGAATTGAGTCTCCTGCAGGTGAGAAGTTGGAGGGGGCAGGCCATCCCCAGGCCTAGAGGCACCTGGCCTCCTAAGCCACCCTCTCGCCCTGACTGATCCTCGGTCCAGTCCTGCCTCTGAAGCCTCCTCTCCACCTCACAGGGCCAACTGAGTCCCCCCAGCCTTCCCCCAGCAAGACTGCAACCTGTGACTGTGATGGTAGCTAGAGCGATAGACAATGGGATGTTAAGAAACAGCAGATGAACTGACAAGTAAAATGAAAATAAAACTAGTGGACACTGAGAACCAAATTACAGGTACCAAAGGAAAAGGGGGCAGGAGGGCTGGGGCAAAGGGGGTATGAGTATTTTGGTTTGTTTTTTTAAAGCAAACCAACCCAGGATTCCTTTACAGTCAGGAATACAGCATGTGAAAGGGCACGTGAGGGCGGTCTCCCCCCTCCTTGGACCTTGATTGTCGATTTCTCCAGAAACGTTCTGTGTGCAGGTACTTTGAGTTGCTGAGTCAGATGATGAATGGCTTTTGATAATGTCAAATGCTCTCCAAGAATATTCCTGCAATCAGCTTCCCCATCTATGATGTGCAGACACGTCTGCTGGTGTGCTGGGAGCCTGCCATTATCTGTGCCAATCTGCCAGGTGAGTCTGTTTCAATAGGCATTTGAGCTGAGAAAATCCCTTAAGTTCAAAGGCTTTTGTTTCTGTGATCCACGCTCTGGTCTTGCCTACTTTCTAAGTGTACCACTCCCTGCTGCCCTGGAGGGTGCTCTCCTTTTCCTGGGTGCCCCTTATCTTTGTAACTTGAAATGTTTTCTTCTGCTAGTTTTGTGGCCTGAAAACATTCACCTGGACTTAACTGTGGTCAAAGGAGTGAGCTGGGAACACTAGAGACACCTGGAAACTAGGACTTGAGGGCCTGGGGAACAGTGTCGACACACTCCAGCTGTCCACCTCTCTCCATTCTGCCAAACTCAGTTCCAGGGGTCCTTTGGCCCAGGCCAGGCCTAGCTGGGTCCAAAAGCTCCAGGGTCCCAAGTGGCTTTACTGAGCTGCGATCAGGAGCCAGGCAGAGGCTGTGGTGTGGGACACCTGAAACTGTTTGTCCCCACTGGCACGGGCCAATTGGACTGCAGTTTACCAAACTGAGAAGAGCAGCTTGTAAGTCTAGCATGCTCCGCAGTAGAAACCTCCCTCTCTCTTCCAGCCGAACTCTGCCGCTGAGATCCTGCTCATCCCTTTTGAAGTTGAAAATCTCATCTACCAAGACTTAGGCTGAGTGTCCGACTTACATTTCCTGGCACCTCCTGTGCACCCGATGTCAAGTCCTTTCTTTTGAGTATTACTAGTGGGCACTAACTCTGGAAGCAGAGAAGCACGTGCTCGTAGAAGCGAGGCTGACCTGGTTCTTAGCTGTTTCCCTGCCAGGTGTCCCTCCGATGACTCCTCTAGGCAGAACCTATTTTCTTTGCGGTTCATGAGAAGTCTTATTCATGTTCTGGCAACTACAGTTCTATTCTTGGGAGACCCAGGGAGATTGGAGTTGGTGACAAGCCAAGTCTCAGTTTAGCTGAGCAGCCAAGAGCCAGCTTCAGCAAGTCACAGCAAGTGCTTGGTTGGCCACATGGGACTCAAGTCTTGGGGGAGGGTGGTTCTTTCCAGGAACACAGGAAGTCAATCCCCCTGCTTGCTTCTCTGCCAGTACAGAGTACTGGCAGCAACAGCTGGGGGGGAGGGGAGGGGCTCACTCTTCCTCCTTCAGCTAAGCCATGGTGGCTTCTGGGCTTTCAACTCTGCCTTCCTCACTCCAATTACAGCAGGGATTCAAACTTCCCATTTTAGAGAAATCAGTGGCCAAGGTGAGAGGGACTAGTAAAGCTCTCCAATGCAGAAGCCTCATTCTGTCCAAATAAGCTGCTGCCAGATGCAGTACCATGCACCTGACTTAAGACTGTGCGTGGCCTGGGGGTGGGCAGGGCAGAAAGCAGACCTGCTGCTAAGGGTTCTGGACGCTTAGACAGGGACACTGGGCCACCCGCCAGAACAGCCACTGTCTGTAGCTGGGGTACAGCTTTTCCTTCTACCTGCGCATGGGCCAGGACCCCCTCTTCATGGTGAGTATGCACGGCAAACTCAACGTGGGACTCAGGTGCGAAACAAAAACTCCCAAGAGGGATGAGCCTGTCTCCAGATTTTCAAGCTACCGATTCCTAAGTCTTCTCACACTTTCTCAGTCTGTAGGAACAAACATCAATTCTCACTTGTCGGACACATTCAGGATGAACCATTTCCAATGGACACACTATAAAAACTTCCCAGTGACTAATTATTTCAAGATACTTTATTTTTAAAACAGGTCACAACACTAGGTATTCAGCCCATTCTGCCAATGCGCAAGCTACAAACGCTTGCTCAGCAGCTGAGGGGTAGTCTTTAGTAGCATGTTGAAAAGTGAATAAAAATCCATATAAAACAAATATTCAAATAGTTTCCATAGGAACACAGATAAGTGTGACCCCATCTCCTAGTCTTCCATATTGTTGCATCTGTGCCAACCCTACTTACAAAGACATTTCAAAACTAGCAGTCATTAAGTTAAATGGTCCCCCCGATCCCATAAGTCAAGCTAAACTCGCAGGTAACAGCTACAAGAGCGTCTCTACACGTTAATACTAGCGGAAGCACAGGTTGCCGGGTGCCGCTTCATCCCGCTCTCCCGGGCGCAAGACACAGGCAGCGTGCTGCTCGTGTCCTGCTCCTCTGCTTCAGGGGGAAAGCCGTGCTTCTGCATTTGCTGCATCAGTTGCCTGAGAGAGACAGAAGGGGCAGATTCAGGAACCCTGACCCACCCGTATCCGGGCAGGTTCACAGAGAAACTTAATCACAAGTCTATCATGTTCTTGGTTACTGCGTCATCGGGAAGCAATGCAATACATTTCTCAGAACCATCTTTTCAGTAATGAGGAAACCATGGATCACATGCATGAAGTAAGAGTCTAGTTACATATAAATAGCCTAACTGGTCTGTGCTAAATGGTTACACTTTAGGAAAAACACAGATGGGTACACTGGAGAGATGTCCTTCCCTTCTGTATTTTCTGAGCATAAACTTAAGATGGAGTGAAAAATAATTTAGCTTAAGAACCAGCACTGTTAGTATTTAGTCCTAACCAAACAGCTTTACACCCAGCTAGACAAGAACAAGCATAATTCCAAGGCATTTTTCCCCATCAGGACCACAAGCAAGTGGCCATCACTCACCATGTGGGCCCTGACATCACGTAGTAGATAGTGGGCCTCTGGAAGCCGTTGAAAGTGGAAGCCGCAGCCACAGTGTACGCACCCATGTTTTCAAAGAGCATCCAATCACCCACATGCATCTCCGGCAGGTCACAGCGCTCAACAATGCGATCAAGGCCATCACAGGTCGGGCCCCATATGCTGGATGAATAATACCTCTCGTCTGGTTTGGGTCTCTGCAATTGAGAAAGTTCGTTAGGCTTGTTCAGTTAGACTTGTTCTGACCCACTTGTTTTGATGTGCGCACAGCACAGTGTTCAGAAGATACCTTCTGCAGGAGGGGCTTCACGTGCGCATGATCATAAAGGATGCAATTAAATGATCCGTAGACTCCATCATTCACATAATACATAAAGGTCTGTTCACTCGACTCATCTTCGTCTAGAAAGGGAGATCAGTCTGGTTACCACTTTCAGTACCAACTTTCAATTAGAAGTGCAACAGTTCCTCTCTCCTACCTACCATCAGAGCCTGTCTGCTCCTTCAACACAAGTTTTTTGGCAATAATGTTAACAGCCAGCGTGAAGGCAGATGCAACATAGTATCTGCCTGGCTCAGCTATGACCCGCACTCCCGAGTCTGCTGGAAAATACTTGTCCAGTGCTGGGTTGATGACACTGGTGATCTGGAGGGAGACAGCCAGGAGTGGTCAGTCAGGAGGGGATCTCGGGGAGGCACAGTGCTCTGGAACATGACATGGCGAAAACCCGGAGAGCAGCTGGCACACTGTGTGAGCCAAAGCAGAGGGAGCTGTCATCGAGCAAGCAAGCAAGCAAACACCCCTTCTATCCACTTTAACATGGCGCATCGGTTTATTTAACTAAAACACAAAACAAAGGTATTACCAGTTGTGAGTGGTCAAGGTGCCTGGACGTTTTTAGCAAACATATGCCAGCAGGCTCTAGGCTAATACATGCAACTCTGCCCACCTCACACAGCAAGCCAGAGTGTGCTTCTATTTTGAAAATTCAAGCATCATATAGTGGCTTCACTTTGTGACTAAACACAAACTGTTGTAAGGAAAAGGTATAAATCTAGCAAAGCACACAGGGTGATGATGTATTAGAGAGTCAGCACATTCTCCAGTTTCACAGCAACACATCTTAAAGTGATCATCTGGTTTCTAAGACTTTTGGGAAAACTGACTCATCTTAGTTTAGAAAACCAGAGGATATGAAATATTATTTTTAAATAGCACAGGAGTCATTTAAAATATACCAAGACATTTATTCATGTGTTCATGTAGTCCCTGCTGGTATTATTAGTTAACATACTCAAGTTTTGAGATACTCTAAAATGTAACCTGTAAAATAGCTATAGTATATATAGTTTAGTTATTAATTACCTCTTCAAATTTAAGCTTTACATCCTCAGATCCAGGAAAGCCACCCCCAATGTCAAGCAGACACATGTTGAAACCAACCTCAGCCTAGAATCAAGAAATTTAAGTAAATCAAACAGGCAGAATCATAACAAGTCACAAGAAGTGTCATGCAGCTGGGGAGCTTTCCAGCCTCTCTAACATGGGGTACCTAACCCCAGCCCCAGGTTAGCTACCACATCATTGCTGCCATCTGGCTCCTGGGGTTTTCAAATACTCACTCCCATGTCAAAGACACAGCGGGCATCTGAAATGGCCTGCACGAAGGTTTCAGGATCAGTGCAGCCACTTCCCACGTGGAAACTGGCAAAAGCACAGAAGACACTCTTGGAAAACGACTATTTACAGTGGGAGAAAAAACCTATAAACTTTGCATTGTTTAAATCTACTCTTAGTCTAAGAACTCTACTCTTAGAACTAAGATCTCACCTGACACCAATGACGTCAATATTTAGCTCTTTCGCCCGTTCCAGAAGCAGCCTGCTGGTTTTAAGTGTGGCACCAAATTTAACACTGAGGCGACAGATTGCTTTGGAGTCATCAGTGGCAATCCGCAAAACCAACCTAGAAGAAAAGCGCATCCCATTTCTCATGACAGATCACTTGCAGCCAAGTGTTCAAGTAAAGGGTAGCCCTGAGTCTAATGAGTCAATCATGACGGTTTAAGCTGTTTCCTTCTTTGTCTGACCCAGTACACAATTTACTCCAGAACAGAAATCCAGCAACTGGAAAAGTCTGAGTTTGCTCAATGACTCACAGACCTGTATCTGACCTGCCTTCAAAAGGAACTCACTTTGCTTTTGGATGTGCCCTGGCAACTTTCATCAATTCGACCTCACTGTCGAAGGTCATCATCTGGACTCCGTTATTGGCCGCATATTTAATCTGAGACACTTGTTTACAAGGATTTGCATAGATAATTCTCTCTGGAGGCACTCCAAGACTCTGCACCAATTGTATTTCAGTCTGAAAAAGAAAAGGGGTTACATTATATGGACTCAGCAAAAGATGAGAGGAATTTACAACGCACACAAGAACAATTTTGATCTGCCCTGCTGGGAATCCCGAGTTATATTCTCTAATTCAGAGTCTCCTGATGCTTTTGCTTACCTTGCTGGCACAGTCAAATCCTGCCCCGATGGCAGCGAGGGTCTTCACTATGGTTCTGCTATCATTGCACTTGACAGCATAAAAAGGGGTGACGCGAGGAAGAGTTTTTAACCATCTCAGATGTTTCTTCAGAACATCTCCCAGGTCGGCAACATAGAAGGCATCCTTATCATCCTGTGGTCAGGAGCAGTCACATGGATGTGTTAGCCACTTCCCACTTGTTCCCATCATTCTTAATAAATCCTACTCTTCTCTTTAGGCCCCAACATGAATATGGCTATCATCACTGGATAACTCACAGCCCACTGAACTCTGAAATTCCCTCGTAAGTTCCACTCATAACATCTCCCTGCATCTCCACTGAAGTTTTCCACATTTGCCCGGCGCTGCACTGCTGGCATGGCCTACATATACTTACAGAAGATGAAACTTCATTAATTTTTTGGTCCAGAATGTCCTTGGCAGTAAAGCCTTCATCAAGGAAATGGCAGTCGAACTCTTCATCACTAAAGCTGTTCATGGTTTCTGGATGTTCCTCTGAAACCGAGTGGAGAAATTTACTCAGAAGCCTTCTGGTTAGTACTTCTTAACCAAGTGAACTTTGCAATGATCATTAACACTTACATGGAAAACTAAGAGATGGAATTTATATTACTGCCAGCTTTTCGCAACAGCAATCCTCCAGGCCTTCCAAGTCCTGCTGTAGATGCAGGTACACTCGGGGGCAGCGATGGGAAAGATCTGAGGAACAAACCCATCACAGTGAAAGATCAGGCACTGAGTTGGCGTGCACACACACTTCTCCAAGCAGTACATGAGAAGTCCCTATATAGTGTCACATATCTCAAAACAAACGTTTTAAGTATTTGTACTAAAAAACAAAAAGAGAATGCAGCTTTCAGAAGTTTTTTTGCATTTATTCACGGACATAGAATAAGTTTTATAATGGTCAGTTCACTTTATGCAGCACTATTTCACCAAGTAGGTGAAAAATAGCAGCACAATTATTCAAAGTTGCCTTATAAAAGCATGTTGCTATTTCTTACTTCCATTGAAGTCTTACACAGACCAACAGGTGACAGGAATGTCTGTGACACTCAACTGAGTGTTTTCCAGTTTCCTGAAACTCCTATGAGCCAATTTTCATGCTGCACATTAAAAAAAAAACCCTCAAACTGTCAAATTAAAATAATGCATTGTCATTTAACTGCTTGTAACTGATCAGAAGTCAGCATTCTTGAACCAGTGTAGCCTACCAAATTAGCATTTGCAACTGTCCTGACAAGCATGCCAATATTTGCTTAGCTATGAATGATAATCACACAGAAGTTGTTTTTTGGCTAACACAAGAAGCAAGCATAAATGAATTATGAATAAGCAAAAAGAAAGCTCATGACAGAGTTACTGTCCTTAGCTTTCATGACTGTGACATTCATGCATGACAGTTATCTTAAAATTATTGATTACATCAATTAATTACATATTAATTTTTGCCCACCAGGGCTTTCTTCTTTCCACTGTACAACCCACTTCAGTGCACACAGCCTACTGGCGCAGAGACCAGGCAATGGTTCGGGGTCACAGTTTGCTTTGGCATGGGACACTATGAGAGGCCCAGGAGGACGGACCTACCATAAATCCAAACCCATGCGTGGTAGAACTTGTTTTAAAACTAAATCTAATGTGATCAGCACTGTCATCCTCTCACAGAGCCAATCAACCCTGGGGGAAGGCAAAACAGTACTGCCAACAAATCCATTTTACCTATTAAAATAATACTAAATAGGCTCAGAAGGTGGCAGTTTGGGCTATTTATGATCTCATTAAATTATCTTTTAAGGCAGTGTTCAGGCTAACACTTGAGAAGTATTCTTCTCTTTGAAGACAGCACTATCCTACGTTATTTTGCCATTTTGTATCTTTAAAATTTTTAAAGGTCTGAGTAACTTGTGATAGAGACATTTCACACCAAAGCACTGGAATGGTGAGACAAATCAATTAGCACAAGGTGACTTTTCTGCCATGAAATTCTTTACCACTGGGTAATGGTGGAAGAGAGAAACCAAAAATGTCACAAGTCAACGAAATTATGCCCAATTTTAGGTTTGGGCAAAGTCGACAGATTCTTTATCCTCCCCAGACATTTCTAAGAGTTCTGCTCCTCACTCTTTAACCAATTATGCAGAACTCTTAAAACAACATAATCAGCCTTTTGGGGAAAACCTTGGGGCTGGCTGCTATGCATAAGTAGGTTCGTTTCTTAAACCATCAAGTCAGTCAAAGATTCCTTAAATAGGCAACACGAGGTCCCGGCAGTTACTACAAGGCTATCGCAGAGCTACGAACTCCGGCGGGTTTCTTTATCGGGTCACTCGCTCAGTGCACACAGCAAAGAAAAACTTTAAAAAAAAAGAAAATTCCAGAGCCACAAGGCAGCACTCTCGCCCTGATAAAAATGAACAAGAGCGACGGGAGCCCCAAACCTGCACCTGCTACCGGGCTTGCCACATGGGCTTAAAAAAAAATAGCGGTCGCAGGAACCGCGCGGGCCGCCTCCGCAGCTTCCCGCCCCGCAACTTCGCAGCCAGGGTTCGGACAGAGGGGCAGCCAGTGTTCCCCAGCCCGGGCCGCGCGGCCGGGAAGATCGGCTCGCGTCCACGTGTCTGTCCCCGCCGCGGGCGCGGGGTCCGTCCCCGGCCGGGACACGTGGCCGGTCTCTCCGGCCGCCCCACCGCCCGGACGCGCCCCTCTCACCTCACAGCGCACGGCCGCCGCGGACCGGCCCCATGGAGACGGCGCGCCACCTCCGCAGAGCGCGCAGGACCGCCGGCACTGTGCCCGCCGCCCCGTCAGCCGCCCGCCCGCCGCCTCGCTCCCTCCCGCGGAGGCCCGCCGGCCCGAGGTGGCGCCGGAGCTCTGGCAGAGGGGCGACCGGCGGCGGAGGCTGAGCGGACTGACAAAGCCCGACGCGCCGCCGCGCCGCTACTTATAGCGCAGCGCGTGTCGTCATGGAGACGCACCAGCTCAAACCAGCCGCGATCGGTTCCGTCCGGGCGTCCTCCAGAGAGGGGCGGAGCGCGGCGGCTGCGGCCAATCCGAGCCGGCCAGAGGGGCGGGGTCGCGGCGGTTAAATGTCAGCACCGCACGGACGCCCGCCCCCGGCCTTGCGTCCCTCCCCGCCCCGCGGCAATGCTACGCACGCGCACGACGCTGCAGCCGCGGGCCGGCTCGCGCCCGGCGGCCGCGGGGTAGGCTGCGCACGCGCACCTCGCTGCAGGCCCAGGGCCGGGCTCGCGGCTGGCTGTGCGCTAGTCTTGGAGCGGGAACCTGGAGCCTCCACCGCAGAATTGCAAAAGCTGCCGCAGACTGCAGTCGAGTTTCAGCGCCCGCATGGCGCTGGGATGTGCTTCCCCTGGAATTGAAGGCCTCGTGCCCTCGGGCGGAGTAGGGGAAGCTCGGGCTGCGCTCGGGCCTCGAGGACCCGGCCGCCAGACTCTGGCCCCTGCAGCCCGAGCCTGCGTTCCTAGGCAGGGACCTGGGAAAGATCTTGACGCACCTTCGCGCCACCAAGACGGGGAAGAGAGCCGGGCCAGAGGCTCAGCCTCCAGTTAGCGGCCCTGGTGCGCGATGCCTAGTATGGGTGCCTTCGCGTAGGCGGCAGAC
This sequence comes from Galemys pyrenaicus, assembly GCA_019455555.1. Lineage (NCBI taxonomy): Eukaryota > Metazoa > Chordata > Mammalia > Eulipotyphla > Talpidae > Galemys > Galemys pyrenaicus. The sequence continues at coordinate 7,264,547 of JAGFMF010011799.1, read as the reverse complement.
AGCAGATACCTGCACGTAACTGTGCTGCCCATTAAGCCAGAGAGCATCGTCGAAGGGGCTTTAGGGCAAGGTAGTGGGAGGTAATGGAAGGGATATGAAAGCCCTTTATCATGTTGGTTGGGTGATGCTCGTCAAGCACTAAGCATCCTTAAGGGATGGCATGGGCGGCACCAACATAGTGGCATCTCTACGATCTGAATGCCTGTGACAAATGCCGCGTAGGAAAATTGGTGTCCCTAAGATCAGGCTGCCAGCCCTTGGGACGCTGATCACCCATCTTCCTCACCCCACTGCCTCTCTTAGAGAGGGACCGACAATTTCTATTTTCCCATTACTTTTCCTTGAAGGCAAAACCCCACCGACCATCAGGTCCAGCCCTTGGGGGTGGGTTGGAACTCACCAGAGGACGCCAGTAAGGAATCAAAGATCATGTGAAACTAGCCCTGGCCTTGCTCTTGGTGCAGGGGCACCTGGTCAGCTCGGTGTCCTAGTTGGGGCTTTGACCCCCGCTTGCTGTGTGGTCTTGGGCAAGGTAACTCCCTTCTCTGGACCTGAGACTCCCAGGTCATTGGGATTAGATCTACAGATTCTCACAGCTACAAAACCCGGTGAGGTTTTGAAAACACTATCTTTGTGCTGCCAGACCTGAGGCAGAGTCAGTGAATAATTGCTGAATGAATGAGTGAAAGAATGAATGACCCAGCTGTCCCTGGACCAGAGGCAGCTTCCATGGGCACAGGACAGGGAATACATCATAGAGCAAGTCTTCAAACATGAGGTGTTCCCATCTCTATCAGGAACCTTGATCAAGTTCGTTTTTACTTCATCCAAGGTAGTCATGGGTGTCTCTGCTGGGGGAGGGAGAAGGGATTTCATCTCCACCCATTGGAGTTAATTCCTGGGAGGAATGACAGCTCAGAGACAGCCAGCCCAAGGTGCTATCTGGGACACCGCCAAGGATCCACTGAGCACCCTGCTGTTTGTCCCCCTCTCTGTCCAGAAACACTTTGTTCCAGGAACACAGTTTTCTTCATGCTCCGGAAATTTCCCATGTCTAATGCTCTGGCCAGGCCAGGAGCTTCGTCCCCACTGCCCAGCTTTCCCTGGCACATCCATCAGCTAGTTACTGCCCGGTGGGCACAGGTCCCCTGTTTGACCTCGTCCCACAGAGAGACCAGAGTCTCGCATGTGGGCTCCTGGAGGCCTCCTGCAGGAGGGAAGGACAGTCACACTCACCCTTCCCAGCCTGCCGCAGCTTGCTGTGGTGGGACCTTGCCCACTTCCCTGACTCTTAGGTAGGGAGGGTTTGGGTGAGGTTTGGGGGTTGCTTTCAGCTCAATTCTCTGATTGTATTTTAGATTTTAAAGTCTGAGCTGGAAACCAGAGGTGGGCTCTTTATTCAGGGTCTATCCCACTGAGGGACACACTGGTCATCCCCATACAAAGCCCTTCCTGCTGGCACACCCCAAATATGCTGCCTAATTACTAGGCTCTCCTCTGTGGAGACCAGGCCCTGCCCAGATGGTGCTTCTAACCCATGTGGGGAAACACACCCGGGTTAGGTTCCCGTGCGCCGGCCTCCGGCTTCAGGAGAGACCCTTGGCCTGGGATCTGAGAGTCAGTGGGGCTTGAGTCAGCACGGGCTACCGTCTTGGAGTCAAGAAGATGAACCTCAAGCAGTAGGGACTAAACCTGGCCTTATTCAAATGAGTGGTGTGATTTCAGTAGAACGTATCCTCTCCCTTCTTATGAAAAGAGCAACAGGTCCTTGAAACTGTGATGGCAATGTCTAGAGAAGATATTTGTACTTGGTGGGCAAATCAGAACCTGCCATGGTCACACTAAGCAGGCTGCGTCCTCAGCCACCCTGCCCCAGTTCAGAGTCAACTCCCGTTTGTTGTTTAGCTCCCCTCAGCTCCCAGCTCACATGAAGTCCCAGCACCTCTTCCTCTCTCTGTGCAAGGCTCCCTGGCTGGATTGGACGGGATGGAACATAGCTCCTTGCACGTTAGTGTTCTAACAGTCTCTGCTACCTTTACGTGGAGACTCTTCACAAGTCCACTGAGCACATTGTCTGAACCAAAACCGAGGACACATCTGATGAGGAAAGAGACTTTTTAATTGTTAACTTCTTTACATGAACAGGCTTATACGAGTGATGGTGTGTCTAAGAAGCCTGTTTCGCTGGAAAGAAATAACATAGAAGACTTACTCATTATTGCATATTTGACATCGAGAACCTGGAAAATGGGTTTGCGTTTTGCCCACATGGCCACAGTCTGCTGCTCTGTATTTCTTCCCCAAAGCACAGTAGTAGCTGACTTGGGGGGCTGGGAGAAGGCAAGGCTCAGAATTGTAGTCACTGGGGAGGTAGTATGGGGTCTTGGCCAGGACCCCATACTACAGGCCTTCTGGATCCTGGGAAGTAGCTAGTCCCTTTAGATGTTTATTTATTTATTTTTTAAAGATTTATTTATTTATGCATACAAGAGCTGGGGCACAGGCCAGAGTCACGGGAGGTGAGAGGATTCACCAGACAGAGTGGGGAGCAGAACAGGCAGACTGACCGAAACACACTGCCGAGGGGAGCAGTGGGCAAGCAAGGCAAGAGAGGTCTGCTATGCCATGTGGTTCCCTTCCCAGGCCGGTGGCAGGGATCAAACTTGTGCTGCAGTGGCTGCGGTTTGCTTCATAGTGCATTGCTTAACCCATTGCGCCACCAGGGAGGCCCCCCTTTAGATGTTTAACTGAAAATAGTGTTCCAAAGCTCAGTCACTCATAGCACCCTCGCCTTGCCCTCGAATTTTGGAGGTGTTTCCAAACGTCATTCCGCCCTTGGAGGCTGAAAGTGTGCCGCCTGTGCTGACAGCCAAATGATGTGCCCCAGGCACGCCGACCAGCTTCCGGGGAGGCCCTCCTGGTGTGAGTCATGGCGGTGTCACCAGAGAAGCCGGTGCCTCTGAAAGCATCTGTCGGAAGCCAAAGGCACTCGTGTGTTAAGTGGAAGTCCCAAGACTCAGTTGTATAAAGTGCTGTTGCATCACACCCTGCCTCGTCCCGCCCTGGTGTGGCTTGCTGGGAAGCTGCCAGGACTGGCAGCCACGTCAGGGCCTCCTGGAGCCCAGCAGGGCCCTGCGGCTGCTCTCCGACTCCACACGACACCAGAGACGAGGTGGCCTGAGCTCAGAGGTGGAGCGGCAGGCGTTCATTTTACCAGCACGTGATGTTAGCACTGCTCGGCTTCCCCAGCTGCCTTTTCGACTGAAGACAGACTCCAGCTCTGAGCGCCGGCTGGTGTTCAGATACCCCACCTGCCTGGCACGAGGCATCAAAGCAGAACGGGCCCTGCTTGACCACTTAAAACCCTTCCCAGTGACCCTCGGTCCTGAGGGAAAGGTCCACACGCCTGAGTTTGGTCCCAGGACCATTGTGGGTTGGCCCTGCCCACTCTCCCAGCCTCGTGCCCTTTTAAACCTCTGTTCAGCTGCCCCTGCCCTCTGCCGCTTTTGAAGTCAGGATTTACTGATCTTTACACATCCAGTCCTTAGCCCAGCGCCTGCCGCACAAAAGCCACTCAGAATACACTGAAACGCCTGTGCTGAGGGCTGGCGATTTCTGGCTGCCCCATAGCTCATGAGCTCATGAGAACTTCTTCTGGGCACTAGGTAAAATTCCCGAGACTGAGGACTCAGGATATTCTCCTGACCATTCTCCGTTTTAATTCCGACAGACAGTGTATGTCCCCTACATGCTACAGGCTGAGGTTTTAGGGACCGGTGAGGCCCCAAGAAGGCCCCAAGAGGCCTGACCTCCTGACATGTGCGGAAAACTTCCTTTTTTTGTTTTCTTTTCTCCTGAGCACTGGTGTCTGCCTCTGACCCAACATGTCACAGCACCTTTGCTGGGTTTTGCCACTGCCCCATTTTTGCCAGAGCCCCACCCTCATGGGCCCCACCTTGGGGAAGCCCCAGAGCCTGCAAGAGCTCTTCCTCTCAGGCCAGGGACTGGCATGTGGGGGGCCCTTGCACAACCTGGGAGGTGCGTGCCCCACCCAGGGCGGGCATGAGTGCCACATTCCTGCCAAGTCAGGACCAAGACCATCCGAGAGGCCTGTAGCATCACCTGGATGGAGCCTGGGGTCCCGGGCACAAGGCGGCCGCATGCCTGGGCCTAGGGAGATGCTGCAGACGTGTCTGAAGGTGATGGCTGTCATGCCTCTTCACACGCCTTGGAGCCCAGCCTGCACTGAGGCCCTGACTGCTAACCAACAAGATGATCCACGGTAGTCCCCACCTAGCACATGGTGGCCCCTACCACAGCTCTCAGGTTGGTGTTCTGGAATGTTCCTGTGACCGGGACGGTGGCCACATGCTGTACCGCTGTGGCGCCCAAGGCAGAGGCAGTAGCTGGGCTTGGGTGTCAGAGGCAGCTCAGAGCACAGCTTGGGAAGGGCTCAGCAGGCCAGGACCTCCGGGACTGTGACTCGTGGTTACGGCGAGACTGCGAGAAGCGAGCATCTACGTTTCACTTGGGGGAGAGGACAGGGTTGTCGAGGGGCCAGTCTGGGGCCGCACCCCACCCTGGGGTGGGGTAGAGGAAATTCCCTTGTGTACATGCTTTACTCTGGCCTCAACCTGTATTTCCCATTAGCCCAGCCAAATCCTTGGTGACAACAGGACTTGGTGATTTTAGGAGGCAGGTTAGCCTGCAAATGTGGGCATAAAACGTCACACCCTGTAGCTCTCAGGCCTGACCAGGCAGCTCAGTAGAGGGACTTCACCTGGGAACTGGCTACTGGATGACGCAGTGTCTGACCACCACAAGAACCGCTGCTGCCCAAGGGCTGGGGATAAAGGGGACTGAGGGCCCCCGGAAGAACTGTGACCAGTGGGGGACTGTCCAGTGGAAACCAGCCTCACAGAGTGAGGTGCCACCCAGAAGGGCCCAGAGGCAGAGGGAGAGGACCCAGCTGTCCCCCGCCCCAGTCCCTGCGAGGACCTCCCCATAGGAACCTGGGGGCGAGAGAGTTGCTAAACATGGCTTTCAGGGGGCAGTGCCCCATCTCCACTGCACCCTGAGAAATGCAACAGCCAGGGGGCTAAGGCCAAACAACCCAAAGATGGGCGTAGCTTCTGGGTCAAAGATGCACCAGAATCTTCTCCCTGCCCACTTGTAGGCCACTTCTGAGAGCAGTTCTGGTATCGTCACGTTCCTACCGGCTTAAGCAACAAAGAAAATTAATCATCTCATACAACATGACGTCTCAAGGAAGGGAGGCTCCTGTTTCATTCATTCAGCGCTTGGAGACCAACACCAGAGACCCGGCTTCTTTTCACCTTTCTTGCTTCCCGGGTGTGGCTCGGCCACTCTGTGGTTCCTGGTGGCTGCCTGGGCTCGCCGCATCCATGCAGGTAAAAGAAGGTCCAAGGAAGGAAGAAAGGGCCTCTTGCATCTGCGTCTCATTTTTGCCAAGAAATCACGTTCCCAGCCGAGTCCCTTGCTGTCTTGTTGGGCAGAATGACTCCCAACCCTGGCCTTCTCCGCCCCTAGCAATGGGGTCGGGACCATCATGGCCAGCTGATGGACGAGGACGTGCCCAGAGCTGACGCAGGTCTGCCATAGCCAGATGGAGGTGCCCTGTCATGGCTGAGCCGGGTCCCTTCGAGTTCGTGTATTGCTGTCCTAAGCCCAGTTCCTTAAAACACCCTCTTGTTTGGAGAGTCTTTACAGAGCGTGCCAAGTTGGGGGGATCCTTAGGCTGGTCCTGACCCTCCTGCCTGGGGTCCATATGAAAGGGGAGAATTTGGACATAGAGACAGGCACAGAGCAAAGACCCTATAAATGTGGGGGGGCATGTGTGTAGGTGAAGGCGGACTGGAGGTGTTGCTTCTGTTCACCCAGAAACTCCAAGGACACCAGCAGGCCCTGGGAGGAAGAGGGGCGTCATGGGGTGGGGGACACCTTGATGGTGGACTTCAGCCTCGGGAACTGTGAGGTGATACATTTGTTGTTGAAAAATCGCATCTGAACTAATCTGTTACAGTAGCTGTAAATCTGTTACAGTAGCTGTAGCCTGCTAGAGACTATGTGACCGAAGTCTGGTGGAGAAAAGGAAAATGAGATGGGCAGAGACTTGGGCTGAACCTCAGTTTTCTTCAGGCCCCCTGAGGAGGTTGTGTTACGAATAGAGGCGGTGTGTGTGCAGGGGCAGGCAGGGGCCCTGGGTAGTGTGTCTGAAGACAGCAGTCAGAAGTCCCCCGCCCTTGCCTTTGCTCAGGCATTGCAGAGGGTCGGATATAGTATTATAGTATTAGTATAGTCCTCTTTTCTCTGTCTCCAGCCAGTGAAACTCACAGGTGCTCACACCCCTCCATGGAAGATCTTCTCTCCCGTCCTCAGCAGACAGTGCCACCTGTGTGCCGTAATGGCCTCCCCCAACGAGGGGCTGTCACGTCTCTCCCACAACCCTGTGGGGCAGCTGGTCTCAGCCCACTCACCTTTCTTGCAGTGGAGGGCAAGGATCAGTGCCGGCAGGAAAAAGGAAGAGATATTGGGGATGAGGCAAAATTATCCCCAAATGAGCCACTCAATTAGATAAGGGTTTATTAAGAAAATAAGGGTCTGAATTTCAGGATCTGTGTAAATGCTCCGACCATACTCCAGGGAAATCGCTCCTGCAGAGATCTGCCAGTGTCTTGGCAACTCAGCACACACCAGGTACACCAAAGTTCTCCCCTCAGCTGCTGGCTCTTCTAGGGCCACACCCCAAACATTTGGACTTTGGGCTGCTTCATCGACCAGCGACAGGCCAAGGTCTGGACTGAAGTTGGAGGAACAGCCCAGTGGGGAGCCGAGACTGGAAGTGTCTGGAGCAGATGCTAAGAAGGTGACTGCGGTACGGTCAGCCACCCATCAAGAAGGGAGGTGGAGGCCACGCTTGTCAGTTGTTTAAAGCTATTGATGGCTCCCACCTTGCTGGTGTAGCACCAGCAGGGCATGGAGCAGGTTCTCCATGATCAGAGCAGACGGGTCAAGGAGGAGTCCTGGAGCCCTCAGTGGCTTTTTCAGGCTTTTATTAGTCTGTACATCAGAAGTGACCAGGTACACGGCAGGCAGGGGGGGCGGGGGCCAGGAGGCTGGCAGGCCTCCTAGCTCCCGACACACCCTCACTCTCTGGGCTTCTGATGCTTACTGCTTATTCTTCCCTTTCTGCTGCCACACTTTTGTTCTTCTCATGCTCTCTTTCTTTTTTTTTTTTTTTTTTTCTGTTCTCTTCCCCTCTCTGCTGGTGTTTTCGTGACACTGCTATCTCAGCCCAGGTGCGCCCACTTGCGCATGCCCACACCCTCCTTGAGGTGCCCACCTTAGGGCACGCGTGCAGGACCGCAGGTGTCCATCACCGACACCAAGGCAGGAGTAGGAAACGCCTGATCACTTTTCACTGACCCTATAAGACGTCATATCTCCAGAAGTGAGGCTGCTGCCAGATGAAATCCAGCCAAGCCCCGTGTCACTTGGCCACAGGTCTTCCAGCAGAGACCTGATGTCATGGAGCAGAGACTAACCTGGTCCCACCTGGCATGCTCTTCTTGAACTGAGCTCAAGGCAGGGTGGCCGACCATTTGGGACTTCCGGTGGCCACACCCTCCATGTCCAGCTGGTCTACCTGCTGCAGGACTGCCACCCCAGGGAGAAACTGACTCTGGAGACGCATGGGTGCAGCCAAGTCTGAGTCAGGGGCCAGCGGTGTGCCTGGGCGTTCTCTGGATTAATTTAGGTACAGAAGGCAGTGCTTATGAAAGGGCAAGTCATGCAAACTTGAAGTGCACATCTATGTTATTAAAACTCAATCATGACCACAGCGATGGCTTAGAACAAAGGAATTTCTTTCACAGAGGAGAATTTTATCAGTGACTTTGTGCAGAATTGATGGGCACTGTGATAATAACAAGCACAGCAGCTTCCAGGCAGTGTTATTATTGGTTTGTGAAATGATCTGCAGACAATGCAGGTCCGCACCAGCTGCACCTGGGCAGTGGCTTCCAGCCCCACCCCTGGACCTCAGGGAGCACAAACCGTGCTCTTCACCACCAGCCCCGCTCTCTGGAGAAGTCTCCACATCTGAGTCTGTGCACTCAGCATTTCTGCATGGGTTGTGGAGTACAGGGTTTTGCAGGGCTGATGGTTGCAGTGTTATTTCATCAACTGTATGAAGTAGCTCGTGCTCAGGTGCTGAGTTTGGAATTAGCTCTCCATTGGTTTCTGCATTTCCCTGGGGCTGGTTCCCCCACCTGGAATCTCTTCCCTTAGATATCAGCTGATGGACCTCTGCCGGCTCTCCAATTAGAAAAGCCCCAGTAACTGCATCCTTCCAGGGCATTCTCGGATCTCTTGACCATATTGGGTCTTGTCCAGTCTCTGCTTTTTTGACAAGGTGGTGTATCAGTTTTAGGGGTGTCTGTGTTGTCACCCCATGGCAGGCCCAGGCCTTGGATGTGGACAGGCTTTCCCTCCATGGCACCCATGTAGAGACCAACCCCCCACCAATAACATCCTCTTTTCTGATGGCTGTGGTTTCATTCTGAAGATATGTGTGGTGCTGTAGCAGCAGGAAGGGGGTACTGGAGCAATGTTCGGGATGGTTCTGGGCAGACGGGTCAGGGAAGGAGAGTCTAGGAGCCCTCGGTGGTTTTTTTTTTTTTTTAAAGATTTATTTATGCATACAAGCACTGGGGTACAGGCCAGAAGTGTGTGGGGGGTGAGAGGATTCACCACAGAGAGCAGGGAGCAGAACAGGCAGATCAACGGAAGTACACTGCTGAGGGGAGCAGCGGGCACAGCAGGAG